>JARHVA010000083.1:50000-650000 GCA_037957365.1 Torreya grandis | reverse complement strand
CCTTGTGAACATGGAGTCATCTCAACCATGACCACCAACATGATAATCTCGTCACCTCATCATTGGTCTATTTTGGCTTATGTGACATGCAAGTTTGTGACACTATTTTACCTAGTCCCTTGATTGTAGTGATAACATTTCCATGTTGACCTTTTTTATTTTCTATCACCTTTCACACACCAACCCACTTATGTCTCAATGTGAACGCTTCCTACCTTGGATACTCATAACACTTGACCTATTTGTGTTTTCCCTAGGAGCACTTCCTACCTTGGAAACCCACTAGGAACATAGAACTCACTTAGGATATTAGTGTTTACAAGTGTTCCTAGCTACCACACCTTTAGGTGGTCATGTTATTCACTTTTCACTTGTTCTCCTTAGCATCAACCCTTACTTTTTACCAATGTTATAAATTTTAGTCTTTTGCACGATCTCAGCTATCGTACCAATTTATTACATGTGTACACAAGTTTGCATCTCATGTGCCCAACCATTATTTTTGTCTCTTACCTCATGAACTACCATCTACCTATTATAAAACCCATACCTTCATACATTTCACCTCACCATCTCATAGTTTGAGGGGGACACACCTCCTCCTACTCTTAGGACAAGCAGATCTAGATCCAATCTTCATTTTTTTTTTCTACTCATTCATGCAAGTTGCATAATAAAAAGGGGTAAAATGTAGACATTAGAAAATTTCACACTTGGTATTAATAATCAAAATACCTTTGGTTTCTCTTAAAACTCTATTGAATACACCTATAAGTTTGACAAACCTACCTAGCCTAACCTACTTACCTAATCTAGATTTAAGTTAGTCACTTATCTAGCTTAACTCACATTTTCACCCATTTTAACCTATCATTTTCCCATGTCCTTGATTGATAATGATTAGGGTGACTGATGATGGTCACCTTAACTAATGACAATTAGGTTAGGTAGCCTAGACTTAGCATGTAACTTACATGCAAACCATCACCTTGATTTTCTAAATATGGTAGTCTAAATCTAGTTATGAACCCTTTGCATAGATGACTTATATTTAGAAGCCTTTTTCAAGTCTAGTTTGGACAACCACTTCCACCTCTTACTTGTGACTATAAGAGAGAGAGGCCTAGGAGGTCAAACCATCTATAATTGTTATTTAGAGCTCTTTGTATCTAGAATCTCTTTTTATAGGTTAATCAAGTCAATCCACATTATCAAGTGATATCAACTGTCATGTAGGGATCTTACTTATCGTTGACCCTCCACTAAGCTCCCAAGTACTATTACACTATCAGAATCAACCTAGATTCCATTAATAGGAAAATCTACATCAACCACCCACCAACTATTTTTTGGTAAGACAAGTATTCATTTTATTATAATTTTTTTACATGGTTTTTATTCTAATCCTAAGCTATGTCCCAAAATCCACTTTTTAAATCCCACTAATTAGTAAACCCAAACCCCAATTCCACTTCCAGATTTACTGATAGGCAACTGGTGATGGTTACCTGACTGGTGATGGTTATCCTCAACTAACAATCGTCACCTAATCACTGATGGTTACCCTTGATCAGTGATGGTTGTCTGATCAATGATGGTAACCTATGGTACCAAAAACTATCAATCTAATTTGACCCTCTTACACCTAACCAAATTCACTTTTTTGTGTCCTTACCTATTCACAGGCCCCTTTTTAATTTTTTGAGCCATACCCTAATCTATTAGCACTGGTAATAATTAGTTTATCACTAATTAGATCATTTCTAGTCTCTTTTTTGAAAAATATTTTTTTGTATTCAATTTTAGTAATCTTCTATTATTGATGCAAGTATCATCTTTCTAGTTTTATCAACTTAATTATTTAAAATAGGTGGATTGACAACCCTTAAGGAAGCTCTCACTTTTGAGATCTAGCTTTCGCTAGGTAATCCACCTTACTATCTGTTTAATGAATAAGTCTGCCTTAGTACTTTCTTATATACAGGTATTCTTCCCAAGACAAAGAGGAGCTCTTCTCATCTTCTAATTCAATGCATGCACAACTAAATAGGTTTTTCAACCACACCCATATCAAGTTTCTTTTCTTTCTTAAAATCCTTAAAACTAAAAATTACTCTTAAACAAATATTAGGAATGCCAAACCTTGTTATTATGCTTTCATAAAACTCCAAGATAACATTCTCATTAGATTCTTTCAATGTTACTACCTCAACCCATCTCATAAGGTATTCAATTCTTGTCATTATCTATTTATGACTAGCACTTAATGGGGGATTTATCATGCCAATGAAATCAATACCCCATTACATGAAAGGTTGATGCATTTAGATATGATTCAAAGGAAAAGTTGCAAACTTATATTTTCCCACAAATAAATCACATTGTACACACCTTCTCACCCAAGCATGTCAGTCCTTGAAGAGGCATGGATAATAATATCCTACCTCATGATCTTGGCAGCTATGGTTCTTGGGGAGAAATGACCTCCTACTATTCCATCATGGAAATTCTTAAGCAATACTCTAAATTGATCATTGTTAATGAACCTCAATAATACACCATTAATATATCTTAAAAAAAGCATGCCATTTACAAGGTAAAAGGGAATATCTTTTAATCTAAAATATCTCTTTTGGGATCTATTCATATCATTAGGATACTCACCACTTTGAATAAATCTGATCACATCTTGTGTCCAACTCTATATATGCAAGGAACTAGCTAGTTGGGGTAATCACAATTGGTTAAAACCTCTTATTTTGACTCATGAAGATCTGAAGCTAGATGTTCACAAAGGAATTTACCTCTTATCAACTTTTTTAATTTTATATAAATATCATATTCCATTACCTTAGTGATCCACCTTTCCCTCTTCTCACTAAGGTCTTTACTTAAAAGAAACTCCTTGGTACTAAGATGAGAGACCATAACATGAATTTTATTATTTGAAACTATATGCCTAAACTTATTTACTCCCCTTAAAATATCAAGGACTTGCTTCTCAATAAAGGTATGCTTGATTTCATAATCTTCCAAACCTTGACTAAAGAATGTGATTATTTTCTCTACACCCTCCTCATTCCTTTACATTAACATAGTTGAAATAGTATCAAGGTTAGAAAATGAATACAACATGAAGTCTTTAGAAAAATAATGATTCACAATAGTATTATCTTGTGTAATTTCTTTCTTAATGTCTTCAAAAAAATTCTTACCTTCCTTAGTCCAAGAAAAGACTTGACTCTTTTTAAGCATGGATGTGATAGTTTTCACCAAAGATACAAAACCGAGTATGAATCTCCTTACAAAATTTATATTACCTAATAAAATTTGGAGACCTTTCTTATGTAATGGAAATGATAGTCCTAAAATATCCTCTATCCTTTTAGGAACAATAGCAAAACCATCTTTGGAAATAATGTGTCCTAAGGCTTACCTTCATGGACAACAAATATGCATTTTTTATTATTAAGAGATACTCCATAATGCCTACATATTTCAAAAACTTGTCTCAAGTGTTTCATATTTTCATTATCATATTTAGAAAACACTATTATATCATCTAGATAAAATAACATCTCATTGATCAAACCTTTGAAGGCCATGTCCATTTCTCTTTGAAAGGTAACACTAGAATTTGACAAACCAAATGACATCTTTATATAAGCCAAAGTCCCCCATTTAGTAGTGAATTCTATCTTAAAATAATCATCCTTATTAACAAGAATATGATTATAACCTGAATATCCATCTAAGAGATAAAAACATCTTGAAACAAATTACAAAATTCTTTGCATTGAAGGTAGAAGATAATGATCTTTGAGTGACACCCTATTAAGATATTTGAAGTCCACAAAAGTCTTATCTCCCCATTTTTATTTCTAATAGGAACAAGGTTTTCTACCCATGTTTAATTCTTGATAGGAACTAATATTTTAGATTGAAGGAGTTTAGTGAGCTCTAACCTCATGAGTTACTCAACATTGAGATTGATGGGTCTTTATTTCTATCTAACTGATTTAACTCTAGGTTCTAATTCAATGGTATGGTGTGCTAGGCTAGGATAAAATCCTTTGAGTTCCTTATATTTCATATCAAAAATATCATGAAATTATTTACACAACTTAATGAATATTTTCTTCTCTAATGTAGAACATACCTTGACTAGTTTTAGGAGTCTATCTTTGAAGATCAAGACTCTTTCATAGTTCTCCTCTTTTGTAGACATAATTTTTCCTTCTTCTTTTGATCATTATCATTGAAGATAATTTATAATGTCACCAAAACCTTAGGTATATTAATTTTCCTTAGTTTCACAATCTGATCACCAAATTGTTCTTGGAGTCTCCTTTGAATCCTTAAAGATAACTTAGCCTCATTTTTCAAGAAGCATATGATGTGTTTGTCACTATCAAAAAATTTCCAAGACACTTCATTATTAGGTAAAAAAGGTCTAATAATGATCTTAATGTGATATTTATTCCCTTTTTATTTTATGGTAGTTGGAGGATCAAATTGAGCTCTTATGACAACTAGTCTATTAGCATGATTATTCTACTTCCTCAGGACTGATTATATGTTGAATGCATTGAAGCCTTAAATAAAATCCCATACCTTATTTTAATATGAATTAAGAAAAGGATTCTTGCTATAAACCACATTTATAACCTAATGAAAAACCAATTAACTATCTCCATATACTTACAAATTCTTGATCCCTTTCTCCTTGCCCATTGAAGGCCATGAATTAAACTTTCATACTTAGCCACATTACAAGTATAACTGAAATGGAATCTATATGAAACATAGTATTTATGTTTAGATTGTGAGACAAACATAACACTATATCCTACACCAACTCTACTTTTTGAACCATAAAAAAAACATCTTCCACATCTCATCATCTTCAACTTCTTATTTGACAAGTATAGGTATTGGCATTCCTTCTTTATGTATACAATATAATCCTAGATCAGTTTGCTTCATATATTTATAAGGATCATGATAATAAGTATCGGTACCATATTTATTAATAAACAACTAATAAATACCTTCAAGTTTGGGAGAAGCACCATCATCTACAATAGAATCCTTGTCTTAATAATAATTCAAATTAGAACTTGTCTCAACATAGGGCTCAATATGAAACCTTAAAAAAGGCTATGTCCTTATGGTCACCTTGGCTCCATATATTAATTTAAAGGCCAAGAAATACTAATCAAGTAATATATATCCACCCATCTTGGTTTTAAATTCCCTTGATAGGTATATTTCAAAGTGAGTTGAGAGGTCAACAACAACTATATCTTAAAGGATAGGAAAACTAGGACAATCACAAAAGAAAAGATTCAAGTTTTTTATAAATCCTATCATCTTGGTAGGTGTACCATCTAGTTGGATAAATACTTTTATATTATGTTCATACTTTAGGCCCAATTTATTAGCTACCACTTTTGTCATGATTTAAGTAGAAGCTCCACTATCAACTATGTAGTTATAGACCAGTTTGTCACCCATTATGAGAGTGAGAAAAATGGTGGATGTTTCTCAGCCCTAATAGATTTTTCAACAATATTTTTATGAGAATTTTTTAAAAAAAATATCATGACTTTGATTTGAAGGAGGGACACTAGTAAGGATAGTAGTTAACTATTTTTATAGGAGCTCCTTTTAACCAAGCATATGAAGAACATCCCAAAGGGAAATGGATGTTTTAGTACTCTTTAATGAATCTAAAATGTTTAAATAATTCATACCTAATTTCTCTTAGATTATTAGAGGCAAATAAGTGCTTGGAACCTGAGGAGTTGGAGTGCCTTGAACAATCTTTCCATTATTTTGATTTAGAAGATGTGTAGAGTTATTTGACGTTACCACACCTGTAGCCATAACTTGTTTCTTTGTATGAGGATTTAAATAACTTATAAGCACATTAATATCATCACCTAAAGCCTTTATCTTGGATATAATGTTTTCATCAATAGAGGTTTCTTTATTAAGCACAAAAGTGTCCTCAAATAGGAAGTTGGTGAAGATCTCTCCTTGAGGCTATCCACCTTCACTTGTCTACATATTGACTTCATATTCAACTAATGAAATAGGAGTAAATAATCCTTGAGAGATAAGAGATTACTCTATACCTTCATTAACATCCATAAATTAGCCTTGCTACCAATTTTATCCCTACACTAAGTTGTTATACACAATCATCATCTCTTTTACATTGGTGGTGGAGTTAGGATTGTACACATTGGTAGGCATATTATATTTATGATGCCATTAACCTATTACTCTTCCAAATTGATGACCATGTTATTATTGATATGGGTAAGGATTATGATAGGCACTTTTTTTCATATTCTCTCTCCCAGGCTTAGCTTCTAACCATTGAATATATGCATCTTTGTCCATGGAATTATCTTCCTCATTAGGAGTAGCACTAGACTTGGTATTAGAATTGGGAATTTGGGCCACATCTAGAGTATTAATAGAAGTATAAGATAATAGAGGCATAAAAACCTTAGGAGTCAATATCCTAGCTTGGATGAGACCATTCTTATCTTTGATAGCAAGATGATATGATTTGAGAAGAGTGGAACTCCCCATGGATTGAAGAATGATATAAATTTTAGTACCAATGGCTCTCAAGTAGGTAGAGAACCCAAAACTAGGAGGTGGCCTCATAGGAGGATGAAATCTATTCTAAGTCTTTTGAAACCTCTCATTGAAGTAATGCATTATCTCTTTGGATCCTCTTTTGATCATGTTGATCTGATGTATGAGTGAGTCATGGTCACTTTTATTTCTAAATTTTGAGGTCATCAGCACTCCAAACTCATCCCATGGTGTGATGCATCCACCTTCTAGAGTCTTATATCAATCAAGCACCTTCCCTCTAAGGGAAATGGAAAGGATATTAATGGAAATTTTCTCTTGAGTGATGTTATGGAAGCTAAAAAAGTTGGAGGCATCCATAATGTGTTCATTATGTGTAACTTGACTTTCACCATTAAATATGGGTATACCTTTTGTGGCATTAGGAGGATTGGTATCATATGCTTGAAGATGAATTGGATTTTTAGTATTAAAGGTAGGGAATACATGAGGTCTAGCCATATATTCTTTAAAATCTTCAAAATCCTTAATTTATTCAATTTATTAAACCTCTTACTCTCTATCAAAATCTACTAATTATCTAAAGAGGAGATTAGGTTGAGGATAGTGAACTTAAAGGGGAAGTTTAGGTCGAATAGGTGGATTAATGGGGTTGAGAACTCTAATATAGGATGAAATAGTGAGAAAAATTAATTATGAGAGTAATTTTATAATAGGAAATGGTATTTAACCAGATTTTACCTTGATGGAATCACCAAATGATAAGTAGCACATCAATTTTCAGTTGGTGTTGTCAAGATCAACATTCACCTTGATAAGTTATCTTGAAGACAATGGGTCCCATTGAGCATTATATAAATATTTTCACCAAATATTTCACCCTATAAGAGGGTTTTTAATCCTATTATATATTTTTGAAACATGGGAAAACTTCCAAGTATGTGGGTGTACCTATGGTGGAAGTGAGCCTCTAGATTTAAGGGCTAGCTCCTTGAATATATATTAAAGTACTTTCACCTATGATAACTATTTTATTGTGGGGGAAAAGGGATATAAGTTTCACAAAATAAACCTATTATAAAAGGGTGATGTACTAAGATGTGTTATACATGACCATTATACTTATTTTATAAAGAAATAATGCCCATAGCACTAGCCTAAGAGTCCTAGAATGCACTAGCATTAGTGTTTCAATACAAAGGTGAGATGCATGAAGATTATCCAAGGTAAGTAAAACCATAGATAAATTTAATATACTAAGGATAGTTACATACTTAAGACATATTAATACACTTAAATACATTTCATATAACCTGATAGGCTGAAATCACTTGCATCAAACACGGAAGGACTGAGAGACAGCAAGGATAGATTGATATCACTTAGATATTCACTATACATCTCTTCACACACTTTAAAAAGATGATATATGAACTCAAAATATATTACATTTATTTTTATAAGGCAAATGACAATGTCAAAACTAGTAGGGATTTGCCATATATGGTGCGGTATTAGATTATAAAGGCTAAAATAACAACTACTTATAGAACTAGAGAAGGAAGATAAAAGAATGAAGTAAAGAAGCTCAAAGGTCATAATGCCACATATCAAGGCATGAGAAAAAATTAAATTTTAGGTGAATGGAGTGTGAAACATACCTTTAATTTCTCCTAAGACAAATGTCCATATAAACCATGAAAAACTCTCCAAAATGGTGTAGAGACTCTTCAACTAGCCTTTGTGAAACAACCTTCATCATGGATCATCTCTCAAGAATTTGAAACTAAATTAGGAGAATTGAAGCATATGATATAATATTCATATACATTTTAATAATTTCTATATATGTTATAGACACTTGTATTTACCATTTACATTTATTTATTGGTATTTTGAACCTTGACTCTTCACATCTGATAGTCACTATTTATATTGGATATCAATTAGGCTTTCATGGTGGCATATGAGTTTTAAGTGATTTATAAATTATATAATCCTTTGATCCTACATGACTTCCTATGTCGCATTCCCTTACCACATTGATTATTTAATTTTAAAATATGCCTATCATAATTTAGACATGCAGCTTCATTGTATACATCCTAAAATTTGGTAAAATTCATTCTATTGATTTCCATAGGAGTCTCCTCAATTTGGATTTTGACATCAAACTTGATCATTTATCTAGGATTCATAAATTGAGGAATTTGTTTCCACCACATGCTTTCTATATAACTTATTGTCAACCCATTTATTTCATGTGCTTGTGCCACTTGGTAGTCTCATATTTGATTTGGGATCCTTGACCTTTGACTCAATATGAACTGTTTATATTATTCACTTAGTTAAATGTGTACCATTTATCTTAATCTATAATATCAAATAGACACCATTTATTTTCTTGTCTATTTAAAATGTGACACTTGACATAATGGAATTTAATCTCAAGATCTTCTAACTCTTTAACCCTCACTCACACTATTGGATCTCCACTACATGATCAAATGTGTACTATTGATCTTGGGTCCCAATATTTAAATGTGGATAATTGGTCTACCTTGTATGCATGAATACACAATATTGATATGCCCCAAGGAACATTTGACTCATTAACTACATGCATGTCATTAATATATGATTTGATTACATGATATCTCACCACTTGTTGACCCTATGTTAAAATAGAGCTCGTTAAGGATTTTTGAATCCAAATGGATACTTTCTATAGTTTAATGTTAATTATCATATGAACATCTCACACTGCGAGTTGATCTTTAAAGGCTTGTATCTTAAGATGGAAAACTTGTCAAAACACCACATTTTTAGGGGGTGATCATGAGACCAAATTCATCATATCCATGTAGTCATTTTGACATGAAAATATTTTTAAGCACACTTGTAAAATTAAAACCAGATTACCTTGTTCATTCTTATGTGACATGCCATGACGATCTAACCCCCTAGATGACTATAAATGGCATAAGAATAAACTAGATCATGGACAAGGTTATAATGGTATTAAATTACATAAAATAGACCTTAACACACCCTATGACACTATGTTCTACCTCCATATCAACTCTTGACTATAGGGGTTGACCCATTTTGAATTGTGGTCAAAATGGTCAACAAGGATATAAATGGATTATAGAATGAGTTTAGTATCATGTATGTGTTAGAGTTCCCCTATCTAAGTAGTTATATGAACACACTCACACAACAAAATAAACAATAACTGATCCCTCATCATGTCCTTCAAGTGAGTGCATAAGAACTCATTCTTACATGAAATTCTAATGTGTTAGCACATTGGACTCTTGACCACTTTAGCACATTTTTAGGGAAAGTTATGCCTGTGTAAGGAAAATAATCCTAGTATTTCAGTTCTATTACTAGGATCTACAACACTTACCTACATGATGGTGGAAGATGCTTGAATGAATGTCACTTGAGAATATTGAGCAATGGGTTACTAACATTGAGGATAATTTTTAGTATCATTTATTAAACCAAGAATCTCTACATATGTGTGGGTATGATAGAATTTATATGACTCACTATATGAGACATTCTTTATAGATGTACATGTTCACATTAATGCTTGGATTTAAGCTTATGATTAAGGCTAATAGAGGAACTATGAACAAAATATAGATTAGTCACTAGAGCATTAGTTAGCTTTAACATGGTTGGGAGAACCTTGGATGCATGTTATTGATGTTTGGTGGCCCAAAAATTTAAATAGTTACCTCTTAGAATATGTAGTCTTAACATATTCTTTTTTAGAGGAAGCCTAGTTTTACTTCCTCTAATAACTACATGGTAAATATATTAGACACTTTCCACTAGAGGTTAAGAAGATCTTTTTAGATTTTGAACTTGAGAATTTATCCATGGAAGGATAAACTTGCTCTCACATGAGTAGTGTAGTTGGTGGGGAAATGGAGGGGAAATTTTAAAGTAAAAGTTTTGGTTCAATATGGTAACCAGTCAATGATAATTATGGAAGCATAATTATGATGAATCTCAATGAAGGTTTATGAGTGGAAGCACTCCAAGAAGGGGATGAGAAGACTTAATAAGTGCTATAAAGGTCCATGGGGAATCAAAAGAGCATAAATAAGACTCCCCAACCATAGGACTACCTTGATGCCAACACAAGTATGGAGAAGAAATTCAAGTAGTGGTGATACAAGAACCTAGTTTTGATCCACCCATATCCCCACCCATGACATTTGCTCATGCTCTTGAGTTAGATGATATATCTACATGCAAGTAGGATATAGATAATGTATAATTAGAAATTAAACATGTGATAAATACATTTATAAACCAAATTTTAGATATTAGTTTATTGATCACTTCTTTTCTTTTGAGTGATAATTATATGGCCCAATTTGGAATCACTAGTGGACTTAGCATAAATAGTTGACAAAGTACCATTCTAAATATAATTAATACACCTAACTTAGTGCCCAATGTCTTAGGTGTTTCTATTGATATGGGAGGCATGGGAGGAGGAACTAGTGGTGGTTCAACTAGAGGAAATAGAGGGGGAATAGGAGGTAGTGGTGGACCTCCCCCATAAGGTACATGAGGGATAAGAAGTACTTCTCAATAGAACCCATTATAAGCTCCCTGACTACCCACTATGTACTATGAAATGACACTCCACTTGATAGAGTAATGAGATGTTGAGAATTCCATGAACCTATTCACAAGTGTGAACTTATTTAGAGATCATGCAATATCACCTCTTCTAAATGTAAATCAACCTAGTTCGCTACTATGCTTTTAACCACAAGCATAAGTGATACTAAAATATGATTTATAATAAGCTATGGTGGATTATGATTGGCTAAAGGTAGTATTCCTCCAAGAATTTGATATTTTTAAGTTTGAATAGTAGATCAGAGCTGTCCTAAAGGATATCAAGTAGGAATTCACTTAGAGCATGCATGAGTATGATGCAAATTTCAAGATGTTTCTCTTTAAACTATCTTTTGAGATAAACACTACTCAACATACCTAGTGGTTTGTAGGAGGTTTATTACTCCCCTTCAGATGTATCTTATCACAAAAAAATTCACCAAACCATGTGAGACCTTGGAAATTGCCCTTCATGCCAAAGCTATTAGAAGTATTTACATGGGGATTAGTCCATTTATGGAGTCTCAAATCACTATAATGGACTCTCAGCTATAAAATATCACTACACATAATGATCATGACACCCATAATGGATTATGGTGTGTAGACTGAGTTTGAGGACCGTAATCAAAATAATTTCCCTCAAAAGAGTATTCAAGCTATGCTAAAGCAATATTATGAGATTTTATAGGAAGAACATGATGTCAAGGATTATTCTCTACTATAACATGCCACTCAACCAAAGGTATCAACCTATTTAAAGATATGTGATGTATAAACTCATGATACCAATGATTTTCATCTCATTAGTGAAATTCATGAGGCATGCACATGTGGTATGTGTTAGTTATATGTTACTAATAATAAAGATAATAGAGGAGGCTATTATGGTCATCATAGTCAAGGATGTAGAGGTGAATTTTTTCCACCATGAACCTATTATAAGTGTACTTATTGAGAGCACTACTAGTATGATTGTTTGATGTATCCTACATGTGCCTTTTGTAAAAATGATCACTATTTGGAGGAGTGCCTTAAGACATGCACTACTATTAAAAAGGAAAGAAAGGAAAAGGTGCCAACATGATATGTATTGAAAATCCACAATGAAGAGTGTGACTTGCTACTAAGATGGGTCCCAAAGTCAATATTACAACACAATGTGGTGGTTAGTCCCAGTCTATGTCCAACCTTCCCATTAAGAAATTTCAATAAGAGGATCCCTATGCTACTCATTATCTAGATTCTAAATAGTATAAGGAGGTATTATATACACATAATATTTTCAAAATTTTATCGATTACTGACACTTTGTATCTTATATGAACCTATTGAGTCTTAATCTCTTTGAGTACACACCTTAAGGGATGCACTGAGAAAGGGGTGAGTAAACCATTAATTCCTCAAAGGATTTTTTCCCCTTTTTCCACTTGTTATATACACACTTATCTCCTAAAATAATTAACCCTAAGCTTGTTCTTCTCTATTGTACTTATTCTAGGCATTTGCTACATTTTACCCTCCTAATCCTCACCTAAATCCTATTTTTTCAATAATTTATACTAGGTCAACTGGGTCGACCCTATACAGTTTTGGGGTATTTTTCACTTAGGTTCTAGTTGACCTTTGGCTAACCTAGCTCATGACCTAGTAAATTATTATCCAAAACTATGCTAGGTTGACTGGGTCACCCCTATTGGCTGGGATTTTTAAAAGAGTTTAGGGTCAACTCCACCTATAAATACAAGTTTATTTCCATCATTTGATAATAAGAAGTGAAATAAGAAGTAAGAGTGAACAAACATATACTTATTGACCATTCTAATTGAGAAGTAAAGCTTATGGTTCCATACTTTATTTAGAGATATAGAGCTTGTCTTGTGGACAATTCTTTTGGATCTATTGATAGGTTGTATATCTTAGAGATAATTTGTGTTTGTCATCCTTACATACTAAAACAACCTCTTACAAAGCACCATGGCCAAGGGAGAGATTGAGGCTCGGTGGGTTCATCTTCAAAGGTAAGTATTCCTAAATTTATTTCTCCTTTTTAAAAAGTAGATAGATATGCATTTGTGATTATATTCCATGTATTAGGATTCTATATACATTGATGTGAGTATATGTTTCCGATGCATGTTTAGCTTTATTATTTTTTACCCCTACTTTGTGACACAAGCTCTAGTGAGCACTAGATTAGATTTACTTTACTTGTTATTAGTTTAGGTGAAATATCAAAACTTAGGACCCCCTTAGGGTTATTACATGATTATGTTAGACTGAAGGTTTTGGAACTTTCCTTAGAATAGTGTATTATGATAAATGATCCCCTAATTAGGTCTAGTGGATCCCCACATTGGTCATGCTCCCACTTAAAAAATGTGTTCCTAATCATAAGTGTAGGTATGCTCTATTTTCTTCAAGCTAGGATTGATTTATAGACATGATGCATTTATGATTGCATACATTTTTGTGAACTTGATGTGAATCTAACCCTTGTAGGGTTTATTTCAAATTTTTATCATCATTTTTATTATCATATATATGTAATACTAGGTTGATAGTGTTGACACAGTAGCAACTTCTATGCACAGGTTTAAAACATAGTCACACTAAGATGACTCTATTCTATCTATGCAAGATCTTTTCTAGGTAAAGGATACTAGATAAACTGAATTGACACATTATAATTTTTCAAACTTTTAGACATTTAGTCTAGACTACTAGGTTAACCTAGTTGACCTTGTATACTTTGAGGCATCAAATTTATATTACTAGGTTAACCTAATCGAACCTATACATTTTAGGCACTTGATAATAAGCTTATACAAATCTTGGTTGAGCTAGTCAACCTTGTTAGTAGGATTTACATGCATTTATCAAGGTTATTTGATAGTAATCTCACTTTTATACATCTTAAGAACCACCAAGGTTATTTTCTATCCTTCTCTCCCTTTCCTTAGAGTCTTTCTTTTCATAGTTTGTAGTCTTTAAAACTGCCCTTATATAGTCAACTAGATCGACCCTATTAATTGAGTTTTGTATTATATGTGATGTCTAGATGCTAAGTCAACTCTATTGACCCTATTCATTTTTATACCTTTACTTCCATAGTCTACTAGGTCAACCTAATTGACCCTGTACATTTTAGGAACTTGACAATAAGCTTATACAAAGCTTGGTTGAGCTAGTCAACCTTGTTAGTAGGATTTACAAGCATTTATCAAGGTTCTTTGATAGTAATCTCATTTTTATACATCTTAATAACCACCAAATTTATTTTCTATCCTTCTCTCCCTTTCCTTATAGTCTTTCTTTTCATATTTTATAGTCTTTAAAATTGCCCTTGTATAGTCAACTAGATCGACCCTATTAATCGAGTTTTGTATTCTATGTGATGTCTAGATGCTAAGTGAACTCTATTGACCCTATTCATTTTTAGACCTTTTCTTCCATATTATATAGGCAATATTGTCAACCCTATTCTATATTCTATGCATACACTATCGACTGCATCAACATTATACCATGTTTCAAAGTTGGAATTAACATTTATATGCTAGTAATTAGCTCACACTTTCATTTCTTATTGCTTGCATACTTATAATAGATGACATAGTCTAATTAGGTGGTTTTAAATTTACTATTTAGTTTCACTATTTTTTATTTTATGCACACACAACCAAATCAAAAAATCTTAACAAACACTTTAATAAATATCTACCCAAGCCCAGTCTACTTGGATTTCATCACCAAGGGGGAATCTGACTTGGTTTTTGGGTCAAGTATAAACACATGGTTAATGGTATATTTTGGCTAAGCTCCCAACACCCTTATCACTATGATGTGTGAAGTGAGGGGGTAGGCCCCAATACCAAGCCTATACCATTGCCAATACATATCCTTTTTAGCCCAAATATCCTAAAACCATCCTTAAATTTATTTCTAATTCCTTGCTTATAGCCAACTTCCCATTATATTTAAAATTACATTTTAATAATCTAAATAACATTTAGGTTGACCATCTAGTTGGCTTTTACTTTTCAAGATGATTTCTTGATCTTTGTTTAAGTGTATGTTGTATTGAAAAAACTTGCATTAGCCAACATTGGTGTAAGGTTTTGTGCTATGTGCCTCAATTGGATCAACCTCATTGATCTAATTGATTATTTGTTTCCATTAAATTTTTACTTTTTAAAATACTTGTAAAATTATTCTTGTCTCAATATATAGTTGTTTCAATTGACACAATCTATTATAGGCTATCTGATTTTACCTATCTATAGTTCTAAGTTGACTTAGTCAACCTTATACACTTTTTAAGCCTCTATTTGTTGTGATAGGTTGACGTAGTCAACCCTATATAGTTTTTAAGCCTTGTTTCATGTGCTAGGTTGACTCAATCAACTCTATACCATTTATGCCACTTCTTATCCCTTTTTTCTTTTTTGTACCTTTTTCTTATGTGGTTATCTAGTCTTATCTCATAATAATGACATCTTTGCAGCCTTCCCTTATTCAAAAACATTGCATAATCAAGGATTTATATAATAACCTCACTTATTTTAAGACTTTAGATGAAACTATTCAATTTCTTCCTTCATCCTTTCCTAATCCAAAACCAATCATTAACCATGTAATGTAGTTGAAGTCATTCATCCTAATCCTCCTCCAAATAACAATTTTGGGAATCCTCCTCCCAATACCAATGTTGGGAATCCTCCACTTACTAATAATCCTTTTCCTATCAACACTAATATCCCTCTTACAAACAACAACCCACCTATTGATACAACTCAACTTCTTGCACAAGTCATATAATAAATGAACATAATGCAAAATTTTAACACATCTAAAATGATTAACATGCAACAACATTTATTACACATGACTGGTCAACCACCTCAAGTTATCATATCTCAACCAAATTAAAATTTTATCCCTCCTCTTAGATATGCCAATGGGAATATCATCCCTCAACTTCTAATTAATAAAAAAATGATTCAACATCTTAAAAATAAACCTTTAGCCCCATTTATTTCATATATAGATATTGGAAACATTTCTCCAACTATCACATATAATGGGACTAAAGACCTTACTATCTTTCTTAAGTCTTTTGGTAATATCTATAAGAAATGGGTCTAAACTAACACCTTTTCTACCACAAATATCTTAGCCAAAACCTTTGTTGGTGATGCACTTTAATGGTACAACCAAATTCCTAGATATTCCATCTCACAACTAGAGGATTTATTCAATGCTCTAGTGAAGGAATTTCAACATGATCACCATCCTAAAAATTACCTTAGCCATTTCATCAATACCAAGAAACTTCCTAATGAATATGCTCACACTTTCATCAAACAATGGAAGTATCTCACTCATAAAGTGGATTATAACATGAATGATGATACTCTTTTAAAACTATTTTTTACTACTCTTAAACCTTCCTTTCAATACGAAGTTTGAATATTTTCACCTGAAACTTTAGATGGAGCCTTGAAATAAAAAAAAGGAAAGAATTTCTTATGATTCAATTTGAAACACCTCAAAAAACTACTAAATAACCTTTTCAATCATTTTATCATAACTTTGATTCATCCAATCCTCCCCAACCTCAAAGTGGAGCATCCAATTCAATAAATTTTAACCCAACCCACCCACCCTTGACTCTAAAACAACTTAAGCATAAATTTACACCTTCTAAACCCATGAATTTGATCCTTCCAAACCTCCTCCAAAATGTTACAATCCTAATAAATTTTGTTGTTTTCATGATACTATAGGTCATTCTCATGAGTCTTGTCATGATCTTTACCAATTTATTCTTTCTTCCTTGCTTGTTCCACATTTCAATTTTGATACTCTCACATAACAATGTTATCAATATTATCTTAAAGCTTCTCAAATTTAATCTCAAGAACCACAATCACATCAAAATCAACTACCTATTGATAAAAAACAATTAACCCATACCTATATCTCATATGATAATTTTATTCAAACCATCATTGTTCCTTCTTCCTACACCAATAAGGAAAGGAAATCTAATATGAACAACTTTAAACATATAATTGCATCTATTGAACTTGAACCTCTTAGGTCACATGAATCAAAAGAGTACCTAGTTAAAATTCCTACTCCAAAGCATATCATACATGGTCCTCCTCTACCTCCTTTTCCTCCTCATACCTATCATACACACCATATGCCATATTCAACTTCCCTAAAATCTAACAAACCAACACATTCACCTATCTCCAAATACACCTACAAAGCCAATGCAAATAATTCTAATAATTTAATGCTACCTCACTCAAACTCACATTTTATGGCATCTTGCAATGCCCATTCACATGTCCTTTCAGAATTTGAGGCAGCTTATGATGTCCATCCCTACATCCACTCACCCATTTGGGCATCTTATGATGCCCACTCTTATTATACAATGCATAATAACAACCAAATTCAACTTCAAGAAACCTTTCAAGACTTATAGACTTGTATTTCACATGCTCCTCTTTGATATAGATGTTAGCATAGATATTTCTTATTATTTTTTGTCTCATGTTTGTTTGTTTTTATGCACTTTACTTCTTTTAATTTCATTTTACTAACATCATCATTTATTTTTCTTTATGTTCTTCAATTTTATTACACATTACATTTGGCATTTATTTTTCATTTTGGTTCTTATATATCTCTTTCATTTTTGTATTTTTATGTCATTCTTTGCCTTAGTAGATTTATGATTATTTTTCTCCTTATTTATCATTCACCTCACTAGTTTTCACCTTGTGATTTGAATCATAAGACCATGGATAGGACTTGGCCTTCCTCACAAATTACCACATTAAAACATATTTAAACCAATTTTTGGGATGACTACTAATTTCATTGGTATTCATACTAGATCCATTTTAGGTTAGTATGGCTTCTCTACTGACATGAATATCATAATCATAGCCTTATCCCCTTTTATATCACTATTTCTCTCCTTGTGATTAGCTATGAGCATATTCATCATTTTATCACTTATTACATATATGGATCCCTCATGATCGCCAAATTTCCCTTATTTCCTTTCATTTGAGGCTGTCATCGGTCAATTTTGAGATTGCATACTTACTTATGGGCAAGTCTAGGTGTCTTTAGACACCTTGGTCTTTAGGTCCTTTTCTCTCATGACCAAATGTAAGATCTCTTATGTATGTCATATTTAACACCCATGTTTGCTTTTCTAAATTTTTATGGAAGAGGAATAGAAAAATAGCATCAAAAAAGTTAAAATTCAAATCATTTGAATCAAAAGGCAATGATATAAAAATGACAACATTCAAAATTCTCAAAAGTTAAATCACACTAAAAGAGATGATTCAAATCACATCTCCTTTTTCTAGTCAAATATCAAACTCCATAGTTGGCCTCATGATAGAGTCGAGGTCCATTGGGGTGCAGTAGGATAGTAGATTATAAAAAGAGAATAAAAAAGTTCTTTTAGTGCTACCTACTTTCTCACATAAGTACCCAATATTTGTAGTAGACAGATGGATCAATAAGGGGCCTTGAAGAGTGGGTAACACATTGTGGGAAGGTAGGTCCATTTTAATTTTCATGCATATAGCCTTCATAAGATGATATATATACTTCACTTGTTATCCTAAGATTTTTATTCATAGTTAAAATGTCCTAATTCATTGGTGTTGATAGTTCTTAATCTTTCTCACTTGACTAGTGTGTCTCATTCTTGCTAAGGATATTCACATCACCCATGTGGCACATAACATTCCTTATTTACATCATATTTTTCTTATATTCCCTTTGTTGGATATTGATTTTATATGATCACATCTACTTTATTATGACTAGACCTTCCTCATAAACATAGTTACACCATTTACTTAACATACACAATCATTGTCATACTAATCATGTCATTAGGTGGTTGTTTTTTCTTACATTACATCTTAGAACAAACACTAAGTTTGAGTTTTCATCTTTTAGAGCTTTTAATTTTCATTTTTCTATCATGTCCTTGTTTGATTACTATGGACTTCACTTATCTTACATATGTCATTTAGAATTATTATATGTTTCTCTTTATGTATTACTTCTTCATATTTGTCTTCCATATTGATCTAAATTTTTATTTTTTAGTCCTTCATATTTGATTTGGCATACTTATCTTACATGGAGTTACTTGTCAATTTCTTACATATCTTTGTTAACATCTTCTTGCATTGATATTTCATTTGTCATTTATGTTTTCCATACTTCCCAACATTATTTAGTATGTTATACATTCCTTTTTTCCATTTATGTTTTCCATGCTTTCAAATATGATTTAATGTGTTCTATAATTATTTGTCATTCATTTACTATCATTTGTCATTTTTTTGTCATCATTTTGTCATTCATTTTCCTTACCTTAACAATCCTAATTTGCCAATTTTTCCTAATACCCTCATGTCTCTAAAAACTAATTATTTTCTACTACTATATGCCTATCTTCCAAAACTTTTGATTTTTGGCTATTTTTTGTACTAACTTATATAGGATTGCCTAATGTTCTTCACATTTGACACCTTCACTTCTCTTATATTCTACTTCTTTATCTATATCAATAAGGTAAGTAAAGGTATGTGTTTTTCAATTCTATTCTTTCATTTATTTTATTTTCTACTTAATGCACTTTACTTAGAATCAATGTTATGTGTTATCATATTCTATTTCCCAAAGCACCATCCTATGTTACAATCACATGACACATGATAAGCTTCGAGTGAGGCATATGTATACACATAATATTTTCAAATTTTTACCGATTATTGACAATTTGTATATTGAAGGAACCCATTGATTCTCAATCTATTTAAGTGCACATCTTAAGGGGCACACTAGGAAAGGGGTGGGTATACCATTGGTGTTTTACAAGATTTGTGTCCCTTTTACCACTTATTATCTACATACTTGTATCCTAAAACCATTAATGTTAATATTGTTCTTATTTATTGTACCCATTCCAAGCATTTGATATATTTAATCCTCTTATTCCTCACCTAAATACCATTTTGATAGTTGGCTATACTAGGTCAACCCTATACAGTTTCAGGGTATTTTTCACTTAGGAGTTAATTTGACCTTTGTCCAACCTAGCTCATGACCTAGTGAATTATTATCTAAAACTATGCTAGGTTAATTGGGTCTACCCTATCAGCCAAGATTTTAAAAAAATTTTAGGGTTAAAACCACTTATAAATATAATTTCATTTCCATCATTTGATAAGAAGAAGCAAAATAATAATTAAAAGTGAATGAACATCTACTTATTGACCATTCTACTTTAGAAGTAAATCTTAAGGTTCCACACTTTCTTTTGAGATATGGATCTTGTCTTATGGAGAAGTCTTTTAGATGTATTCATAGGTTGTGTAACCTAGAGCTGATTTATATTTGTTATCCTTACATACCATAATAACCTCTTGCAAAGCACCTTGGCCAATGGAGAGATTCAGGATCAGTGGGTTCATATTCAAAGGTAAGTATTCCTAACTTTATTTCTCCTTTTATAAGACTAGATAGATATGAATTTTTGTTTCTCTTCCATGTATTAGGATTATGTATACATTGACATGAGTATATATCTCCTATGCATGTTTAGTTTTATTGTTTATAACCCCCACTTTGTGCCACAAGCTTTGGTGAGCACTAAATTAGATTTACTTTACTTGTTATTAGTTTAGGTGAAATATCAAAACCTAAGACACCCTTATGGTTATTGCATGATTTTATTAGACTGAAGGTTTTAGACCCTTCTTAGTATAGTTTATTATGATAAATGATCCCCTAATCAGGTCTAATAGATCCCCATATTGGTCATGCTTCCACCTAACAAATTTGTTCCCAATTAGAACTATAAGTATGATCTATATTCTCTAAGCTAGGATTGATTTATAGACATGATACACTTATGATTTCATATAGTTACCCCATGACATTATGAATCTAGTAAGGTAATTGCAAGGAGAGATCTAATTCTTCAAGGATTGAGATGCTGCTACACAAGCATTATGCAAAAAGCTACAAACTTTCATGACATGGTACATGATGAATTTAAATATTTGCACAAGTGATTCCTTGATGAGGACATTGCACCTTATTGTGTGATTAGCTAAGGCATCATATTCTTAGGCATACTAGATATCACTAGTTAAACCATGCATGCTGTTGAAAAACTCACATCTATCCTAATCTAGAGAGGGACAAGGAGATATTAGTTAACTCCACTATAGATGGATGGTTATCTAGGATATCTTTATTGATATCAATACTGAAGTGAATATTCTTACCAAGGATTCATAGTGAAATATGGCCAAATTCACTTTGTAGCCTTCACCCCTATGCTATTTGTGGCTAACAAGACTTGTGATTTTCCCATTGGCATACTTAAATATACCACAATGGGTATCCTCAATGTCACTTTCAAAATCTAACTTTAAAGTCATAGAGTTGGTTGAAGATGATGATTTCTCAACTCTACTAGGTTGCTCATGATGTTATGTAAATAATGTTGATTTGAGATTTAAGAATCACTATATCAACTTTGAGAATGATGATCAGGACATTATCATTCACTTGGACCATGCTCAAGGACCTCCCTATGTTGAGCCAATCAATATTGATGAGGACATAAACCACATCTAATGTTACAGCTTGGGGTATGGAATGTTTTAACCCCATCTTGTATGGCATCTTGAATTGGGAGGATGCACAATCTCTATTTATCACCACTAGTAATACCTATGACTATTGTGCTCAAGGTGACTATGATCTTACTTGGAGGATCTATGGCACTATATGTGGTCAAGATGATACTCCATGAAAGTATCATAAATGCCATAAATTTGTTTATATCATTCATGGACAAATTATGAATGCACCACCAATAAGGTTAGATGAAGCTCTAAGGTTCCATGGTCAAATGGAAGTCTAAAGTTTATATAGTAGTTATAATATTTATATGACTCCAAATTTTATTAGGTATAATCAATTATTCATATATTTAATAACACAACTGCTTGATGGTGGAGAACTCATCATTAAAACTTAATTAGGATGGAGTTTGTTATGATTTACACCATCACTTTCACCATGATAATCATATTTATGGAACCATCAATTATAGTGGCATTAGAGATCATAAATCTCACCTTGAAGCCTACGAGACTATGTGGATGGTGGATGAAACATTTTTACCTACGTAGCTCTAGGTTTATGCATTTTATGGTACTTTATGCACTTGGGATAGAGCATGGTAAGTCCATGAAGAGTTATTGGAATTTCCTTAAGAGTAACATGGTTGAAACATTATCTTATTCACATCCATGAATGGATTTATGCCTTACATTACAAGCCATATGTTAGGATATAGTAGGCCCCCTAGACCTAAATAAAGATCAAATCAGATGCATATATGGCATGTGAGAGGAAAGATTGACTATTTTCCATGAAAATAATGAGGAGGCATCATATCCACCACCTAACCTTGTATTAGACCACACACTAAGAGAAAAATATGTAAGGGTAAGAAAAAATTCATGTACCAGGTTGATGAAGGGGTTAGTTTTTTTCCACCTAACCCATCGACTAATAATTTGGATGTACACATGAAGTATAATACACATAATTCATATGACACCATATAAGATGAACACACCCATATTTTGAGTTTCTCTAGACTATTTAATGAAATATTGGCATATAGGAATCACTCGATATGGCTATTATAAGAGACTAATGGTATGATATTGTGGGTGAAATTTGATCTCTAGAATTAAATTATGTAATTTAAATCACTCAAATATCCAACCTCTAAGTAAATTCTAAATCCACTAAAATATAAATGCAAATAGATGAAATTACTATTCAATCCTACACTTAAATGTTAAATACTAAATGCTTTAAACCATGATTGAATGGATTCAAAAACAAATAGAATATATTAGGATTACCTTGACTCAGATTTTGACACAATGATGTTTCTTAGATGTTGGATGATAGATGATTGATTAGATTGGCATGATGATATTATGAAAAATAGCATTGGATCCAATGGAGGAGTGGCCTTGGTTAAATAGAGGAAGGGGGGAAATATCTATGGCTGAGATTCAAACTTAGAGGGAGGAGATCCATGGATGGGGATTATCTAAGGAATTTAAAATTCCTTTGAAGCCTCTAGATTTAGAGGCTTATAAAAAGGGAGGCTAGGTTAGAGATGATTCTATAATCCTTCAATTTTAGAATCCTCTTAGGGATTAATTAGTCTTAGGGATGGATTATATAGGGATTAGGTGTGTAGGAGAACCTAGGAGTGGGCTAGTGTAGGTGGGTAGGTGGGTCACGGGAATTTTAAATTCCCAAATAATAGGTAAGTATGATTAGAATAGGATGATAAGAATTTAGGATAGATTAATTAATTGGTGGGGATGAATAAGGTTAATATATGAATAAAATATAGAAAGGGAATATTAGGAAAATGATTAGGAGCAATACTGATGAAATGGATTAATTAGTGAATCATTAAGTGGAAATAATGACATAATTAGCAAACCAGAATAGGTGAAAAAATTTAGATGTATACATTTTCCCCTCTTTGAAACGGAATTATGATTGAATCAAAGAAAAGGAGTAATGATCTTTCAAATAAAAACCATGTCATGGATGGATGTTAGTATATGGTTTTAGTGGGTATGATCTCCTCTCGAGGGGACATGTGTGTAGGAATGAAACAGATGGCCACTCAAAATAAGAAATAATGGGTGGGATGTGATGGGAAAACAAGGGGATGAGATTCCAAATTTAAGATAAATTATAAAGAAGATGGATTCAACTTGATCAATGAGATACAAATTAATGATGATTCTCCTAGAAAAGACATATGCATAGGGAGTAAAGATGATGGTTGTCATGATTATCAATGCATCCCAAAGGGGAATCAACTGTAACATGATGATGATAGGATTTAATGGCTGCAAGATTTAGGCATATACCAAGCAAGGATGCATGCAAAGGAGAGATATAGGCTAGGATAAGATTGATTTGATAAGATTATTGATGGGTGTAGATAAAATCTAATTTGATTAATATAGTGTATGTGATGATAGAGAAGAATCAATAGAGTCAAGTGACCAAAAGACTACATTGTATCAAGTTAATGAGCCATAATTATTATACCCCTAGGAAGGACATATATAAGGGAGTGATAATTTATTATACAATCAATTATTGATGGAAGAAAAGATAGAAGTTATGATTTGTTGGGTCCAATAGATAAGTGTGGGTAATTAATGAAAAGATTAAGGAGATGATTGCAGATATGATGATTAATCAAAGATTGATATTATATCTCAATAATTTTAATGATAAAATACTTGAGGATGATAATGGATGATGAGGAAAGAGGAGATAGTGTCTAAGCTATCCTTGGGTACTGAAAAGTGGTCAAGTGCTACCTACATAGTCTGAAAAGACCTCAAGCTGATGTAGTTTTAACTAGGAGATGATGATGATGATTAATAATTAGAGGGTGATTTTAATGATGAGAATATATGACTCAAATGATAAGATGAGGATAAAATATGGGATGTTAGTCAGATGGGTTGAAAGGATTAGATGAGCCATGGTAATAAAGATGATTAGATAAATGATGAAGGTATAGATGATCAAGCCATCACAAATATCATAAGGATCATCATAGTATAAGAATTATTATAGCTTTGGGTGATCTCATAACATCCATATTAATTTCCCAATAGATAAAAATACATGAAACAAAAAAAAAGACATAAGATACATACATTATAAAACATGTGCAAAAAAGACAAATAGAACAAACAAGTAATACACATGAGTATCTACATGTGGTGTGCCAATGTCTTATCTAATTATTGGATGAGTGATTGAGTGATGGTATTATGGACTTAGGATGGACTTGGATTATGGATAGACTAATGACAATGATGAGGATTGACCAATGATTTCAATAAAGGTATGGACTTGGATGAGATACTAGGATTAGGATAAGGATGTGGATGAGGATATGGAGGTGAAGATGATGAAGGATTATCAATAGATAAGACATTGCAAGAGTATAATCTATAAAGAGGAGGATTTATGGGATCAAATACCTATCACACAATAAAATAATTGATTTTATGGGTGCTAGGTGTTAAGAGGCAATGATAGGATAGTAATGAGATCAATTACCTTTCATAATATAAACAAGTGATGTAATGGATGCAAGGTATGAAAATGAAATGATAGATAAGTTATGGATGATAGATTAAAATCTTAGACAAGGCGATGTGTGTTGATAATACTTATCTAAAAGGATGATGATGAAGACATAGATGGGTGACCAATAGGACAAATGGGTTTAAGATGGAATAGGAGATGTATATTAGATGGTCATTGGGGATGGTGATATGGACAATGAGATAAATGAGATGGGTATTAGATGTGGAAGGGAAGGTGAATTTTATGATATGATGACTAGGGATTTAGACATAAGACAAGACACTATGGACTATTTTTGAATTTTTCAAGTTTTATAATTTTTTAAGGTTTTTAGCATATTTCAATTTTTAGGGATTTTAGGGATATATATGTACACTATATAAATGAGGTTACTAGTAAAGGGAATACCAAGCCTAGAAACTAGGGTGAGGATGGATGGAATCATATATGGGATGGTGGATGGGATCATAAAAGGGATGAGGTTGATGCATAAAAGGGGATGGGAACCAATATCTAGGGATTACCAATGACCACATTGTGAAGGAATAATATGTTTAGTTACCCGAGTGTTCATTGGAGGATATGCTAAGATGGTTTGGAAACATGTCTCAATACACCTTACACTTCCTTACAAAGGTAAAGATAAGAGGGAAATGATATGATGATGGATGAGGGTAAGAACAATAGATGGATGGAATGAACAAAGGATATGGTTTGACAAGGTATATAAAATGGATGGATTTTATCCCCAAGTGTGGAGAGATAATGCAGAAAATAAATGTTTTTACCATGATGCCATAAACTAGTTTTCATCATGGTACTCACCCAAGGTGCCAAAAGACTAGTTTTCACCATTGGATGAATGATTTTTATTTCACTTGATTTTTTTAAATTTTAGATGGCATACTGATTTATTTGGAGGAGAATGAGATGTAGGAATGCTAACATTTTATGATCTTTAGCCAACACCTATTCTGGTGATGTAAGATGTTTGAATCATGTTCTCATGTTTATATGTATCAATGTCTTATTGTCCTTTAATGATTCTTGATGGAGACCCCTTTATATATATAGAATAGGTGTCTTCATTGCCCCTAGGAGAGATAATCCTTTCCAAAAAGGTGATGGGAGGTATGGATCTAATCAGATCTTGATGTTGATGGAGGTGTATTAGATTAGAATAGATAGTAGGACTTGATAATATTGTGGGTTCACCATAGGAGGGTGTGATGAGTGATGAAGGATTAGGAATATCAGTCACATACATGGTTGGAGATGCTAGACATTCTTCATTTGATTAGTGCCAATTGATAAAGGATTGTAGGATATCCAAGATACTTTGACTTTATGGTTCATCTCTGATCTGATTATATGATGGATTATCAACAATGTGAATAGTGATTTTGCCATTATTTAGATTTTTGATTGGTTTTAACTATGATTTCCCCCTCATGCCTAATTTTGGGCTTCACCAAGAGAATATGATTGATTATTTTGACTTTGATGGGTCCCTAATTCTAGTTTATGGGCTTCACTAAGGAGATATGCTTGTGGATTAGGCTGATGATTTGATTCTTATTGATTTTGATTGAGGGGATCAAAGATATCTTGATTATTATGATTGTTTTTTGTAATATGGCCTTAGACCTCTATATTAGTGGCACACATTACATTTATTGAGGAAGGGTCTAATGATGTATTCTCCTATTCATCCCTATGGAGGGAGGTGATTAAGTAATAATCAACTAGGAGAAAAGTGTCCATGATGGATAAAGGTAGTGGTGAGGGAATGATGAGATCAGTGAGTGATGGTGGGGAAGAATAGTCTTCATAGGGGTTCTTAGGAGACCCAATTTTGACATAGGATAAAATCTCCTCAAGATCAGTAAAAGGATCATGAGGAATAGTTATAGTATACACATCTAAAGTAAGAATAGATTCACTTTGACAATATTCAATAGATAAAGCTTACAAGAACTCATTTATGACTTCATCATCCTAATTGAGATTCAAAGATATGCCTAGTGATGGATTAGAGGTACTTGGGTTAGAAGCATTCTTAATAAGATAGGAATTATCAACATCGATGAGGGATGATGTTTTAGATCTTGGTGTTGAACATGATCTTGATGATGATAAGAGTTGTGTTGGCTCTGATGTACAAAATGAAATGCTAATAATAGGAGAGTGATTATCCATGACTGACCTCTCAACATGGGGTTTTTGGTATGATGGGTGAGGTGAAGAGGATGGATGGATGATAGGCCCATAAAAGGAGTCACAAGAGATGGAAGGATTAGGTTTATGGGTAAGAGACTACTCTTTTATAGAAGATTTGCCAAAGATGGGGGGATCATAGAGGAGGGGTGTGGTGTCTTGACCTAGGCTTGGAAGGGAAGAGCTTGATCAAGAAAGAAATCTTGGTATTCCTCTTTTTGTGCACCTAGGGATGGAGGCTCATCTATTTCATCCTTGATTATTATGTCACCACAATTGATGAGGTCTTAGAAAAATTATTAGAAAGGATGACATTAATTAATGGTATGCCCCTAAGTTTGGTGAAATGTAAAAAATTAATCTTTATATTAAGAGGGCTTAGACTTGGTGGGGTCAAAATGTTGAATAGGTGGATATACCATCATGTTAGTTATGATTAGTTGTTTAAAAAGGGATTCTAAGGAGACAAGAAGGGGAGTATAAGAACCCACTTCTATTTGTGACTTAGATGTAGAAGTATTGGACTTATGATCAAATGGTTGTTGATGTGTCTTGGTGGATGGACTATTAGTGGCCAATATTAGATTCCCTTTACTAGTATGGGAATGGGTATATGGTGGTTTGTGACTATAAAATGGAGGATTAGTATGGGATTCACATGAAGGGGCTTGGACATGAGGTAAAATGATTTTAAGGGTATAAACACATTTTGGGAGTAAAGCACCCATCATAAGAAACTTCAAGAGGATCTTATCCTTATGGGAAGATATATATTGGTAAATGAAAGTAGGGTCTAACTCCATGGGGGATCGATCGATGATGGAAGGGACACAAAGGATTAGGGAAGGTTCCTTGAACAAAAGTGGATATAATGACCATGATTGTATGATAGGTGATGATGATGATTAGGTGGAGTAAATGTGATTAGGATGATATAAGACTAAGGTCAAATTTTAGATGGAGAGTTTAATAGGCACTAACATCCTATTAATGATGCCTAGTTGTCAAGCTAGCAAAAGTATTGAGGATTTGATGGGTGCGTAGATTAAAATGAGTAAGAGGGAAATATGATGGGTGTTATTTATGAGTAGGCAAGGATGATAGAGACTAGATTGATGATGGGTTTACTAGATTTAAATTTTACAAAGTGATAAGATGCGAGTATGATATCAACTATGTATGATATCTAACCAAATGATGAGTGATAGTGGATGTATGATGATAAGAGGATGATGTGGATAGAAGACTAGCTCAGAACCTTAAACTATTTTTTTTAAATATAGGATGGGATATGATCTATGTGATGAAAGTAATAAGTATAATGATAGGTGATGATGAAGTGATGAAGGGGTAATGATGGGATAGGTTGTGAGGATGATAAAGGGTAATAAGATGGGGATAGTTTAAACCATAAATATTTAATAAGGATAAGATGAGGATGATATTAGAATAGATGGGTGATTAGGAAAAGTTAAGACAAATGATTGATTGTGGACTTAGAATAAGATGTTGATGACAAGACAAGGCATGTAGGATATGGTTTGACTAGGAGAAGATTAAAAAATGTAAAGGATATACAAAGTAGAATAATAAAGGACAATATATACAAGGGGATGTTGACAAGGATATACAAGATGTGATTAAAATATGTGATGGGGTATGACCAAGGATATACAAGATGATGATTAGGCAAGGATATAAAAGATGATGGGGTGATCACCAATGGGTGGAGATGACTAGACTAAGATGAGATGAAAACAAGGTGAGGGATGGGATAAGGATATATAAGATGTGATTGGAATATGTTATGGGGTATGAAAAATGATATACAAGATGATGATTAGGAAATGATGTACAAGATGATGGGGTGATGACCAATGGGTAGAGATGACTAAACTAGGATGAGATGAAAACAAGGTGGGGGATGGGATAAGGATATACAAGATGTGATTAGAATGTGTGATGGGGTATGACCAAGGATATACAAGATGATGATTAGGAAAGGATGTAGAAGATGATGGGGTGATGACCAATGGGTGGAGATGAATAGACTAGGATGAGATGAAAACAAGGTGGGGGATGGGATAAGGATATACAAGTTGTGATTAGAATATGTAGGTGGTGGGGGATGATCAAGTATGGGTGGATATAGTGGGAGTAAGAAGGGATGAATGATATAAAATGGGATGATGGAAAGGATGCACAAGATAATATGTATGGATTGGGATTAAGATGAGGGTGGATAATGGGATGATGATAAGGATAACTACATGATAGAATGATAAAATGATGTGGAAAAGACATATAAGATAAAGGATTGATTATGGGCGTAGACAAGAGGTGTTTGAGATTAGGATATGTGGATGATTGACTAATGGTTGGATATGACTAAAATAAAATAGGGTGGGGGATGGGATAAGGATATAAGAGGATGATATATATAAGAGGATGATGATAAGGGTGGACAAGATTATGGTGATGAGATGAGATGATAGTTTTGATGAGATAAGAATATACACAAGATAGATAGATATAAAATGATGGTAGGATGTACAAGGTGGGTTATGAAAAGGATCTATCTAGGTGTATAGATTTTAGGTAAAGGCTGACTTAGCTCACAAATAACATAGGATTAACACAACAGACACTCAAGCAAGTAATATATAACCTATGATTAGTAAACTATTAAGTGTGTAAAACCCAATGCCTACACCATCCAATGGCTTCATGAGTGAGGTTATAGGATAATGACCCATTATGATATTGATAGAACCATCTCAATACCACTTTTACTTAATCGTTACATTAGATTTGATACTGAATCCTATAGTGGTACACCTATTATACCCAAAAGGTCATGTACTAGGTTGAATAGGCTCTCTAGGGGCATCCCTAATATATGCAAAGTTATGATAGGGCCCAAATCCATGTAGGGTAATATATAATTCCTAGATCATAGAGTTAACTCTTTTTCTTCATGGATGACCTATCTAGGGTCAACCACTTATCCTAACAACAACTATCCTTGATATTTATACTTTGTCAGAACATGGAGTTTGGATTAGTGTGTGGTGGTGAAACACACAATCACTATCCTCCTAAGACTATGGTAAGTGTGTGGGTGTCAATTACATGTCACATTTCCCATAGAAAAAATAAAAAGGAAGGTGTTTATAGGTGGTTTTTGATCTCTTAGGAATCATTGCAAGGACACAAGGGAGAGAGAATACACCAACCACAGCCCTAGGAGACAAATAGACAAGCTAAAAGATTAATTAACTAATTATGATTAAGATGTGATTATGTTCACAAGAAGTAAAGATAAGAATATATAAGAAAACCATATATACATAAAAATATGATATATATATAATACAAAAATGATTTAAATGATATAAAATCACCAAAATGGATCTTTGATATGTGACTTGCAAGCCCACGGGTTAGTAGTTTGTTTTAGCACACAAAAGAGAGCTCTTGAAATAAAAGGATTAGTAGTTTTCAATATTTTCTTCAAAATTGACACTCTTTTCAAAACAATAGATACACAAGGCAAACCCACAACTAGAGACTGTAAATTTGTAACTAGGGGGTACAAAATCACAAGTCTTGAATTGTAATTTTATAGCTGATAGATGACCATGATATTTACATACAAAACCATGGTTAGCTATACAAAATTATGACTCAAGTTGACAATATCTCTACTGATTATAGATTTATAGTGTTATTTTTGTCATAAAACACAAAACCATAACTTGTGATGACAAAATCACTATTGTCAATAGATTAAGAGTTGTAGTTTTACTAAAAATGACATAACTTTCAAAACTATGATATTCAAGTTAAGGAGAATTATCTAAATGTCCAAAATGTCTTACTTACATGTGTTCTTAAATTTATTTTTATTATATATCAAAATTTCAAAATGGACACTTAGATTTTTACCAAAATGACCAAAATTTTGACCAAATGTGAATGGTAGAACTTATCTTTACATAAATATGTTATCCTAACTTTACCTAATAATATTTTAAGATAAAAAATAAATATAATGATAATCAAAACACCCAAAATTACAAAATCACAATTAAAACTACAATATTACTACTCTATAGTGCAAAACCATGAGTATGAACATGGAAAATGTTATGGTTTTTTCAAAGTAAGAAAAGGGGGAAAGGCCTGTGTTTATCTATGTCTTCAATTGACTCCTCATTCCTTAGCCTCCTTCTTATTACCCTATAAAAGGACCATACAAGAATCATATAAAGACAAAACCCTAGTACAAAACTAGAGTTATTTTGACAAGTAATAGATGTAAAGCAAAAACCCCTAAGGTTTGACAAAAGTATTAAATTTAAGACCATATGATGTCAAGATCCCCTGCAAGGACTCATAATGCCAGAATAAAAACCTATACATTAAAGAATATTGATCAATCATTAGTAATTTTTTGCAAGTTTAAAAATCCATAACTCTCGGCCATAAAATTTTCTTTACCAAAGAAAACTCATTTATAGAGAAGTCATGGTATTATATCTTAGGTTTTTATTTATAAACGCTTTCTACCATGCTTTTTGTTCTTGGTTCCTGCACATAGAGGGTTAAAATCATCTAGAAATCACACATAGGAATATACAGAGTAGGGACATAAAAGTCAAATTTAATCAATGAAATAAATGACCTAAAATCAATAAAATCATGATTATTGATGACAATATCACTTGTTGGTAGAAAAAATCATGACTTACAAAGTCATAGTTTTATCAAAAGATAGAAACCTATAAAGAACAAATCATTAGCAGCTTAGGTAAAATCATAAATTATCCTAATAATATTGCTATTCACCCAAAAAAATCATAAGTATCAAATCATGGTTTTTGAAAAAGATAAAACATATGGTTAAGCAAATGGTTAAAGCAAAATTGTAACTTATAGGGTCAATATCTTAACTACATAGGACAAAGTTTCAAGTACTAGTGCAATGTCACGATTACAACCTATGTATGCAAAAATTTCAAAATCCAAGAATTTTCTTCCTCTTATTAGACCTGCAAGATTGAAAAAAAAATTTGAGGATGAAAAATTATTAGCTTGGGAGGGATTCTCTCCCCCTATGGTTGCCAAAATGTGGGTGAAATTTGAAGTCTATGATTAAATTATGCAATTTAAATCACTCAAATATCTTACCATTAAGTAAAATCTAAATCCATTAAGACCTAAATGCAATTAGATGATATTAATATTCACTCCTACACTTAAATCTTAAATCCTAAATTCTTTAAACCATGATTGAATGGATTAAAAAATAAAGATAATGGATTAGATTACCTTGACTCATATTTTGACACTATGATGTTGTTTGGATGTTGGATGATAGATGCTTGATTAGATTGGCATGATGATGTTATGGAAAATTTCATTGGCTCCGATGGCAGAGTGGCCTTGGTTAAATAGAGGAAGGGGGAAAGATCTAAGGTTGAGATTCAAACTTAAAGGGAGGAGATCCATGGATGGGGATTATCCAAGGAATTTAAAATTCCTTGAAAACTTCTATATTAAGAGGCTTCTAAAAAGGGAGGCTAGGTTAGAGAGGATTCTAAAATTCTTCAATTCTATAATCTTTTTAGGGATTAATTAAGCTTAAATATGGATTAGTTAGGGATTAGGTGTGTAGGAGAGCCTAGGAGTGGGCTAGTGTAGGTCAGTATGTGGGTCATGGGAATTTTAAATTCCCAAATAATAGGTAAGTGGGATTAGAATAGGTTAATAGGTATTTAGGATAGATTAATTAATTGATGGGGATGAATAAGGTTAATAGATGAAGAAAATATAGAAAAGAGACATTAGATAAATCATTAAGAGGAATAATGATGAAAGGGATTAATTAGTGAATCATTAAGTGGAATTAGTGACATAATTATCAAGACAGAATAGGTGAGCATATTTAGATGTATACAAATATAAATATCTCTAAGGTATCTGAGCTACTAAAATAGTATCAAGATGTCTTCCCATATAACTATACTGAAATGAAAGTTGTGCATTTTTTCTTAGGTAAAATGTACATAAAGTTGGTAGAGAGTGCTCGACCTATTAAGAAGAGGCCCTATCAGATGAATCCTAACTTACATGCTCAAATAAAGGAAGAAATTAATAGCATGTTATGCATGACAGTCATTGATATTATAAAAGTGTGAGTATGATCTAGAGTATTTTTTAGTTCTCAAGATCTCTTGAAACTAGTATAGAATTGAAGATCATTTCAAGATATTTATAATGCATATTAGAATGTGTAAAATGGATATTGTATGATCTAATTGTGATGTAGGAATTTTACTCAAGAGAGGATGGTTAGTATAGTGTTAGTTCCAAAATGAAAACAAAATGAAAAAAAACACACTAATAGCATAACATCTCTAGGCCTAGACACTAGAGAGAGCTTAGTTAACAAAATTAAATGATAAACACAATTAAAAATAAAGGAATAAAATAAAATAATTCCTTCACCTTATTTGGATGCTCCAAATGCCTTTGTAGTGGTGGCTTGCTTGGCTTGTGCTCATGAAGTCCTTGACAATGAAAGCTTGGCTACCTCCATCTCTCTTTGGCACCTTTGGCTTATGACCTGGATTGGCTTGGAATCAATTTGGCATGTTAACACTAGTTGAAATGGATTTTAGAACCAATATTGCATTATAAATTTGCGCAAATTAAGCTTTAGAAATGATGTTATGAGGCCTCTTATTTATAGATTTTTGAGAATGTCTAAAATCAACCTAAACCATTCATCCTAAGATGCAAATGTGTGGTTAAGGATTAATTCAATTTTGGGAATTAATTTTTTAATTATCTTCATCATGACATTGGAAGAAGGGGAAATTAAGAGGCATGGAGGGCATCATGGAAGGCATTGATGAGGCATGGGAGACATGAATCCTGATATTTGTGGCATTTTTAGCCTAGGGATATCTTCCCAAAAAATGAGGTCACTTATGGTGCAGATATTCCATATTCATTTTCAAAAATAATTATTCAACAAATTTCCATGGAATTTTTTATTAGGCCTTGATTTGGGTTAATTATCTCTTAAGCATGATTAAGCATTTTGTGCACAATTTACCCAAATTAATCATAATGCCTTGTTATTGGTCTAAAATTTGACTCGATTAGAATTGAAAGGCACTATCAGATGGATTAGAATCATATTTCCATTTAGGATATTACCAATAAAAAATAATAGAGGCACATGTCTTGTATAGAAGATTTGATAGGAAAGAGCAATCTAGAGCACCCTGATGTGAAATTGGCATTTTGACTTGAAATGAACTGATCAAAGTTAGATTGCCCATAAATTGTGTTTCCCCATTTATGGATATCTTGACCAAATAAGCACTTAAATATGTCAGTTTCACATCATTTAGTTTTTTTTTAGTTTTTTTAGACCAAATTATGCATTTTGAGTCAAAATTGGCCAAAACCCTGATTGGAGGTTATCAGTGGCCTATTTTAGGTGTTACAACTTGCCCCTATTTGGGAAAATGTTACAAACCATAGGCATAGTGACATATTCTAAAATAATGAGAGATGGCTTGTATGCCAAAAAGAAGATGATGATTAAAGAAAAAATCTCCAAATGATTTTGAAAAGCATATAATGATGCCTCCTCGAGGGAGTGGCTATCACATTTGTTGATGGATGGTCCCTAAAAAAGAAACAAGAAGAGAGGTATAATTAACCCATGGTTGAGATTAATCCAAATGATAAAATGATTGCATGCATTTATGTAAAAAGGATGTTGATTTTCCAAAAGGTGATTATAATTAGGAATAAAATTCAAAATAATGATTTAACCATAGGTGGTTATAATCATTAAGTAGACCTAGATTAGCTAAAACTAATGGTGCCCTAGTTAGGGATGATTAGAAAGCATAACTCAAGGATATGACCTAGAATATAAATTAAAAATGATCAGGCAAAAAGTGATGAAAGAGATGAAAATAAGAATAAGATTTATTAGTGTGAATGATTCAGTTGTACCTACCAATGAGGAGATCTTCATCCTGATTAACAATGATACAACTAGAATGGTCAAATGAGCTATATTGATCAAGGGTGGGATGGAAGGATTTTCCAAGGTGCTAAAGAGAAACTTCTATGGCTCCATTGATTTTAGACCTTTGTGAAGCTAATTTTTATTATAGCATGTGATGGTAGGCTTCATGATAGAACACCATGAATAATTGGCCAAAATATGTGTAAGCACTGACTCTTGATCCAATAAACACTTAAAAACAATGCACCAATGATAAAAACCATGATCAAAATGTTGACATATGAATATGGATGGACTCAAGAATAATGTGGTTGAGGAATCACCCAATGAACACATATAGACTGAGTTGAGGCAATAGTGTTGAAAGCAAACAAATAGGCAAGCAAGCAAACAAACAAACAAATAAACAACTTGAAATAAATAAATAAATAGAAAGCCTAAAAACAAAAGCAAAAGAAAGCATCCTAACAATGACAATGCCCTAGTAAGGTGGATCAAGGATAACTGACTAGGCTTAGACACGATAAATATTTTTGGTATATTTGAAATATTATGAATGTTTTTGAAATTTTGATGTATCTTAACTCATTAGAGAATGATAAGATACCTTCTCATAAAATGGTGAGAGCATTTGGCTTAGGTTACTCATAAAATGACAAGCGTTTATGGAAAGGGGGACTAAGGTGACCTCAACATGAATTGAGCATGACCCACATAGTCCCAAAATGACCTCAAGTCATAGTAATTCCATCCACACAAAATGTGGGGAAAATCAACTAGGTCCCAACAAGTTCTCAAATATGTTAAATGGCCATTCAAATTAAAATAGTAATGGCAAGGTGATATGGAAATGCATGATAAACAAGTGTTTCCCCTAGTTTTCCCATAGATGGTTATAACTAAGATATAATGGCATAGGTAAATAATACTAATTTTCCCATAGACAGTTATAATTAGTAGCAAGACTAGTGAGACATTGATTTACCCATAGGTGGTTATAAATAAGATACAATGACATAGGTCAATGATACTAATTTTCCCATAGGCAGTTATAATTAGTAATAAGACTAGCGAGACATTGATTTGCCCATAGGTGGTTATAATCAAGCTCATAGAAACAAACATTGATATAAGATGAAAGATATCTTTCCAGATCAACTGTTACACTACTTTAATAGACTATCATTATAAACATAGATTTGATTGATTATTACAACTTGATCAAAATCCTCTCACAAAAGGTATAAGAAGAATCAAATGAACCAAGATAAAAATAGGATTGAGTATGATGGCTAAAAATAGGCTTTCATCTAGATAGGAATAGAATGATAGGATGATATGGTATTATTATAGATAATGATAGATTGGATAAAATGGGAAGAGGGTTGCCCCCAAGTGGTGGGGTGAATGGCAAGATCTATGATAATGGCAAATAGGCATATGTAACAATGGCAATGGTAGTTTGAAATGGTATGGTACATGTTTTTAGCCTAGGTGTGGTTTTTTATTCTATTGTTCCTACTGATGGGTAGATGTGCATCCTAATCAACAAATGATACAAAAAAATACTTGATCATGTTAATTGTTAGCCCACGCCTCTTTGGAATAATTGATCTATCAATAATGGACTATAGATTTTGATGTCGAGAATGATTTTGTGACCTTCCTTAGTTGTTTATTTTGATTCCTTTAAGTGTTGAGATAAGGTATCTTTATAGCCTCTGCAAAGGAAAATGTGACCATGAATGGTAAACAAAGACAAATAATGGATGGTAGGTTTGATTGTGAAATGGAATGGTAGATGATAATGGAATGTGGAATGGTGGGGAAATAAATGAAGATTAAGACTTTCAATCACATGTAATGTTGTTGATGTCAGATTCAACATAACTTTGGTTATGGTGGGGCTAAAGACTTGTTCTCTCGATAGGACCACCAAATTTTTATATTATTTGATCTTAAGAGTAGCTATCATTTTATTAGGTTGTAGATTGGAAGCTATTTTGATTTGATATTTGATTTTGTATTCATCAAGTAGTGAATAACTTTTTTGCTTAGCTATTAGTGCCTCAATGAGGTTTTTGCCAATAAATTTGTCTTGATTGTCCCATTGTGCCTCTGAGATGGTTTCACTAAGGAATGTTGACTTTTGAATTTAAATGCCTTCTAGTGCTTGCAAAAAAGTTTCACTAAAAGATGTTGAGTTTTGACTTGGATTGTCCCTTAGCACCTTCAAAAAGGTTTCACTAGGATAATGTTCTTTTGTTACATGAATGTTATCTTGGCCTCCTTAATCTTCTTCAACTACTATGTCACCATAGATGTAGTTTAATAAAGTGTGATTTTATTAGTCCCAATCGACACTTGTGGGAGATGGAATGTTAATAATATGGCTATTTTGGTTGATGGTAATGGCCTATAGAATGGTAATGAAATGGGGAGAGGATACACAATCCTCATAGAAGATACTAGGATAACTTGTGTCAAAGCTAAAGTAATCATCCTCAAAAACTGTAGAAGGATCACAAATGTATTCAAATTGATTTATGAGGCATGCATAACCAATGTTGTAACAACCATGAACATATTATTTGTCTGAATCTGGTTCTAACTCAAGGGACTCTAAATCCAATGTTGAGACTAATGTTGATTTAGATTCTAATTCTAATGCTAAATTTGATGTCGATCCAAGAGTAAAACCTAACTCTAACTCTAATTCTTCATCTAATGGGTACTCTATTATAATGATGTCTTGTTGAATATTTGGTATTAGATAATTAACAACCTATAATGGCATGATGGGCTCCATAAAGACTATTTTTTCAGAGTGAGACTCTTTTAGGATGGTAAAAAGGCTAAGAGACAAGTCCTCAAAGACTAGCTTATCAATAGGAGGCTCTTAAAATACAAGCACATCATCAGAGTGAGACTCCTTGATAATTGATATAGGATCAATAGGAAATTTATCACAGGCTAACTTATCACAAATGGTTGATTAAATAGAAATATCTTAGATTAGTTGGTTCTCTTGGTCTTGGTTTCTAATGAGCTAGAGAATACTAATTTTAAACATAGCTTGGTCTTTGAAAGATTGGATCAGTTGAGGTTTGGTTGGGATTGGTACTAGATGAGGAATGACTTGTATTTAGATAATGGTTGGGCCTTGGGGAGAATGATTTCTCGTATGAGCCAAAGGACAAAGTCCTAAGATGGTAACGATAGGGAATTATGGGGATTGATGTCTTACACAAGCCAAAAGACTGTTAGGTTATGGAGCTAAAAGCTTCACTAGGATGCAAATAGGAGGAGGTTGCTGAGTTGCAAGCAACTGACATCAATCTGATCAATCGACGTCGGTCATCTTCAGTGTTCATAGTAATTGATGTCGGTTATGGGTTGGATGACATCGGTCAGACAAGAACCAATGTTGATAGCCTGTGTGTGCATACATTTACATGCGTCTCTGGAACTGGTCTATTTTTGGACAGACAGTTAGTTTGCATGGTAAAGACTAATTTTAGTCTTGGAGCTACGGTTCTAGCTATTGTAATTAGAAGTCTAATTATTATTTTCATGGGATCTATATAATAGACTCATGGGTTGTATTTTGTAGTGTGCTAGTTTGAGAGAGCTTGGTTAGCTCCTTCAGTGTGAAGAGAGCAAGGGTAGCTCCTCCTAGTTCTATAGGGGTGCCGAGTGTGTATGATCAGGTAGATCTATGGGATAGCAAGATCTGGTAGAAGATCCACTAGGGTACTGGTTTGGAAAATCATAAGGACTTGGTGAGGTAAGGACAAGGGTTATTCAAGTGTAGAAGAACTACATGGGTGTGTAAGATCTGGGTCACCAGGTGTGCAAGGCCAAGTTGATCTATGGTATAGCAAGATTAGGTGAGATCTACATGTGTAAGCAAGACCGGTTTGATTTGCAGGTTGTTGCAAGTTCATGGGAGATCTACTTGGAGTGCGTTGTGTACTCGGTTGAGTATGTGTGTATACTCGGTGTACTGGTAGTATTGATACGGACTGGTTGGAGGTGAACAACAACTTTGTGTTTGAGTTGATTGTTGTGATCGTGATTGAGAGAGAGAACTCTTGAAGAGATTTACTGTTTATGCCCTACAGGTGTGGGAGCTCTAGAGGAGTGTGAAGAATATTGTGGCATCTTCTTTGTTGTATTTCCTTTTGGAAGAGTATTAATATAATTGGGTATTGTCTCTCATATTCTGTGTTATTTCTGAATTTCTAGTTACTTGTTACTTCTAGTTAAATTCTATGTTTAGTTGCTTATATAAAGGTAATCAACTGTGCTCTTCGAGAGCAGGGGGTCCTGACAATTGGTATCAGAGATAGGGTGTTGGTTTAGAGCTTGATACCACTGACAATTGGTATTAGAGTTAGGATCAACTAACAAGTGGTCAGAGCTTGTTAACTATTTGTTGATTATAGGTCACTCTCAGGGGTTTCTGATTGAGTGGGAGTATAGCAATGGCAGAAAAAAGTATGGAGGAATTCAAAAGCAAGAATGGTCAATTACGGTGTTATGGAAAGAAAGAGCAGGTAAAGAAAGATTGCTGGTTGGTAGAAGACTAGCATGAAGGAGCATGTGTTGCAGGTATTATTACATTGGTTGTTCTTATATGTTCCTTGGATAAAGTAGAATTTTGGTTTATAGATTTTGTTGCCTCTTTCCATGCAGCCCCAAATAGAGTATTTTTCCATGTTAAGGTCCATGGAGACTTTGGAAAGATTTATTTAAGGGTTGGTGAGCCTTGTCAAATGGTTGGCAAAGGGGAAGTGTGGCTAAAATTGTAGATGGCCAACACATGGGTGTTAAAGGAGGTCATGCAGGTCCCAGTCTTGAAGATGAGGCTAATTTCTTCAGGAAAGTTGGGTGATGAGATATGCATAGTAACTCTCACAATGGATACACTTGAATTAGTAGGTGGTAAGAAAGTAGGTATCCTTTATCTATCTACTTATATTACTAATTCTTCTTCTATTGTGAGGACGTGGCTTTGTAGGCTTGGTCACATGAGCAAGAATGAGATGCATGTTCTTAAGCAGAAGTCAGTTGTGTTTGACAAACTTAAGAACTAGAAAGCCTTGGTTTTTATGAAGGAGATGATGGATAGAGATTAGTGAATTAGACTGAATAACTTTGAGCATGGCAGTTTGGATAGGGTTTTGATCCAAAGAGATCTCATGGGTAAAAAGTCATTACTCATAGGGAAACATAGTTACCGGCATTGGTCAGGTGGAACCGACATCGAATAGACAGGTACCAACATCAGTCATGTGTAGATAGGCAAAGTCAGTGGTGTCAGGCAGGGTGGCTACCAGTGTCAGTCAGGGAACTGACATCGGTGACCAGTGGACACTGATGTCGATCAGGAAATTGGCATCAACGATTAGGTGGATTTGACATCGGTCAGGTATAGACCAGGGTCGACTAGGAAATAGATTTTGGGTGGACATCAAGTTGTCAAGGGGTCTCAAACACCCATATGAAAGACTAAAAGTTTAAGTAAGCCTCAAATTCATTATTTCCCTTCTTTATACTAGTTTCTCACTATAGAGCAGGAAGGATCTAGGAAATAATGGGAGCATGGAATGATTGAGGAATTTGATTCCTTGGATGCAGAACCAAATAGGAGATTTAGTAGGGTTGCCAGTCGAAAAGAAAGCACTAAAAGATGAATGGATTCCTTGGTTAAAGAAGAGAGAGAATGGACACATGAGATGGAAGGCTAGGTCATATGGTCTTGAGTAAGTTCCAAGGCAGTGGTATAGGTTTGACAGGTGTATGACAAAGCATGGTTTTAGTTAATGTCATTGTAACCATTATGTTTATTTTACCAGGTGGATAATGGTCGTGACATTATCCTATTACTATATGTGGATGATGTGCTTATTATAGGTTCATACATGCAGGGATTTACTGAGCTAAGGGTAAAATTAGTTCAGTGGTATGCCATGAAGGATTTAGGAGGAGTGAAATTCTTTGGCATGAGTATTCCTAGAGATAGGAAAGATCACAAGTTGATGTTGTCTCAGGATGATTGTGTGAATAAGGTAGTGGCGAGGTTTAAGATGTGGGATGAAAAACTAGTTTGCACACCTATGGATGGATAGTTCACAAAATAGGGTCCCCAATCACATGATGAGGTTAAGTACATGTGTACTAGACCTATTTTTTTGCCCAAGCAGTGGGTGTTGTCAGAAAGTTTGTGGCCAATCTGAGAAAGAAGCACTGGAAAATAGTTTAGTGGATTCTTAGGTATCTGAGAGGGACCAGTAGTAGGTATACATGTTATGCAGGGTCAGGGACTTCACTACATGGGTATGTAGATTCGAATATGGGAGGTTACTTGGATGACAGGAGGAGCACCACAAGATTTGTGGTGGTTGGTCTTCAAGATTGAGCTTGAAGAGGGATACAAGCTAGGAAACAAATTAGATGGTGTATAGGTATAGGTATAGGTGTAGTTTTTTATCTCTAAGTGGGAGATTATTAGGCTATGGAGCTAAAAGCTTCACCAAGATGCAAACAGGAGGAGGTTATTGAGTTACAGGCAACTGACATCAATCTGATCAACTGATGTTGGTCATCTTTAGTGTTCATAGTAATCAACATCGGTTATGGGTCAGCCAACATCGGTCAGATAGGAACCAACGTCGGTAGCCTGTGTGTGCATGCATCTCCGAAACTGGTCTATTTTTGGATGGACAGTTAGTTTGCATGGTAAAGACTAATTTTAGTCTTGGAGCTGTGGTTCTAATTATTGTAATTAGAACTCTAATTATTGTTTGCATGGGATCTATATAATAGACTCAGAGGTTGTATTGTAAAGTGTGCTAGTTTGAGAGAGCTTGGTTAGCTCTTTCAGTGTGAAGAGAGCAAGGGTAGCTCCTCCTAGTTCCATTGGGGTGTTGAGTGTGTATGATCAGGTAGATCTGTAAGATAGCAAGATCTAGTAGAAGATCCACTGGGGTACTGGTTTGGATAATCATAAGGACTTGGTGAGGCAAGGACAAGGGTTCTTCAGGTGTAGAAGAACTACATGGGTGTGTAAGATTTGGGTTGATAGGTGTGCAAGGCCAGGTTGATTTGTGGTATAGCAAGATCAGGTGAGATCTACATGTGTAATTAAGATTAGTTTGATTTGCAAGTTGTTGCAAGTTCATGGGAGATCTACTTCAAGTGCATTGTGTACTCAATTGAGTATGTGTATATACTCAGTGTACTGACTGTATTGATACTGACTGGTTAGAGGTGAACAACAACTCTGTGTTTGAGTTGATTGTTGTGACCGTGACTGAGAGAGATAACTCCTGAAGAGATTTACTGTTTATGCCCTCGAGGTGTGGGAGCCCTAGAGGAGTGTGAAGAAGATTGTGGCATCTTCTTTGTTGTATTTCCTTCTAGAAGAGTATTAATACAATTGGGTATTATCTCTCATATTCTATGTTATTTCTAAATTTCTAGTTACTTGTTACTTCTGGTTAAATTTGTTGTTTAGTTGCTTATATAAAGGTAATCAACTGTGCTCTTTGAGAGCAGGGGGTCCTGACAAAGACTAGGTCCTATAATGATCAAAGGGCATTGTGGAACTTTATTGATTGCATAAACAAAAGGATGAGGTCCTGGTATAGAAATGGTTGGGTGTTATTGAGCTTGGTTGCTTGCATAAGCCAAAGGACCAGGTCTAGGAATGGTAATGGTATTTCTTAGATATTGTGGAGCTTGATGGCTCATATAATCCAAAGGAGGGTTAGAGGTAGTCAATGATCAGATAGTAAAAGGATTTCATGAAACTTGATTTCTTGCATAAGCTAAAGGATCTAAGTCTTCTTCATAAACCATATCATCCCAGTTGTGAGTTGGATCATAAGTTGGTTATTAACTATGTTCCATGTATTGATTTTTGAAAAGAGGGTATGGATTCATATCCCAAAAAACATTATCTATAGTTGGGTGTACAAAGTCCTCTTCACAATCCTCTTCATACCAATCAAGGTCTTGAGTTGGATCATAAGTTATTTCATGTCTTTGTTCCCATAAATGATTAATATGAGGTAGATATAAATCTATCTCACAAACCATATTAGCATCATTGGGGTCTTGAAAAAAGCCATAAAAGTCATTTTGTGTGGTCATTCTATCATAAGTTAGTTTGTAAGTGACTCCACCATAATTATAATGAGACATATCCATGTAAATGATGAAATATCTAAAATAAAAAGGCATAGGGTTTTAAAAACTCTGAAAAATGCTCCAAAGGACAAATGGGTCAAGCTTGGTCTAACTTGGTCAAAAGATGGAAATGTATCTCCAATGTGGTTTGAAAGTGGATATGTATCTCCAAAATTATTTGTGATAAAACTTGGCATAAAATAGCCTAACGTCAAACCTCTAACATCAAATTTAATATATATAAAAGGTCAAGCATCTGAATAAAAACTGACATGTCAAAGGTCTAGGTCAAAGTGATCCAAATAAGGTCTAAACTAGGAAAGGGAAAAGTTGAGTTACTAATTCTTTTGTCCAAACATAGAGTCAAAATCTAGGCTCAAACAAATAGGCATGTACTAGTACTTTTGGCCAAATGGCATCAAAAGCTAGACTTAAAATAAAGACTGATGTGATTTGATTTAATCTAACAAGTTTGAAAACAACTTTGACATAAACCCAACACATGAAATCAAACATAAACATGATCAATTGGCATAAGGTATAAGATAAAAGGCTCTTTTAAAAAATTTGTGTTCTCCCAAATAAAGGCACAAATAATGATGAGGATAGGCTTTAACAAAAAACCATCAATAGTTTTCAATTTTGGGTAATCTATTAACTGAAGTTATGTAACCCAAAAGAGAAAGATCTATGTATTATCCCCATGAATTGAGGCTTAAATAGAAATCAATCAATGTTTAGATCTAAACTTAACAAGCTAATTGAAAACTCAATATTCAAAACTAGGATTTGACCAAACAAGCTATACAAGATCAGACAACATGATGACACAAGACAACAGTCCAAATGATATACACAAAATGGTTTGAAACAAATGGTTTTTGATACAATGGTAAACAAGTCTTGGAATAAATTGAGTAGCCTAACTACATAAGCATACTTGAATGATGTGGTCAATGTTATGCTTCAAAAGACTCAAAAAAAATAGTTTTAACATGATTTGGGTAGCATAACACTACCCTTCACAACTCAAATTCATTATTTTGACATGGATTATGAAAAAACAAACAAGTATTTAACCTAAAATCATACCAAATAAAATAATTACCAAACTATACTAAGTATAATCATCTAAATCCTAGTAAGGGTATGGCAAAATGGGGTTTACTAAACTAGAAAAGTTTTGATGATTCTAGGGGAATCAATTGCATAATGACTTTCATGTAAAATGATGCAAAAGACAAGCATGAAAATTAGGTGGCCATGGTATTGGTTAGTTATGAAAAGGTCTAGTCCATTTTACAACCACTACATCCCATTGTTTACTTAGTGTAGTGAAATATCTAAATGTAAATACATTCTATGTGCAACTCCAAAGGAGCCAAATGAAGTCAATGCCGAGAGGTGAAACCCCAGGTCAAATCTTCCCTAAAGAACTCATGGGAGGTAATGACATCCCCCTCACAAGCTAAGTTTGCATAAAAATAAAGAAAACATGAAAGTAAAAAGACTTTAGGGTCATTTACAAGGTCACCCAAACTTTGATGAGTTTTTGGGGAGTTCTTTAGATGACTTTCTTTCTAAGCCTTGGACTAGTATACTTGTAATATGAATGACACTTTTGATTCTAAAGGTTCCCTATAGGAGACAAATGGAAGAGCATACAGGCAACATTCCTCTTTTTTCCAAACAAAAATTTGATTAAACAACTATTGTAAATAATAATTGACAAGTGTGTTTAATTTTAAACCCAAAATGAAATATTTGGTGGTGTTCATTAGACCCCTTGGTCTTATTTGTAAACTTTGAAAACATTCATTTAAACATCTAAATCCTTTGTTAATCACCCAAAAACAAGGTTCCTAATTGATTTTTAAGCATGCAAAAGTGATTTAAACATGTTTTGAGAAAATATCTATCTTGGTCCTACAACAAAAATTTTAGCATGTCCTTTAGCTTTGAAGCTCTTTTTAGCTTGAAATAATAAACTTTAGAAAAGTAGCTCTCAGGTCTATGTTTTTTAGAAAAAACACAGTGACCGATGTCAGTTATTACCACTGACATTAGTTACTCTAGCTAACTGAGATCTAACTGATGTCAGTTTTGCTGACTGACATCAGTTAAGTCAAGTAACTGATGTCAGTATTTCTTGTCGATGTCGGTTACTATGTAAAATTCTGGAAAATAAAAATGGCAAAATGAAGTTAAAAAATCAATTTTCAAGAGTTTTAAGGGCTCAAATAAATATTTTATATTTGAAAAAGGATCTCCTTCAAGTGTGAGATGCATCTAGTCCCACTAGGTGTGTCATTATGTGATATAGAAATTTGACTCAAGAGAGGATGGTTAGTATGGTGTTAGTTCCAAAATGAAAACAAAATGAAAGAAACACACTAATAGCATAACATATCTAGGCCTAGACACTAGGGAGAGATTAGTTAAAACAATGATAAACACAACTAAAAATCAAGGAATCAAATACAAGAATTCCTTCATCTTCATTGGATACTCCAAATGCATTTATAGTGGTGGCTTGCTCAGCTTTTGCTCATGAAGTCTTTGATAATGGAAGCTTGGCTACCTCCATCTCTCCTTGACACCTTTGGCTTATGGCTTGGCTTGGATTGGAATCAATTTGGCATGGTAAAACTAGTTGTAATAGATTTTGGAACCAATCCTGCATTATAACTTTGCATAAATTAAGCTTTAGAAATGATGTTGTGAGGCCTCCTATTTATAGATTTTCAAAAATGTCTAGAATCAACCTAAACTGTCCATCTTAAGATGTAGATGTGTGGTTAAGGAATAATTCAATTTTTGGAATTAAGTTTTTAATTATCTTCATTATGACATTGGAAGAAGGGGAAATTAAGAGGCATGGAGGGCATCATGGAAGGCATTGATGAGGCATGGGAGGCATGAATCCTAATATTTGTGGTATTTATAGCCTAAGGATGTCTTATCAAAAATGAATTCAATTGATGATGCATATATTCCATATTCATTTCTAAAAATAATTATTCAATAAGTTTCCATGGAATTTTTGATTAGGCCTTGATTTGGGTTAATTAGCTCTTAAGCGTGATTTAACACTTTGTGCATACTTTACCCAAATTAATTAGAATGGTTTGTTATTGGTCCAAAATTTGACTAGATTAGAATTGGAAGGTACTATCAGATGAGTTAGAACTATATTATCCTTTAGGATGTTACCAATAACAAATAATATAAGCACATGTCTTGTGCAGAAGATTTGATAGGAAAGAGCAATCCAGATCACCCAAATGCAAAATTGACATTTTGACTCAAAATGAACTGATCAAAGTTAGCTGGGCCATAAATTGAATTTCCTTGTTTAGGGATACCTTGATCAAAACCAACATTTGAATATGTCAATTTCACATCATTTATCATGTTTTAGTGTTTTAAATCTAAATTATGCATTTTGAGTGAAAATTGGCCAAAAGCCTAATTAGAGGTTATCGATGGTCAGTTTTAGGTGTCTACACCAGTTATCATTGGTCAAATTTTGGTCAATATATAGTCAAATCTGGTCAAATTATAAAATTTGATGGTCTTAGAATGTTTTATAATCAGTTCCATGGCATAGAACTCATCACAAGCTTTTTGATGTATTTTTAGTGGACCAATTCTGAGTATGTATGTAAAAGTTACGACCAATCAAATTTATGGTCAAACCTGGTAAAATAGAGACATGGATGGTTGAAAAGTGGACCAATCAATGTGTGACATGTGGTAGTAAAAAAACAAATGGTAAAAATGGTAAAAAGGTGTTTTTTTTTTGCTAAAATAGTGACGTGGATAGTTGACAAGTGGACCAATCAATGTGTGACCTGTGTTAGTGCAGAAATAAATGGTAAAAATGGTAAAAAGGTATTTTGTTTTCACCTCTAGTATTTAACACTCATGTTCAGACAAATGGGCCCTACTATTTATTGGTTGGGAACCATCAATGAGGGTTGACACACTCTTTTTATGGAGGGGTGCCTTTGCCTCTGTTACTTCATATTACCATTATTATGTTTTTTCACATATATGCTTATGTGTTTTTTAATATGCTATATATGGGAATAATAATCTTGAATTATTAAATTATCCATGTATTTTCCAAGTCATAAATATAGGCCAACTCAATCAACCAACTTGCAAGTGTAGATATCTAATTCCTAGCACCATTTGTGTTGAAATTGTCAATCTTACTCGAATTTCACTCAAATAAACATTTAAGGTCCAAATCACTAAAATAACCTAAAGGGTCCAAACTTGTTATTTATAAGTGCTGATTTAGGCCAAAGTATTCCTAAATGGGGTAATACATTTTATGTGATTCCTAAATTTTATCAATTCATTTTAAGTCAAAATGATGATTTTCCCTTTTTGTGCTTCAAATCACTCTTTTCTTCTAATTCATTAGTACACATCATGTATCTTTGTTATGTTGCATTGGCAATGTCCTAAATATGAATATAGTTCCAATGCATCTAACATCACCTTCTAATTCTTCTTGACTCAAATTACAATCCAATAATATGACTTTCTGACCATTTTGATTAATTAAGAGCCAATTTCTAAAGAATTTCACAAATTTTGATTAATATTTTTTAAGGATAATTAATCTAAATCAAGAGCTTAAGAGGATTGTCCATGGAAGTTGTTGAATATTTAATTTTGGAAATTGATTTTTATTAACTGTATCACCTAATGACATCATTTATTAAGAAGACATATCTAGGCCATAAATGCATAAAATATTTGAATCATGGCCTCCCATGCCTCATTAATACATCCCATGCCTCATTAATGTCCCTTCTTCCAAAATCATTATGAAGGCATTTATTGATTTTTGCCTCCAAAATTGAATGGATTCTTGGCCACACATCTTGATCTTAAGATGGATGGTCATAATTCATTCTAATAAATCTCAAAAATATATAAATAGAGAGGCCATGAACAACATTTTTAAGCTCAATTATTCTAATGTTATAATGCTAAATTTTCTTCACAAATAATTTGTATTTTCATTATTGTATTATTCATATTTTGATTAGCTTCATTTGATAAGTAATTAGATAGTTTCAATATTATGAGATTAGGTTTTATGGAGTGTTCTTGAAATATTGGAGGAGTTTTCCACCATTGTTTATGAAGACAAGAATGTTTGATCAAGGGGAGAATATGTTTTTGAGCTGATTTTGATCAATGGCATCACTTGGGAAGGTAATGGTTTACTTTCTTTCATTTGTATCCTATTGCTATTAGAAAAACCCTACATGAATAGATTATCTTGATTTAATTATCTCTCTATGCATTTTTCTTTGATTTCTTGGACTAATCTTGATTAATCATTTATTTTAATCCACTTTACATTTTGGCATGTCCGGTTGGACTCTTTATGAGCATGAAACCCATGAATTTCTTTGTATTCATAGCTTTAATTCTTTTTTTTTTTAGATTTTTGCTTTGTTAGAGTAAAAATGACCCCTAAAGAATTAATAAATTTTTATTTACTTAATATTTTTTTCTAGATTTTTTTAAGAGTATAGATAAATATTTCATTGATATTCTCTAAAAATTTGAAAAAAATCTCTTTATATTTTAGAAGTTGACTCTTCTAGTGACTGTCATTTTTTTTTTCTAATACAAATGGATAGTACAAAGCTAATAACTTTTTTTAATTGACTATTTTGACCTAAAGTTTTTTTATAATGGTGTACCTTGGATTTATTGACAACCTATAATTTTTTTGTGAATAACTGATGTATATTTTAAAAGGTATGATGAAAATATTGACTATAGGTTTTTACGTTTTGTGTGTTTGGTTTTCTTTTTTTTAACCTTATAACTTATTGTTTTCATGTTTCATAGGTTTAATAATAAGTGCACCTTGGATTTATTGAAAACCTATAATTTGTTTGTGAATAACTGATATATATTTTAAAATTTATGATGAAAATATTGATTGAAGGTTTTTATATTTTATGTGTTCAATTTTTTTTGTTTTAACCTTATAAATTATTTTTTTCATGTTTAATAAGTTTAATTATTCTACAAAATTCAAAATAGTGAATAACAAAAAAATTATTAGCTCTATACAAGCCATTTTTACCATAAAATGAAAAGTGACAGTCACTAAAAGAGTCATAACTTATAAAATATATAGAGATTTTATTTCAAATATCTAGATAATATCAATGAAATATTTAGTTATACTCCTACAAAAATTTAAAGAAAAATATTAAATAAATAAAAATTTATTAATTATTTATGGGTCATTTCTACTTTATCAAAGTAAAAACAAAACAAAAGAACTAAAACCATGAATACTTTACCCTTCCTAGATGAATCACTTTTTATTGAGCCCATTATGCTATCACAGGCCATTACTTGTTCCATACCAAGCATTCAACATAACATCATTATAGAAGCAACCATATCAGATGAAGAAACAACATTAGAGTTAGGTTCTATTTTTGAACCAACATTAGATTTAACATCAGAATCAGAATCAACATCACTTTTGACATTAGATTCAGAGTCCCTTGTATCAAAATCAGATTCAAAAAAAAAATATAGTATTGGTTGTTACAATATTGGTTATAATTACTTTGTGTATAAATTTGAATATATTTGTGATCCTTCTACATTTTTTGAGGATGGTTACTTTAGCATCAACATAAGTTATCCTAGTATTTTCTATGAATATTATGCTACCTTTCATCATCCCTCCATTATCACCATGCAACATAGCCATTATATTGACATTCTACCTCCCACAAACATCAATCAAGACTGATAGAATCACAGTTTGTTGAACTGCATCCATGGTGACATATTAGGTGTATAATATCTTAGTAAAAATTTTTTGGAGGCACTAGGGGATAAACAAAAATCAAACTTAGCATCTTTTAGTGAAATCCTTTTTGAAGGCACTAAAATAAAATTAGATTCAAATGTTAGCATTTCTTCGTGAAACCTTTTCGGAGGTGTTATGGGATAATCAACATAAATTCATTTGTGGAAACCTCATCGAGGTGCCAATAGTTGAGTACAAAATTTCTTCACTATTTACTGAAGATATTATTCAAGATCAAATAAAAATAGTTTCTGATCTACAACATAATCAAATGGTAGCTACTCTCAAGATCAAACAACATAAAAATTTGGTGGTCCTATTGAGAGCATCTTCAAAGGTCTTCAGCCTCGCCATATCCAAAATTATGTTTAATCTAGCATAAACAACATTATGTGTGACTAAAAGTCCCAATATTCATTTATTTCCCATTCATTATACATTCCATTATCATCCACCTATTTATTACCCACTTATATTATTTATCCAAACATTATTTATCATCACTGACAGCACTTTCCTCTGTAGAGGCTATAAGGATATCTTGTCTCTATGTTTGAAAGAAACAAAATCAACAAATAATGAAGATCATGAACACATTATTAAGATCTAGATCAGTAGTAGTTTTTTGATAGATTAACTTTTTTAAAAGGGTATTGGATAACAACTTTATGACTGATCATTTTTGTTGTCTCACATATTGACTAGGATGTGCATCTCCTTGTCAGCAAGAGTAGAAGAACCATTTTTTACTTTTCCAATTACCATTTACCATTATCATCCCTTGTCTCTCAGAGGAAAACCCTATAAAAACCTTTTAGGCATATTATACCATTATGTTTTTTTTACCATGCTATTTAAACTACATTCACTTGAAGTCCTTTAGGACTATGTAGGCAGTGCTCAATTTCTATTGAGGTTAGCTGGGTCATCTTCACCATGCTCTCACTGTTTTAAAAGTAATTTTTAATTTTGTATACTTTCACCATTTTGTGAGCAACCTAAGCCATTATCTCACTATTTTGTGAGCAAACTAAGCCAATCATCATTTGGGGGCAACTTTGTTGCCACTATAGCCAATTACCTTTTAACCATTTTTATTATTCCATTTTTATTATATCATGTCTTTACTATTGACTAAGGCTTATTTTTAGCCATCTGGCTATACCATTTTGATCTTCATTCCTTTGGTTCTTCTAGCACTTTCCATAGGTGGATTTTGATCTGGTTCTAATATTTTTATAATATCATGTTGAATGATAGTATATGGAGAGTAGTGTGAAATTTGAGCTAACAAGTTATCTTTCATCTATTATTTTATTTGATATTGCTGATTATAACCACCTTTAGAAAAATTAGTAGTATCCCTGATTATAACTAATTTTGGGAAAAAGAAAATTATGACATTATTTCCTAATTATAACCACCTATGTGTAAATTATGTACAATGCCTTTTTATCATGTATTTCCACATCATCCAGTCATTACTATTACCATTTAACTTGTCGATTTCCTTTGTTTGTGAACTTGTTGTGACTTAGTTGGTTTTTCATCACCTTTTTTGTGGGTAGAATTACTATGACTTGAGGTCCTGATGGGATTACATAGGTTGTGATCAATTCATATTAAGGTCAACTTAGTATCCTTTTCATTACACTCTCACTATTTTGTAAGCATTTTAAGTTGGTGCACTCTCACTATTTTATGAGTTGGACCATTCTGTATCTCTTAATCCTCAATCGAGTTGAAATACTTAGAAAATTCCAAAAAAAAATTATTTTCTATATGTTTGCTTGATTATTTTTTGTTTATTCTAGTCTTTTGAGTTCCTATTTGGTCTTACTTTGTTTTTTTTCCAATAACATCTTGATGGTCTACATGGATCTTGATTATTCATATCTTGATCTCATGTTATTAAGTTGTTCTTATTTTGTTTATAAATATTATTGTTCTTACTTGAATCTTGATTATTCACATCTTGATTTTAAGTTAGGTCTATTTACGTTTATCTTTTATTTGTCTTTGCTTTTTTGTTTAAACATAAATAGTTGTAACTTTAGTCTTGGTCATTGTTTTACCATTAACCTTAGTTATAAGTGTTCACATTTGAACCATATCCATGCATTTGAAATTCCATGTCATTATGATTTATTCATACTTATGATGCCTAATTTATTCTACTATAACAAGCACTTTGTGGTCTAGTGTCAAAGTCTTAATGTCAACAAAGCTCTGATGAATAGTTCTCAAGATAAATATGCATAATTTAGGCTCATGATATGAAAATAGGCATCTAGGTACCATGCATTTTATCATTTTAACTCTATGCTTAGACGTGCATCTCTTCACATATATCATGAGTCTAATCAAATCTTTGGTCAGTGTTATTCATCCCTCATTCCTTTCCATCCCATTTCTTAGGAGAACTACATTGGCTTGAGGTCTTACTGGACTATGTAGGTAGTGCTTAATTTTTATTGAGGTTTGATCAACCATCTTAATTATTATTTTAATCTCTCTCATCACTTTTGTGCATCCTCATATGCATGGTTTTTTGTGTTTCTAGTAGTCATTCCACCATCACATCTATGTTTGTACCCACTTGCTTTAACCTATGTTTTATGTTATATCTTTGAACTAATTGCTTGCCAATTTTGCCTTATTGGGGCACCACATCTAAAAAACATCAAAATAAAATAAAATATACATGGGAAAACCATTATTTATTCTTTATCAATGATCAAAAGTAGCCCTACTAGGGCACAACTATCTTATCAAGATCAAATCTACTCTACTAGGGAACTTCTTATTATCTCTTTATGGAGACCACATTCTTATATTCCTCTGATTTCAATCACTCCACACTTTCTCCCATGATGTAAATGTTTTAGTGTGAAACTTGTCTCGAGATTTATCAATACCCTAAGTGCACAACTTACACTCTCAAATCAGGTGCATTCAAAGTGTGTCACTTATATGTTTGAATTGAATCCTTCCCCTTCCCCTATCTTTGGGGCTCATTATACCTCTATTTATATGTTGATCATTGATGATATCCATGTGTGCAATAATTATATCATTTGGATGTGATCTATTCTATGGGTTAATCTCTCACTTTCTCTCTATTTTTGAGAGTCCATCCTTCTCTTTCATCCTAGTATATCCTCTCGAGAGGGCATCATGGGTCATTTCCAATTTCTTATTGACAAATATTTTCTTTGAAAAGATGTCACTTCACCTGAATGTACTGTTACACCTTCTCAAATAGGGGGAAAATGTAGACATCTAATTCCTAGCACCATTTGTGTTAAAATTGTTAATCTTACTTGAATTGCAGTCAAATAAACATTTTAGGTCAAAATCACTAAAACACCCTAAAGGGTTCAAAATTGCTACTTACAAATGATAATTTAGGCCAAAGTATCCCTAAATGGGGCAATGCATTTTATGTGATTCCTAACTTTGATCAATTCATTTTAAGTCAAAATGATGATTTCACCTTTTTGTGCTTCAAATCACTCTTTTCTTCTAATTTTTTAGTACATATCACATACCTTTGTTATGTGGTATTGTCTATGTCCTAAATGGGAATACGGTTCCATCACATCTAACATCACCTTCTAATTCTTCCTGAGTCAAATTACAACCTAGTAATATGACTTTCTGACCATTTTGATTAATTGAGGGTCATTTCTAAAGAATTGCACAAATGTTGATTAATATTATTTAAGTCTAATTAATCCAAATCAAGATCTTAAGGGGATTTTCCATGGAATTTGATAAATATTTCATTTTAGAAATTGATTTCTATTAACTACATCACCTAGTGACATCATTTCTTGGGAAGGCATCCCTAGGCCATAAATGCATAAAATATCTGAATCATGGCCTCCCTTGCCTCATTAATACATCTCATGCCTCATTAATGCATCTCATGCCTCATTAATGACCCTTCTTACAAAATAATTATGAAGAAATTTATTGATTTTAGCCTCTAAAATTGAATGGATTCTTGCCCACACATCTTGATCTCAAGATGGATGGTCATAATTCATTCTGATCAATCTCAAAAAGCTATAAATAGAGGTCATGACCATCATTTTTAATCTCAACTATTGTAATGTAATAATGATAAAATCTCTTCATAACTCATTTATGTTTTGATTATTATATTATTCATATTTGTATTAGCTTCATTTGATAGACAATTAAATAGTTTCAATATCACGAGCCTAGTTTTTATTGAGTGTTCTTGAGACATTGGAGGAGTTTACCACCATTTTTGATGAAGACAAGAATGCTTGATCAAAGGGGATAACATTTTTTTAGCCACTTTTGAGCAATGGAGTCACTTAAGAAGGTAATGGTTTACTTTCTTTCATTTATATCCTATTATTAATATCAAAACCCTGCATGAATAGATTGGTTTGATTTAGTTATCTCTCTATGAATTTTTATTTGATTTCTTGGACTAATGCTTGAATAATCATTTCTTGTAATCCACTCTAAAATAAGATATTATAACAAACCCACATCAACTGACTAATTTTGGCATGATTCAAGTTTGGTGTGGTTCCCACTAAATTTGGTCGAGATCCATTTGCCAACCAAGCCAAGAAAAATGGAGACATATGCATGGCCTAAGCCACATCACCTACCCAAATGGATACCTTTTTAAGGCTTAAGAATAGTTTAAAACCCATGCATGTGGGATATTTATCTTTGCATGGTAATGCCATAGCTAGGTGGTTGGAACAAATAAACCAACTATGGGATTCAAACTATGATCCAAGACAAAATGACTAAGTGACCTAACTAACATGCCATACCTTTGTAAGTGCTATAAAAGGCACAAACTCTTACTTGTATAGGGATTGAAAATAATTGTGTAAGAATTTATAAAGGGCAGTTTGTATAAATTGGCATTTTTGACCAATCTAGAGGCATTTTCAAATCTCAGAGTAAACTAAGAAGTTGTTCATAATTCCAAGATGCTCAATTTTATATATTGGTTCTACCAATTTGGTGTTATTTTGACATATATTTTTTTCATTTTAAGTAATGATTTGATGGAGAATGTTGGGAAGAGATTATGCAAGTGCTTCAAGAAGGTGGAGGATGGTTACTGAGTATTGTCAGAGTTTTATGATGGTCTGATGGCAGATTTTGCAAATTTTGAGATTCCATTATGGTCTTGTGAGTTGTATTATTACTTATAATTATATTAATTTAATGGATCAAATTAATATTTAGTAATCCAAAATACGTAGCCCATTTGGGTGAACTCCATAAATAATCTTAGTGTCTTTATATTTTGTTTTGCATTCAGTTTTCTATATATTTTAATTAGTTATTAGATATTTGGATGTAATTTAATTAAAATATGACACTTATGAGAAATAATATAAATGGTTTTATGATCATTTTGAATGTGGAGAAGGTACACATAAGTTAATGAAAATACTCATATTTTAGTTTTAAATCCATTTTAATAACATAATAACAAGTTTAATTAGATTTATTTTAAACACCATTTTTAGTATTTGTTTGTAAACTAGCTTAATAGTAGAGGGTTTACTACAATTTATAGATCATTTTTGGTATCAGAGATGTTAGAATGTAGGGATTGGCTTCTGATTATGTGAAGGTTTGATTTTGGTTCAGTATTGGTTGGATTTTTTAAAGACTATTGTTTACTCCATTTACAGTGTTAGAAGTATAGGTTATTTCTCAGAACAGGAAACCATGGGAAAGTTGTCCAAACAAGAGAAACTTGAATGAAGCATTTAATATGTAGATTCAGGAAGAGAACTCTTTCTTGAGAGCAAAGTTTTACTCCTTTAAAGAGGAGACTGAAAGGTTGAAAAAATAGTTGTAAGCCAAAGATGAACTCTTATCACTTTTTTAAAATGATGATGGCATGAAAAAAAAAAGTCCATTATGCATAAGGACTTTCCTCTCCCACAAGTGCACAAAAAAATTCATTAATCACTGTAAGTGAATGTGAGTCACTAGTTACTTTTCCTTTCCATCATGAATTTGGTAAAAAAATATTTTTATAATTTTGAACAACACACTAGAGGTATAGGTTCAAAATTACTTGTTAAAATGGGATTTAATGGAAATGGCCTTGGAAAACATGGCCAAGGCACTACTAACCCTATTCAGGTAGAGGATAAGCCTCATCGTGTAGGTTTGGGATATAGATCTAGTATTCAAAATGAAACAAGTGAGTGCTCTAAAAAATTAAAAGCAAGAGGTACTATAGAGAAGTGAAAACCATCTTGGATGGAAGGTAAAACACATTATTTTCATCACACTTGCAATAATATTGATTTTAATTCTACCAAACAATGTAAATATTCCAACGTTCCTTTTGATTATGGTACACATATTAATTTGTGGTATGTTTATCCATGAAATTTTTATGGATTATCTAATCACCATGTAGCCAAATTTTGGAAACATAAATCCTTTTTAGGAAAGATCTTGAAAGATCACTCTCCTAGATAGTGTTTTGAGAATGTTAATAAGAATATGTTTTCTAGAAGAGTGGACAAATGTTTTTGTACCCATTGTAACAAGAAAGGACATGACGTTAATAGGTGTTGGCAGATTCATCCTAAACAACATTAGAGACTTTTGAAAAAGGAAATCATTGTTAAACCAATAGCTTTAGATATAATCCATGTAGAAACTCAGGTAAAATATAAGCATAATCTGGTTAAGCAGTTTGGAAATCAATTCTTTAGTTTCATGTTTGCATATCTGTGATAGTTTATGAGCATGAAAATGTTCAAAGTAGTTTTGGTATTCCATTTATATTAAAAGTAATATATTTTAGTTTTGAATATATTTTTGGAGCTACCAGATATGATAAAATTTGAGTGATAGGTTTATCATACTTGGATTGTTTTCTCACGTTCATGGTTTTGCTAAAAGCTCTATTTTGAATCTCTTAATAAGTTTTTGAGTCCTAATGCATTGGTAAAGGAATTAACTCATATTTTAACATGTATATTTAACATATTCACCATATGATTTGGATTTTATTATATTTTGGAGTTACCTATAGATAAAAATTGAGTGACAAGTTTATCATACTTGGATTTGTTTTCTTAGTTTATGGGTATTACACACTTCAGTTTGGGCATTGACAATAGTATATACAGGTTGTATGGGCATGATGAGTATGTATAATTTTGGAAAATTTTATTTAAGATATTCATGTTGTAATTTCCATTATGTAAATGTATTATAGATTATAAGACCCTTTTGGGCACCGTTTGTAATTATAATTAATGTAAAAACTTGTTGTAGCCATTTTTGATTTTTGCACATGTTTATAAATCCTTCATTTTAGGCATGTATTTATAACTATCAAATATGGTGACAATTAGGTTGTATATTTATTACACTAATAAAATGGTTTGCAAGTTACACCTAGTGATCATTTGGTAGTGTTTGGTAGAATCACTATTTGGGTTGTGATAGTTATGCAGGCAGTTTGTATCTATTCCTAATTTTACTTTGGATAGATGTTTTGATTTCACAAAAAAAATTAGGGATTCAATCTAAATCTCACCTTGATATAGTCATTTGTGTAGTTTGATTTTTGAATTGTTTTCCATGCTATTTTTTAAGTGAGATTTGATAGTGATATGTTGTCATGATTGAAAATTTCATAGGGATCAATGGATACTACCTAGTGTTGGAATTCAATTATCTATTTTATATAGATAAGCATGTTATTTTTCATCATCAACACTTTTTTGGGATTTCTTATTTATCATATGGAGGAATTTTTAACCAATGTTAAAGGGAAAGATGTACCACTTGTTACATTAGATTTGGAGAAATCAATCAATGGGAAGAACTTTGAGATAAGTTTATCATTCCTAGTTTGTCTTCTCATGTTTATGATATTTGCTTACTGATTACTTATATTAGATGGCAAGTTTGGTGAAGAAGCTCTATTAAAAAATTATCTAAGTTTAATTCTTGGATTTTTAAAGGGATTTCATTTTCCCTCTTCATATAACTTTATAGAATCCAATTTTGTGATATTTTTAGCATTGAAATATTGACATTTTTATTGTCATTTCATACTGGTTTATTTGAGCATTTATAGTATTGGCCAAATTAGACGGATTTAGTTGGACATCATCTATTGTGTTAGAATTTCTTGTCTAATTGAACTAATCCATTTATTGTGATACTTTTGGCATTATGATACATATGGAAATCTTAAATACTATGTTATATTCTACTTTTTGTATACTGGTGTGATGTAGAGAGCCATTTAGCATATTCAATGAGTGATTGGAATTTTAAAGACCAAAAGCCTCTTTGTGGGGAAGTTTGATATAGAGTATTTTTTAGTTCTAAATATATCCCTAAACCATTACATAACTAAAGATCATTCTGAGAACTTTCCAATGTCTATTGGAATGTGTAAAATAGACATTTAATGCTCTAGTTATTATTAGTCAAAGTTTGATCAATAGATAGTCAAAAATGGTCAAACTAGAAAATTTGATAGACTTGGAACATTTTAGAATCAATTTCATGGTGTAAAAATCAGAACAATATTTCTAATGCATTTTGAATGGACCAATTTTGAGTCTGTATGTGAGAGTTATGGCTAGTCAAAGTTGTGGTAAAACCCAGTAAAATAGTAACGTAGATGGTTGATAAGTGGACCAATCAGTATGTGACACATGGTAGTGAAAAAAAAATGGTAAAAAAATATTTTTTTCCTTCTGGTCTTCGACACTCATGTTCAAACAAATGGGCCCCACTATTTATTGGCTGAGGACCCTCAACCAGGGTTGACACACTCTTTTTACGTAGGGGTGCCTTTTCCTCCATTACTTCACATTACCATTATTATGTTTTTTCATAAATATATGCTTTTGTTTTTTTTTTATTCTACATATGGGACTAATAATATTTAATTATAAAATTATCCATGTATTTTCAAAGTCACAAATATAGGTCAACTCAATAAACCAACTTGCAAGTGGTTCCAACAAACCCACATCAATTGACTAAGTTTGGCGTGATTCAAGTTTGGTGTGGTTCCCACTAAATTTAGTCAAGATCTATTTGACAAATAGGCCAATAAAAATGGAGACATAAGCATGGCCTAAGCCACATCACCTAACCCAATGACTATCATTTTAAGGCTTAAGCATAGATGAAAACCCATGCATGTGGGATATTTATCTTTACATGGTAATGCCATAGCTAGGTGGTTGGAACAAACAAACCAACTATGGGATTCAAACTGTGATCCATGGAAAAATGAATAAGTGACCTAACCAACATGCCACACCTTTTTAGGTGAGATAAAAGGCATGAACCTTACTTGTACATGCATTGAAAATGATTGTGTAAGAATTTATAAATGGTAGTTTATAAAAATTGGTATTTTTGACCAATCTATTGGCATTTTCAGATCTTGGAGTAAACTAGGAAGTTGTTCAAAATTCCAAGACACTTAGTTTGGTATATTGGTGATCCTAATTTGGTGTTAATTTGATGTTGTTTTGTACATTTGAAGTAATTTTTTGATGGAGAATGCTAGGAAGAGATTTTGCAAGTGCTTCAAGAAGGTAGAGGATGATTGCTAAGTATTATCAAAGTTTTTCGAAGGTCTGATGGCATGATTTTTTAGGTTTTGATATTACATTATGGTCTTGTGAGTTGTATATTACTTGAAATTAGATTATTTTAATGGAATAGATTACTATTTAGTAATCCCAGAGATGTAGCGCATTTGGGTGAACTCCATAAATAATCTCGGTGTCTTTATATTTTGTTTTGCATTCATTTTTCCATATATTTTAATCAGTTATTAAATTTTTGGATGCAATTTAATTAAAATATGACACTTATGAGAAACCATATAAATGGATTTTTGATCATTTTTAATGTGGAGATGGTACGAATGAGTTAATGAAAACACTCATCTTTCAATTTTGAATCCATTTTAATCACATTATAACAAGTTTGATCCTATTTATTATAAACACTATTTTTAGTATCTATTTGTAAACTAACTTAATAGTAGGGGGTCTAATATGGTTTATGAATCAAAGTGGGTAAGTCTCATGGTTGTAAGTATCAAGAAGGATATAAGCATTTAGGTTTGTGTGGAATATTGGGTACTTGATGTTTGTTATGTTATTGATCCCCTTCTATCATCCTTCACAAAATAAATACTGGAGGGATTTGTTGGGTATGAAATTTATACATTTATGGATGGCTTCTCTAGATACCATGAAGTTCAAATATTTGAAGAGGATAAGCTAAAGACCACATTTATAATTAAGTGGGGATCATTTGCTTATGATGTATTTCCATTTAGTTGAAAAATTCTCATGTTGTGTTCTCCTAGATTTCAATCAAGGATTTCAAGGACTTTATTCATAAGTCCAATCAAGTCTACCTTGATGACTAGAATATTTGCAACCTAGTGTAGGACCACTATTCTAATATCTAACTAATGCTTGATCACTATTGGAACCTTAAAATTTCCCTAAATCTAAATAAATTTCTATTTGCTACCTCTTTTGGCACTCTACTTGGTCATGCCATATATCATGATGGACTCTTGGTGGATCCAGCTAGGATTATTGTTATACTTCACCTTCTAGGGCCAACCTCCCAACGAGAGGTACATGCCTTCTTAATACATAATAAATATCATAATAAGTTCATTCATAGGTATGCAAAGATTACTATGCCACTAGAATAATTACTAAAGTAGAATGGTCTATTTGTTTGGACCAATGCTCACTAGCAAGCATTTTTCACACTTAAGGATAAGCTTATCACCACCCCTAGTCTCCAGTTTACAAACTAGATCAAGCCTATACATGTTGATGCTTCCATCATAGTGGTCAATAATATCATTTCTCAACTTGGTAAGGGTAACCTAGACCACCATATCTATTTTGAAAGTTGAAAGCTTACTTTGGATGAACAAAACTACATGACTATAGAGAACTAAGTACTGTCTATGGTCTACACCCTCTAAAATTTCTATCAGGACTTGATGGCCACTCCATTTATTTTCTTCATATATCATGAGGTACTAAATTACTTAGTAAATAAACTAGTATTGCATGAGAAAATTTGTTAGTTAATTGTGTTATTCTAAGAGTTTTAGTTTTTAATGATGGTTAAACCTAGTAAGGCCAACTATGACCCAAATCATCTTTCATGCATCGAATCTAGTGAACATACACATGTCATTGAAGATGAATTACATAGTATGCATATATTACAAGTAATGCATTCCTAAGGATAAACACCAACTCACCTCATCACTCTAAAAAAGAAGCAATTGGCTATTCATGCTGCTTTATTCTAGCTTATAAGGGATGACCTTTATAAGCTTGGGAGGGATAAAGTTCTATACCACTATATCATGCAACATGATCACATTGAGGTTCTTTAGGAATTTCATGAGGGTTTTATTGGAGGACACTATGTTATTGAAGCTACAATGTAGAAGGTCATTTTTGGCTAGTTTATATTGGCCCACCTTTTTTAAAGATGCTAAAACTTATGTACGCTAGTGTGATATTTTCCAATGCATGTGAAATCCAGATATAAGGGATGTTATGCCCCTTTATCCCATCTTGTCACAAGAACCCTTTTTAAATTTTGGTATTGACTTTATTTTCTCCATTGACCTAATAGAGAGGTGTACCAATAAGTACAATGTTATCACTACTACTAACTATCTTACTTACTAGGGTGAAGCTACAATAATAAGGTATTGTATCACTACCACTACTATAAGATTCATCTAGGAGAATATCATTACATGGTTCAGATTTCCTTTGAGTTTGACTAGTGATTGAGGAACCCATTTCATTAATGATACCATCTATATCCTCTTAGCAGAATTCATAATCTTGCACCATAAAACTACATCATATCATCCTAAAGCTAATGGTATAAATAAGGAATTCAATAAGATATTGGGTCATACTTTGACCAAGATATGTAATATTAGATGCACTAACTAATATGATCATGTGTTTATGGTATTATGGTCACATCAAACCACTTACAAAGGGTTAAATAATAAAAAACCATTCAATCTTTTATTTGGTATCAAAGTAGTTCTTCTAGTTAAACTCATTATCCCTTCTCTTTGCATTGTATGCATTAGTCACCTGGATGATGAAGAGTCCTTGATATCAAACCTAGATGTTTTGTTTTAGTTAGATGAGAATTGATTTCTTGCACATTAGATTCAAGGGGTGGAGAAGTGAAAATAGAAGGCCTACCATGATCACGATTTGAATAACAAGACTTTTGATTTAGATATGAAATTATTAGTATAGAACTCCAAGTTCACATGCCACTTAGGAAATCTTTGTGTACACTAGAATAACCCCTTTATTATTCATATTAATCATCCCACTGATGTGTGTAGGTTGAAGTGACTAGAAGGCCAATTCCTTCTTGGCCATTTCAATGGTAGTCAGTTAAGGAGTTACTATTTTGAATAGTCTTTCCTCTTTCTAATAATAAGGCATATGTCATTAGGTTAATCTAGGATTTTTATTATTTTTAATAAAGTGTGGCACTATTTATGTGCCCTTGGTAGTTTTAGGGTCAACACTTTATTTTTTAATTATTTATACTTTTATGGAGGACCATGAACAAATTTTAGTGTGGGGTAAGGGTACAAGTAGCAAAATATATAGAGCATCAAGGATATGGTCAATGAGAATGAACGTGGGAGTAAAAGTGTGTAAGGATAAAAGGGTATGCAGGATGTGGTGCATCCTCTAAGATAAGTAAAGGTAAAGAATTAAGATTCTTACCTTTGGAATGGAAAATGTTTAAATTATTTATAGTTATCATGCACTTTAGGAAAAGCATGGGACAAGACATGTATTTAATATAAGGAAAGAATGGTAATGGAAAGTGTTCTAAGTATGCATTATCGAAATACTATTATCAACATTTATTGCATGAAGTGATGGAAGAGATAGTGGGGTAGTAAATGAAATTTACCCCCTTGAGCCTATAAAAAGTTAAATGCAGGTCATTTCAGTTTTTACTATAGTCACATACATGAACTTATAGATGCCACAAGAGAGTATTTGAGATGCTTTAGATTAATTTTAAAGCTTTAGAAAAGTGAAAATTAATGAATTATAACTATTTTTAGGCATTTTAAAGTGAGGTAGTTGTGAAAAATAGGAAGAGTGTTGGGAGGACTGTAACGATGCATAGGTTTTTAGATTTGCAAATTGTAGAGGTCAACATATGCCATTAAAGGGCATTGAAGTAGGAGATCTGAGTGGGATAAAAATACAACCTAATATTATTTTAATAATATTGTATGGCTATGACTCAACCTTTAGGCTCCTTAAAGGCTGATGCGATAGAAGAAAAAATCCCACCGAATGAGCCTTTACCTATGATACTAGAGGAAGAAGAGTTGAAGAGTGTGGGTGGTGAGACCATGTTGATTAGAGGAGGTACCTAAAGATATTGAATCACGTGAAAAATACATAAAATCTAGAATGACATGCCAAGTAAAGAATAAGGCTACTATACCCCCTCCACCCATGCTATTGGTTGAGGAAATGTAGTACCTATAGGCAGTGTTATCCATAGAGAAATGGGTATCGAATATGCTCACTTATAATGTTTATGATTATAACCATCGCCAACCTAAAAATGAAGTAGAATTATAACACAACTACTGATTAGAGTGATAAAACATGAGGAGTGATCTAGTATATGACTTGAAAATTTTCAATACTCTAAATGATGTTGGAATATTCAAAGTATTCAATATTCCATATTTTGGAAATCTAGTTCAATAAATAAAGTTTTTGATTTTGTGAGTGCATGAATATTATATCTTATTTATTAGGTGTTGAATATAGATCACACCATAAAAGATAATCAAAGTCACAAAGTTGTAGTGCTTAGGTGTGGACCTTGTTTATGACTTGGAGGACTAGGATGAGATTGAAAAGAATACTATGGTGCTTGAGTATCAAAAATAAGGCCATATTATGCATATCACTAGTCTCTAATATCATTCCCTCATAATGGTCATGCACATCATAATGATCAAAGTTGGAGGTAGTGATAGGTGGAAAGAGGTGGATATGGCCCACCTTTATGTCACTCAACAAGTCACTATGGGATTAAAGTATAATTGGGTGTATTGATTCACTAAAAAATTTATCACAAATGTAAATAAATCCCACTACCTACCCAACCAAAGGTTTACATGGGGTATGTGCCTTTTATTGATGGTGTTTAATGAAATTGGTGTACTTGAATATACCAATAGAGAGTTGAAATGGGCACACCCTCCTAAGAATAAGTCCTCCATGGAGAGGTTCAAAGAATTCACTTGCCCTAGACCAATAACCCCATCCCACAAGGTCAAAATAAAGGGATGGTATGACAGGATGAAGGAAGCCTTTGGGAATGAGTGGAACATTCTAAAAAACTTGCCTAGATAGGTTGAAGAGTAAGTGAAGTCTATAGTAAAGTAATTTTTTTCCACAACACACATTTGGATGGATCCATTTAGAGAGTTATCTAGATGATTGAAGTTACCATATGCTTTCATAGTAAGGTACTTCATGAATGTTGTCAATCAAATATTGACATAGAGACTATTGATATAGAGATTCACACCCTCTGCCAGTTGTACATATACCCTAAAAAAATACATATAGGGAAAATTTATAGTCAGATAAAATTGACATAAAATTCCAAAAAAATTTGGGTGGAAATTCAATTTATTATTTATTTTACATGTTAAAACACAGGAATAAATCATCAAGGAACTTAGAACGAGAAAAAGAGACAATCCCACTGGAACTAGTGCTAGAGAAGAAGTAATAGAAGAACCTAAGGCATGATGTTAATATAAGAACCCAACCAAAACCTATAAAGTTGAAAATGATTACCTAGGTACCACCTAAGGAGATTCCATTGTAAGTTAACCTAAAGGCCCAGATCCATAAACACAAATTATTTCTTTGAAACATGAGACATTGGTGATTAAGGATGGTGACTTAGAAGAGAAATTATATATTCTAGAGGAGACACCAAAAAAATAAGTTTTTGAAAAAGAAGAATAGGTTACCCTAGACTTTGATAAAATATGTTTTCAAGTATGGCATGAAGAAACCACCCTTGAAGAGGCATAACTGGAAGTTAAAGATGTCATTGGTGAAGAGAGGGATAGTTCTGACATGACTTTGAGCATGAGAGAGATTTAAATTGAGACTAATCACCAGAGTGAAGACATAGACATTGAAATAATTAAATGAGATCCCTCTAAGGGGAAAGAGCTAGTTGATAAATTTGTCATGAGGATAGAGAAAACCAATGTAACTATGACCCTGTGTGCCCAGTATTAGAGAGGAGTGCCAAAAAGTTCTTGTATATGTATTCACATTTTTCACAAGAAGATGAATCCAATAAAAATTTATGGAAGTTCTCATTATTTCAGGGTGTTTATAATGAATAATGACATTTTGATATATTTTTTGAAAACCTAGTACTAGATTTAGAAGCAGTGGTACTTCCAAATACCCTTTGGGTAGACCCATGGTAGTTTATCACTGTACAATCTAGTGAAACACTTTTAAAGTTGGCACATGAGGTCACAAGGTAGAATGCCTTATTCGAGTCTAATGTATGACAAGCCTAAAAGAAACATGTAGAGATGGTGGTTTTATATAAGAATGAAGTCATTGTAAAAATAAATCTTGAGGAAGAACTGGTCGAGGTCAAGCACTAGTCAGAAATAGAAATGATAGTCAAGGTAAAAATGTTGAACATTTGTAAAACCATTTTGAGCCAAGAACTAGTGCTCGCAAATGGAGTACCCCTTTCTATTGAGGTAGTGGATAAAATGTAGACCTTGGTAGAGCTCCTGTTGAAATGGTACAAGGACTACCCTAGCCCTCAAGATGAACATACTTGGGAAATAGAGTATTAAATAGTAGTAGAAGTATGAAAGATTTTATTGCACATAGTTGGGGATACCATTTCTATTTTAGAAGCTAGGATACAAGTAGAAGAGCTTCAATGATAATAATTAGAAGATAACACCTTATTAATAAATGACCACATAAAGCACACCAAAGCATTTAAGGATGTGGAGTCAATGGAGGAAATAATAAGCTCTCACCATTAAGAAATAAATTCAAAGTTTTTAGCACTCTAAGGATAGGTTGTCACTAAGGTCATTAGGCTTGAAGGTATTCATAAGGATACTTCCAAATCATTTGAACATTTTATGTATAAAGTAGGTGAGTATTTCAAAGAACATGAGGAGACCAAGAAGCTCAAAGTGATAGTATAAGAAATAACATCCAAGATATAAAACACCTTGAACTATTAGGTGTGATTAAAGAATATGTAAAGGGGAGATTATTATTGTGTTATTATGAAATAATATCAAACAAAACACTCTAAAAAAAAGCTTACACCTCTAGCCTAGACACTCAAAGAGCTAGTGAAATACATAATTAACTAACAAAAGAAAGCAAAACAAGCAAGTTTACCTTCCATGAGAGAAAGTTTTGTTTGTTGGAAATGAGATTGATGTGCTCGATTATGTGGATAAGAAATCTTTAACAATGGAAGTCTTTGTAGTACCTCTCCTGGTCACTTTGGTAATGTTGGCTTGGCTTAGATTATCAAATGGGCATGGTAACTTCACTTCAAGATATCTTTGAGGGAAATCCTGAATAATAACATTATACTACTCAAACTTATTTATCAATGGGTGAGGCCTTGTATTTATGGCTTCCAAAACTAACTCTAACCCAAGTGTAGTTAGGTTAGAGTTAACAATGGTTGAGTTTGAAGCAACCCTTACTTAAGTTAAGGAGGGAACATGCATTTAATATTTGGGATAGAGGTCTTATTTATTAGGCATGGCTCTCCATTCCTAAATTTGTGGCATTTAGAGAAATATTTCCAATTATTTTACTTTAGGGATGATGACATCATTTTTATTGAATTTTCTTTTTTTCAAAATTTATTCTTACTAATTACATATGGAAATTTTACTTAAGCATTTAATTTGATTTAATTAATTAATTCATTCTTCTTAACATTTTTGCATTTTAAGAATTGTTTAAGTGGCCCGCTTAATAGATCCAAAGGTTAAACTGTCAATTTCTTAGGTCACAAGTTGACTGGAGATGAATCTATGATAGGTTATTGTTGCGTACAAGGTAATACCCTAAGTAAGGATGATTCAACATGATTCTAAGCACTAATGTATAATGTGTAGATGAAATTGGGACATTTAATGATTCTTAGGCTTAATTTGCATTATTTTGTAGAAATCAATTTGAAGTCCAGTTGGAAGCTAGTTATGGCCAAAATGGGGTGTCTATAGTTTTCCCATGTTTGGGAAGGAACTGAAATCTATAGGGACAATAATGTCTTCTTAAATAATTAAATAGTTTTTAATTTTTAATGCCCCAGAAGGTGATATGTGAGCCATGGATGCCCCCTCAAGGGAGTGGGTGATAAATAAGGTCGATAAACATCCCTCAAAAAGAAGGAAATGATGAGATCTAAAAGCAAAGGGGGCAAAAAATACTAATTTTTCCAAAGGGGGTTCTAATCAGTGGCCTAGTTCGTATTGGTATAATTCATAGTTTACACAATAGAGAAGGCCAAATATCAAAAAATATATATTTATAATGTATATATTCAAAATCATATAAGAATACATATTATATAGGAAGAGTCTTTACTATAATTAGGAATAAACAAACTCCCAACTAACAACCCATTATATATGAATATATTATGACTAATAATATATTCAAGTAACTAACAACCTATATATAATTAACCCTACAAACTATTAATAAATCTATTAACGTATTATTTTAACTAACAATAATAACATTATTACAAATTAATAATGTGAACATACCTTAACATTCACCTCCTTGTGAACATTATTAATCCTATCTACACCCCCTTAATGTGAACATGGGAAAAAAAACTCTCCCATATTTTCACTTGTACTCATGACTCAGTGATTTTCATAGGACAATCACAAACCTTACACAATGATTTTACAAATGGCTGACCAAGAACCAAAAACAATAGTTTTACAAGTGGCTTACCATAAACCATAAAATAATGGTTTTACAAGTGGCTTACCATAAACCACATCATGATTTGTATTATGGTTATAATATTTCATCACTATCACATTTTAGAGAATTTACTTAGGAATATTCAGTTCACTTATGATAAACATTAAAAAGCATACATCATCTATTCTTATTTCAAACCACACCATGTTGAAAATCACACACAACTGTAAATAAAGATGCCACTAAAGCAAAAAGTGGCCCCATCAGTATTGGCTAATGAGAAGCTATGAAACCTCCAACCTATATTTACTCCTTCCTCCAGTAGGTGAAGCTACTTACTTAGTACATGTGTCGATGAAGCTCAGTTGAGGATAAACTCCTCCCATAATCCAAACATCGTGTACAAGTGAAAATGTATCCATGAGGTGATTTTTTTCTATTTTTACACTTTTTAAAAATAATGACTCAACACACTTTATTGACATAAAATTGAATCTTAATTTTTGAATCATTTTTGAATTTTTGTATGTATTAAAAATAATAGACCTCAATATAAAATAAAATGAACCATAAAATGACTATTATTAAAATCTTGGACCAAATAACTTATGTAACCTCTATTTTTGACATGACACATAAAAATAAAGATTATAATACAATATGACATAAATGATAATTGAATCCTTATAATTCTTACCATGACTGATGCTTTATAGAATGCAATGACATATGCTTGAAGGTTATGAGTCAATGAAAAATGCGATGATAGTGTGATAAGATCTAGATCATGGTAATCAGAGGAAAAGGAAAATAAAAACTTAAATTACTTAAAACTAATGATTAATGACACTAAATCATTGAAACTAAATTGGTAAAAAAACTTATTGACTATATTCATAACTTTAACTAAAATAATAAATAAACTCATTATGACCTCAGAATGATAATCTATCTAGTTTATGTAGGTAAAAAGATATGTGTAGGCTCCATAGTTATTGTATTAACCATGGTATGCATCTGAATATAAAAAAAATACTTCAATATCCTGGATGTTGAGAATTGAGATGGAAAATTATAGAACATGGTCCTAAATTAGTTTGACAATTTTGAAGCACTTGCATAGAAATACTAATAGGTAGAGACTCTTATCAGATGTCAAGTTGAGATATAGATTTATCCCCACCATGAAACTACCATGAGTATCATTATATTTAAAGTTAATAGTACCAAAATATGGGGGTATGTGATCCAATGTAAAGTGTTTTATATAAAATATGGATCAAATGATAGTGTTGAAGTCATATGGATAACAAAATTGTCAATTTTTTTGTAGTTATTAAAAGATCTACATTAATAAATATATTGGCATGGAAAATGGATCTTTGACCATTAAAAAGTACCATAAAGGATTTCACATATCTAGGGTGAAATTGATCATACAATATTATTCCTTTCATAGAATACATTGGGAGGTGAGTTGAATGTTGCCCTAGGAAAGATCAAATCCTTATTGCTACTTATGGATAGATGAGAGAAGGTTGTAGTTGAGAAGATGAGATTTGATCAGGAGAGAAATGGTCTACCTAATATAGCTTACCAAAAATCTTGTGGATTAATTTGAATACCATAATTCTATAAAAAAATCTTGCATAATCTTTCGAGTAAAGTCATCCACTATCACTTCAATAGCTAGTGTAGAGATGCAAACATATGTTTGAAGCCAAATGCAAAGACTACATGAATAGAGCGATGAATATTCTTAGAGATATAATTAACACTTAGTATTTAATGGATCCATAATTCTTTTGGGCTAAGATGATTACAAAAAAACATTTTATCATGCTTTGAAACTTTCAATTATTGATCTAGAATTTGGCATTGTCTGGTCTATGTACTCAATGTTACATAACTACATAGCCAAATTTAATGTAAAAACCTACGCCAAGATAAACTATGACTATATCATAACCAATGTATAATTTTCTTCATACAAAACTAATTTAATAAATTGAAAACAAAAACTACATAAAATATTCCATTAACAAAAGTGAAGTATAAAATAAAGGCTCCTCTTTTTTCTTTTAATCCTCTATCACAGAGATCAAACACTACTCTGATACCATATATTGGTATAATTCAAAGTTTACATAACAAAAAAGATTGAATATCAAACAAAATATATCTTTGTTGTATATATTCAAAACCATATGGGAATACATATTATATAAGAAGAGTCTTTCCTATAATTGGGGAGATACAATCTTTGTAAATCACTCAAGAACAAACTCCCAACTAGTAAACCACTATATATGAATATATTTTGACTAAAAATATATTTGAGTAACTAAAAACCTATATATAATTAACCTCATAAATTATTAACAAATAAATTATTATATTATTATAACTAACAATAATAACGTTATTACAAAAAAATAATGTGAACATACCTTAATAGTGAGATACCCTAATTAGGTAGATAAAAAGGATGATTTACCCAAAGATAGTTATAATCATTAGTATAAGAAAAAATACCCTAGTAGGGCAGAAAAATGATAATTATTTTCCCAAAAGGGGTTATAATCATTAGCATCCAAATAGATCAAAGCATAATGATTTTTTCAAAGGTGATTATAATCATTAATAATGTGATTTTAGAATAATATGGTGAATCCAAAAAGGGGGATTATATACTAAATCTGTACTCACATAGTAAGAATAAGCCAATACAGAGGATAGGTATGAATTTAGACTACTTGTTAGTATGGGTATGCACATCCTAATTATCAAGGATTAAAATCCATTCATCATTTGATTAATTTTCATTTGGATAATATTTAGATATGTTAGGAACACAAATAAGTACTATGATACCATTGCATTTAAGATCCACTGAACTAAATTTTATTGTAGCACATGATGGTATGCACCATGATGACTTGACCATGATCTACTTAAGAATTGACTCCCAATCTCATAATAAATTGAAAAAATACACCAATGATAAAAACCATGATGATAATGTTAGCATATGAATATGAATGGACTTAATTATAATTCACAAAGAATCACCCAATGAGCACATATAGACTAAGTCAATGTATAAAAATAAAAATAAATAAATAGAAAAACAAATAAAGAAAACACTAATAAATAGAAACACAATAAAAAACTAATAAATAAAAAGTGAACAAAATAATCAAACAAACACAAACAATGGTTAATCAAAATGTTAGTACAAATAGAAAATTATTAGATCATGTGTAATAGAGGTGTTACTCTTGGCGACAAGGTGACCCCTGAGCTAGACAACAATGGTGCAAGTATAACAATGCAAAAATAATTATCACAAGATTGTCCCTATGCTATAGGGAAATGATGTCAAAAAAAATGATAAACATTTCCCTTAGGCTATAGGAGATAACAAAAAATAGAAAAAAAAAAGGAATAAAAGAAAAGGAAAGGGTAGCCGATTTGACTCCAGATCCATTAGACAAATGGGTGCTACCTATATTTATATGGATGAAATATCTAACATGAAATTTAGGCCAAATTTATTTCTCCTAAGATATAGAATATAATAAAATGATTGATAAGTAAACATGATGGATGCGTAGAGGAAAATAGGAATGATCTCACAAAATGGTAAGTATAGAAGAAAAGTGAATACTCACAAAACTATGAGAGCATAAGATGAATCCAAGTGGTCATGAATGTATCAAATATGAATACATAATACACACAATATGAACTCACAAAATGATGAGATCATAAGGCTGAAGGCCAATAAAGATGGGGAAACTAAAGGATAAGTAGTTACTTGTGAAATAGATAGGAGTCCCAAAATCCTTAAGGCAAATAAGTAGTTGAAAAGAAAGGAAGGTGTGGTTGAGCTAACCCAAGATACCCCAGGTATCCAAATTCTACCTACATATTTTATGAAAACCTTAGGTGGTCTAAAAATTAAATTGAATAGATAAGATAGCCCATCTCAAAAAAATGATAGATTTAGATCTCATATAGAAATTCTAAGCCAATTTTCATGATTTTGTGTTTTTATGATCTTATAGATCTTTTACAAATGTTTTTAGAATTTTTGAGGCATCTCAAATCAATTTAGAATGAAAAATACCAAATGGTTAAACTCTCAAAATGATGAGATCATGGCTTAAGTTGATCATAAAATGGTGAGATAATTCAAACTTAAAATTCTCATAAAATGGTGAGAGCATGGAAAAGGGTGACTGAGATGACCTCAAAATTAATCAAGTGCTACCTACATTGCCCCATTAGGACCTTAAGTTACTATGGTTTCACCTTATAGTGTAATAATATGATTATATAGCAACAAGTTCATGAATTAGGTAAATGGCATAATATAATAATAGCAATGGTAAGGTGATGCGATAATGAATGGTAAAGTTGTTGCCCCTAATTTTCCCATAGGTGATTATAATTAGGAAAAAATTACATGAATGAATAATACTAATTTTACCAAAGGAAGTTGTAATTAATAATACCAAAAATGAGGTATAATAGGATAATAATGAAGAATGTAATTTCCAAACCACTATCATACTAGTCCAAGATATGACCTTTGTGTACAATACTAAATCAACTACTGAAACTTTATCTGAGCATAATCACTGAAGGTGATTGAAGAACTAATGGATGGGAAATAAGGTCAAAAAGTGTGGGTTGGGATGGTAAAACAACTTTAGTCAATAGGGAAGGTATAAAAGGAATGGTATATGGCATGATACAAGGAGGATGATATTATAACAATTGGATAAAATGGTAATAGGGTTGCCCTATAGTGATAAGGTAAGGTAAATGGTAGGGTATAAAATAATGATAAAGTGAATGGAAAATGGAAAAGTCAAGGTAAATAGTTTAGGTTAGTTAATTTTTTCTATTTTTCCTAATGATGTGGTGATGCACATTTTGATCAACATGTGATACAACTAGAATAGTCAAATATTTAAATTGCTATCCCACACCTCTTCTGAATATCTACTCTATCAATAAATAGTTGTTGATTTGGACTCCAACAATTTTGTGATATTAATTGGTCATTAGTTTTATTTCATCCAAACTTATAAACAAGATCTATTTATAGCCTATGTAAAGGAAAGTACTGCTAGGGATGGTTAACATAGATAAATAATGGAGAAAAGATTTGATTTGGTGATGAAGAGATGGATCATGATTAAATGTATAATGGTTGGGAAAAAATGAAGAATGATATTTTTAGGCACACACAATTTTGTTGATTCTATATTTGACATAATTTTGGTTATGGAAAGGCCAAAGACTTTTGAATATGCTCTCAATATACCCACCAGATTTTTATGTTGTTTAGGCATAAGAGTAGATGCCATATGATTATGTTTTAAAATGGAAGTTGTACTAATTTTATCTTTGATATTGTCTTCAGCATGTGGTGAAGAAATATTATTCTTATCTATTGGCACCTCATAGAGGTTTTCAAAAATAAAGTTGTCTTGATTGTCCTATAACACCTTTGATAGGGTTTCACTAAGGAATGTTGACTTTTGACTTTGATTGTCTTCTAGCACCTCAAACAAGGTTTCATTATAATATGTTGAGTTTATACCTTAATTTCCCCTTAACACCTCTAAAAATGTTTCACTAGGAGATTGTTCTCCTTCTACATGAATGTGGTCTTGGTCCTCTTATTATTCTTCAACTGATATGTCATCATGAATGCAGTTCAACAAGGTGAAATTATATTGGTCCCAATCAACACTTTTGAGAGGTGGAATGTCAATATAGTGACTATGTTGGGTGGTGTTAATAACATGTGGAATGATAATGGAATGGGAAGAGGAAACACAATCCTCATAGAAGATACTAGGAGAACTTGTGTCAAAGCTAAAGTAATCATCCTCAAAAACTTTAGAAGGATAAAAAGATGTATTCAAATTTATTTGGAAGGCATGTGTAACCAATTTTGTAATAGCCATGAATGTATTTTGATTATGAATTTGAGTCTAACTCAAGAGACTTTTAGTCTAGTGTTGAGACTAATGCTAATTATACTTTTAATGTTAAATCTAATATCGATTCAAGAATAGAACCTAACTTCAATGCCAATTCTTCATCTAGTGTTGTGGCAAATATGTTATGTTTAATTTTTGGTGTTGGATGAGTAATGGATTGGGGTTAAACAATGGGATATTAAAAAATAGGCTCTGCTAAGAAGGACTCCACAAAGACTGGATCTTCAAGGTGAGGCTTCTTAACAAAATGGAAATGGTCCACATGCAACTCTATAGAGACTAGCTTATCAAAGTGAGGCTCATTAAAAATAGGGAAATTGTTGAGATAATTATTTTACCAATGGTGGTTATAATAATTAAGGGGTGACTCAACAAATACTAGATTGTTAGAGTGAGACTCCTCAACCAAAGGAAAAGGGTCAACAAATAACTCCATAGAGATTGGCTTGTCAAAGTGAGGCTCATTAAAGATAGGGCAATGGTAAAAGAATAATTTAACATAGTTTAACTCATCAAAAATATAAGTTTCATAAAAAAATCATATATTAGTTGGTTCCCTTGGCCTTAGTTTACTCTTTGTTGTAAAATATCATATCTAAACACATTTGGGTCTTTTAATGATGGCTCTTGGAGAGGTCATGATTGGTTCTATTTTGGCTCAATGGCCAGCTTAGATTTTATAAAGTGGGGGAGAGTTATTAATGGATGAATAATTGCTTGTGGTTTAATGATAAGTTATTTGAAAATATGCTCCTCTAAAATGGGATCAATAAAGGCTGGATACGGGTTTAGCATGGTAATTGTGATCCATCTAATCACACTTGTACCACCTTATTAGGATAATGAGCTACTAGATTTAGAATGGGATAGAATGGTAATGAATGATCCCTATGAATCTTGGTTGCTAATACAAGATAAAAAGGAGGGCATGGAATGTTAATTAATAGGCACTATGGATCTTGGTTGTTAATACAGGCTAAAGGATGAGGGCCTAGAACAGTAATGATTGGGTGTTATGAATATTGGTTTCTAAGATAAGACAAAGTATGAGGGATTGGAATGGTAATGAATAGGTGTTATGTAATTTGGTTTCTATTACAAAATAAAGGAGGGTTACTCGCATAGGTAGGGGATCAGATACTTTTATCATTAAAGGGAAAACTTGGTATTTCAATTGGCCTAAAGAAGAATAATCTCAACATATGATAATCAGCATGGATGGGTTTGGAAATTATCCCAAAGAGGGTGGTCTTGGTATATGAAAATGGTCTTGGTCTAGGTCTAGGTTTGAAAGTGGCATTGGTATAGGGATAGGTCTTAGTTTGAAACATAATGCGACTTGGAATAGGTACTCACTATATTCCTATAAATGGTTTATGTAGAGTAGGATTAAAAGATGCATTAGTCCATGCGTTAGTAAAAAAATATCTATAAAAATTGTATAGACAATAAAAAATCAAGCCAACACCCTTATGGGGTGTTGCTAATGAATTATAAGAGTTATTTACAAAAATAATACTACCAAATCTTCTAAACAATGTCCCTCCTTCCAAGAGTGGACAAAAAACATGTTTTTCCTTGGATTTGTGCTCCAAGTCTACGTCAATGATGCACAACAAGATCCTCCATCATTTCCTAGTGCACCAATGGATTACGCTCATGAGTTTGATAAATTTGTGCAAATGGGTGAAGCTTTGTGAAGATAATTATGTATTATAATATTATACAATTCAAGCTCTCTTAATCAATAATGAAGCCTTATATTTATAGATTTCTAAAAATGTTCAAGATTAGTCATAACCATCCATCTTGAGATCAAGATGTGTGGCCATGTATTGGTTTAATTTTAGAGGGACAAGCCATAAATATTTATAAGAATGGGGCATTAATGAGGCATGGAAAGGCTTAATCTTGATATTTTTTCCATTAGTGGCTTATGGATGCCATCACATTGATGATGTCATAAGATGATGCAAATTTGAGGAATGAATTTCCAATAAATAGATTTTTAATAAATTTCATAGATTTTTCACATAATATCTTGATTTTATTTAATTTGCCTATGTGGGTTTGATTAATTTTCACAATTCTTTGGAAATTTGTTGTGTACTCAATCAACCTGGTCAAAAATGTTATTTTATGAAGTTGTAATTTGATTAAAGTATAATTAGAAGAAGGTGTCAGTTGTATACAAAATAATAACCCAATTAGGGCATTATAGACATGAAATAACACATTCATGGGATGTGTGATACCTATTGGTGCTACCTATTTGTAATTTGGCCTATCAAGGCCAAATACCAACTCCTATAATTAAAAAAAAAATCCAAGCACTACTTAGTCCATTCAAACCGGTCTGAAACTAAATAATTTTGCCTAAAAAGTCAAATTTTCATCTTAAAATGTCAAAATTTGGATTAAAAATTTATTAAATTATCCTAATTTTCCTTTATTTATATTATAAAAAATTAATTTAGCCTTATCCTAAAGATTCAAATCAAGGAAAAGTGATTTCAACGTGTTTTTAGGCCTAAAAGCATCCAAAAAGGGTTCCCATGTGCCAATTTCAAGATTAAAAAGTTTGTAAATATTTTATTTCATGATTGTTTCATGTTAAATCCTCGTATAAAACCATATCATGCATAAATTTGGTGGTGATAAGCTTAACTTAGCTTTAAAAGTGAAAAAAGGTTTATTTTCATTCATTTTACAAGCAAAAGTATGGATCCTTACAGATTTCGTACACCTATAATAGATAAAATGAAGAAAAATTAATATCAAAGCTTAAAAATAAGTTTCATGCCATTTAAATGAGTCACAAAGATAAAATCATTCCTCTCTAGGCACTTTCCTTGTTTGCACAAAGTGACCTACTTGCAAGTTCTCTAATGGTATAGTTTGATGGAGAAAGGTAAAGATCTAAATTTTGGAGCCAATAAAATAGAATCATATGGATTCCTAATGGATTAGGTGGGGTTTTAATTATATTATCCATGCTCATGAACCATTTATTTGAAGACATACCAATTTCTACAGCCTTGCAACTAGAAAGGTAACCCATTTTCTCAATTCTCCTCACTTGGGTAGAGTTTCATGAAAATTCAAGTGGTTCCATAATATTGGGGAATTTAAATACCTATACATGGCCTCATTTATATATTATTCATGTATTTTAGGGTTCAACAAATCTCACAAAGACAACTAGTTCAAATCTGAAGTATAACATGCTTTCAAAGAGAAATTGTATGGTCATGGAAGAAGAAGGCAGTCTCAAATTTTCTTGAATTTATGTTTGTAGGGGTTTTATCATGGTTTCAAGCATGTTTTTCCAAGAAATATTCCAAGAGATACATTTATTATCCTTTTTCCATGCTCCCATGTCTCTCAAAAGGGCCTAGCTTAGCATAGGTTAAGGAATTTTGCATATTTTAATGTTTTTTGGAGAAAACTATGATTCAATTTCAATCTCTTTCCCTCCTCCAATGGATTACAAATTTAGGTGAAATGATGATCATATGTTAATGTTTGTGTAAAGATCCTTAAATTTCTATTATCATGATTTCAAGTGTTTCTATCCCACACCCACCTCATCCATATCATATCACTATCCAAACACAACCATTGTCATTGAGTTCTTGTCTTTTTTCCACTCTCCATGATGTTTTCATTCACTTCTCCATTTCTCACCACTCACACCCCAAATCCATTACATGTGTATATTAAATAATCCAATGGTTGATCAAGGGTCACCATAATCATGATCAAAGGATACATACATCAAGCAATAATTATAACACAATAAAAAGAGGCCTACTTGATAAAGACCAAGGACTCTTCTAGGCTTTTGGGTCTAATCCACCATCATGGAGTCTTGAAAAGAATGAAGGTTTATAGATTATACATATTCATATGAGGATATAGAGTAAAAAATAATATGACACTATGAGGGGCTTAATATATATGATATTAACCTACAGGTATTGGACAAACATGCCTATAGTCAATGGAGTAGACTGTGTCAACAAAAACGCCCCATGCAAAAGTTGTCAAAGTCTTGGAAATCACAATGGTACTTTGGAAGTACATTGGAAATAAAGGTTTCATCAAGACCTATATAATACAATCATCACTCATATAGGGTTTCAAGGACTACAACGTCACCTTACAACTAGCCTGTGAAGGCACCAATATTGCTAAATGGATAACCTGAACCAAATAGGTATATATCTGATCAAGAACCTATTTAAGGTGTATAAATACATGGTTAATTTTTACATATACCTCCACATTAATTAATCAAAGGTAATTTCATAAATTTCAATATGGAATCATTTAGGGATATCTACTTACAGCTAAGTACTCCAAATTTTAACAAAATGAGCTAGGGTAAAGAGACTTCAAGAGGAGATTAACCTCCTTGTGGCTTGTTGAAACTTAAAAAGAGAAAATAATACCAAATAAATACTTATAAACCCATTTATACCTATCACCAAGATATCTAAGGTCCTAATAATTATTCATAATTTGTATAAAAGGGCTTACAATCAACAAACATAGTCAGGTATAGTGAAAGAAAAGTCTGTGGCAAAAGAAAAGTTGGAGTGACAATGATGTAGGAATAAAATTATTTCAAAAGATAAAATAATTATGATTATTTAAGATTAATTATGTAGGTTTTTTCCAAACATAACATACTATAGACCTTAAGGGTAACTGCCTATAATCGTATAAGATGACTACAGTCAAACAAGGACATAGTACCAAAGAGGAGGGTTCTTTTGGTTTGAAACCTTCAAAACATGTATTGAAGGAGGCTGATAGGTTTTTAGTGAATATTAAATGATAAGGGAGAAGGTTTTTTAACTTTATGCTAAGTACATCATGATAACCTACATGTATAAGTAAAATCAAGCTACAGTCAGGCTATTAGGGAAAACCCTTTTTCAAACTCATGAGGATCATGTTCATGGAATTGTCAGTGCAAAGGTTCATGGGGAAACATGACAAGAGAAGATACCAAGTTAAATGAAAGGATATATAAAAAACATCTACAGTAAGTTACCCCAATAATCATAACCTATATCCTTAGGAGCACATACATGACTAGGGCTAAAGAGGAGGTTGAGAACATGGAGTTTGATGGTAGGGTTTGTTTTCAGAGAACAAGTTCATGAGATTAATAATGTTTAAAACCAAGAAAAGTTCATATAATATATAGTGATATAGTATAAATCTCAAGTATTTACCTATATTCCTATATAATTAAGTTTCAAGCCTAATAGCCCATGATGTGGTCTCATATCCAAGTATGTTTTAAGGAATAATTGAAGTCAATATCTATTTTCAAGGACATATGCATTAATAAAGGGGTAAATCAGGGTTTAAATACATAATATTAAATCATAAAATTCAAATAAACTTGTACCTATAGGCAATTGTATGGACTATGTATAGTTCAAGGCCTAAAAGCTTGGCCATTGTACAAACCATGCACAATTCAAGGCCTAAAAGCTTGGAAACTAGTCAAATTGCAATAAAAGAGATGAGAAGAAAATTTAAATTTATATAAACAATTTATAATCATTTATTTAGGATGGAATTACCACTAAACATGTTCAAACCTGATCAATATCCACCTATAGTAGTATATACACAGTCATGAGAGGCCTAATTGCCTTGTTAGAGGGGTCAAAACATACTAGAAAGAGGGTAAAAGAATGTTTTAAAGCATCTTGAAGAGACTATTATGATAATTAAAGATTATTTTGATATTTTAAACCTAATTTAATCATAAAAGGACCTTTAATATTCAAAAATATAGTCAAGTATGCACACAATCCATTCAAAAGGGGAATTTTATAAGGAAATTTAAATTTTATGGCATTTGCAAGTGGATTTTTGACCCGAAATTTTGTGTGTAGAATAATAATTAGTTGAGTAATAATATATAAAAGTTTCAAGGTCATTGGAAAAGTGTAAATGCTTGTTGTTTTATCACAGTCATCAGCATGTCTATTTGAGGTCACCATTGGAGTAGGCAATGTTTTGAGGTGCCATGGATATTGTTAAGTCCAAGTGAAAGTTTTAAAAGAATTGGATGATGTTTTTACATAATTATAAAATATTTAAACATTTTAAAAACTCAAAAATATATGTCAACCATGCTCAAACAAGTTTTTGCAGGCAAGCAAGCATATAGGCCAAAAAGGCATTTTTGAGTTTCCAAAAAAAAAAAAGAAGAGTGTTTTGATAGCATGGTAAAGACCCCATAATTATGTTTTTAGGAATTTATAAGTAGGGCAAGATTCATTTTCATCCTAGTGAATAATTTCAATTTTTACAGTTATAGACACCCTTTCAAGCCACCTGTTTAGATGCTTGTATCTTTCACCACATGAGGATTTTGGATGAATTCTCTTATTATGTTTTGAGGACCAATATGAAATTTGAATTAATGAATAAATTAGGTTGGTTGAGAGGATATAAGAGAGTAGGTATCCTATAATGTAATCAAAACCCTACAGGGAGTTTTCCTCTACGTGATAACTTTGCACATCTTTTGCATGAAAACCTAATATTTTAACAGGTGTTAGGGGGGTCAATTTAATAAACATAAATGGAAATATTTTTAGATTTAGATGTTTTTAATTCTTCAATCATCATTTGGAATATTTAGTTTCAAAACCCTCCCAAACCCTCAAAAAACTAGTTTTGCAAAAAATAGTTTTTTTTGCCATCAAATCACCATGGATCAATATTAAAATTCTTAAAAAATCAAGTACACTCAGATAAGATTCTATAAATACAAATTTGATGTATGGATTTATATGTATTAGGGTATAAATCAAATTTTTATGGAAAAAAGCATGAGAAATAAGGTACAAGGTAGTTTACATGAAACCAATTCATGGAGATGGAAGCATGAGACTTCTTCATCCTAAAATATTCAATTATTCAAAAATATTCTTGGAAGTTTCCCTACCAGCTCAATTAAAATGGCCAGTCTATAATAAAATGGGGTAAAATGGGCCTAGTCAACCCTATTGACTAAATGGCAAGAGTTTTCTCATCAAAATTACATATCTTATGATGAGAGAAGTTGATTCAGGTCTAATAACATTATTTTTTAGGTTTTTTGTTTTTTTTAGGTTACGTGGAGTGCAAGTGCATAGATAGGATATTAGGCCTAATTGGCCTAATAGGCCTAATTAGTCATATAGTCAAGTTTGAATTTAGCATTAGATGGCTATCAAAGGAGATTACATGGAGTTTCCATGCTAGATATATGATATTAACATGGAGTTTCATGTACATTTTCATCCTTCAAGTGCCATTTCATGCAAGGATGAGCCAAGTGGAATTAACTAGCCTTAAACTTCTAATCATCCTTCAGTTGACTAATTGACCAGATCATGCATTTATCCTTGGTTATCATTTAAATAAAGACTTTCAAAAACTTGGCTTCAAGCTTGAGTTAAGGAATCCAAGTTGGCATAACATCATGCAAGTAAGACTCTTGAATTGTCAAAATGGGTCCACCACTTTTCCAATACCAAAGAAGAGCTTCATGAAAGATAAGGAGACTAAAGGATATTGATTCAAGACTTTGTTATCATTTTGTAATTGAAATTTGACTAGATTTAATATGGAGTTGATCTCCTCTTCTTTTTCCAATGCCAACCTTGGCTAATTCTATGTTATTTTCTATATATTGTAGGCTTTTAAGCCATTTTCTAGATCCATCCCTTTTTTGGCAAGACTAGACTCTACCAAAACTTGAGTTTTATAACCTTTTCAGAGAAATAAAAGACTATTTTAAGATTTTCATTATTTTGGTATAGTGTGTTTATATCAGTTTGATTTGTATATGTGGTAAAAATTTCTTGCTTGTCATGTCCTAATCTCACCTAGCTACTGGTATGCTACTTATGAAGGTCATGTTTAGTGTTAAATGTTATTTGATTAAGCTGATAGTAGATAAACATTGGTTGGTTAGTGCCTTGAATTAGGTCTATTCCTTTAATCAACTGATAAAACCTTTTCATGAAATAATGATGTATAAGAGTCTTGGAGTTATAAGATCTAGTGTTTTTCTTGTCTTATCAGTGTTTTAGGATCTCAAATAGAGTGAATTAAATAATAATATAGGTGTATAACTAATAGTAAAGTGGGATTTCCCTTTCAATTTATTTTTCCTCCTTTTTATCCCAATAATTAGTAGTTTATTAAGTAGTGCAAGGTGATACATTAGAGGAGCTAGAATCACAAAAATATATATTTCTAGTTTAAGTTCAGTGTACCATACCTAAGATCATTCCAATTTTAGTCTAGGTGTGAAGGTTTTAGAGCTAAATCTATCAAGCCTTCAAGTAGGGTGATATATAGTTGTTAACACTATCGAATTAGAGAATTTAGTGGTCTAGAGTGTCATTTTACATGATCATAATTTAATTTAAAGTGATTTGAGAAAATATAGTAATTATGAACATAGGATTGTAATAGGGGGAGATGAGTATTATGTTACTGAATAAAACAAATCAATCAAAAACACACTAAACTAACACCCTAAGCCTATCTCAAAGGAGGAGCTTAGTTAACAAAATAAAAATGAAAAACAAAACTAAAACATGAAATAAATACATTCCTTCATATTCTTTGGATGCTCCAAAATGTTTGTTATAGTGGTTTGCTTAGTTTGTGCTCATGAATTTTACATCAATGAAGTGTGTCTACCTCTATCTCTCCTTGGCACCTTATTTGGCTTTGACTTGGCTTGGATTGGCTCAACATTTGGGAATTATAAAACTAATATGTAATGATTTTTAATGCATTTGGGAATTATAAGTTTGGCATAAAAGGACTTAAAAATCAATAGGCAAGGCCTTCTATTTATATATTTTTGAAATGGTTTAGAATCAACCTGAACCATCCATCTCAAGATGAAGATGTGTTGCTAAGGATTAATTCAATTATTTAATTTAAATTCATAAATAAGATCATCAATATTTGGTATAAAGGGTTATTAACTAGGCATGGAGGGTCTTAATGAGGCATGGGAGGCATTAATTTAGATATTTTTGGTATTTATGGCTTATGGATGCCACCCCATAAGATGATGTCATTTGATGATATAGATATTCAATATCAATTTTTAAAAATAAACATTCAAAAATTTCCATGGAAAATTAACTTAAGCTCTTGATTTAGTTTAATTATCCTTAAACATGATTAGTTAACTTTGATGCAAAACCTTTGCAATTTGTGCACAAATTAATCGAATTGGTCAAAATGTCATATTATTGGCTCAAAATTTGACTGGATTAGAATTTGAAGTAGATGTTAGATGAATTGAAAATTTTATCCCATTTAGGATGCTTTTAATGCAAAATAACAAAGGCACATGTCTTTTACAATAAATTTGATAGAAAAGAGCAATCCAGAGCACCCAAGTGCAAAATTGGCATTTTGACTCAAAATTATTTGATCAAAGTTAGATGCTTCATAAATTGCATTACCCCATTTAATGATACTCTAGCCAAAATCAACACTTGAGTATATAAATTTTAACTCATTTAATGTGTTTTTTTTTTTAGGCCAAATTGTGCGTTTTAGTGGAAATTAGTCAAAAACCTGATTGATGGTCATTGGTGGCCAAATTTAGGTGTCTATAGTTTGCCCCTATTTGGGAAGGCATTGAAAGCTATAATCATAGTAATATATTCTCAAAGAATGAAAATGTCTTGTATGCCTATAACTACAATGATGATGAACTAACTATTTGATTCCCCCTTGAGGGAATGGTTGGCACAAGTAGGTCAATAAACGGCCTCTTGAAAAGAAGGAAGCAAACTGAGGGGACCAAATAAAGGAAGATGATGGGCTGAAAACATAATTATTTTTAAAAATTAGTTAAAAGTATTGAGAATTCAAGTGGGATAGTGTACAATGTTTTTTCCAAAGGTGGTTATAATCATTATACCCCGATAGTGGAAACATGGTATTATAACATAATGATTTGCCCAAAGGCGGTTATAATCATTGAGAAGATGGAGTTTTCCTAGTTAAGACAAACAAAAAAGATAACAACATGTCCCTATTTGGGAATATAAAAATGAAATTTGGTGAAAATAATGATTTTCCCAAAGGTGGTTATAATCATTGAGAAATGTAGGTGGGCTAGTGTGCAATGATTTTCCCATAGGTGGTTATGATCATTGGACCCTGATGATGGAAAACATGATTTAATTGGTTGATGATGATGATAATATGATATAGAGGATAAATATGAATTGAGACAACATGATATTGGGGAGATGCTCATCCAAACTAATAAAGGTTAAAATTATTTCATTATTTAATTACTCTATTTGGGATATGATTGGGATTGAATTAAGACATCAGTGCCAAAGAGATGTCGATGCCACCATTACTGAATATACTTTTTGAAGTTGATTTTTGTTATATCACTTGATGGTGAGCCTCATGATAGATCACCATGAGGACTTGGCCAAAATATGCATAAGGACTGACTCTCGTAATCTAATACTCAATAGAAAATAATGCACTAATGATAGAAACCATGATGCCAATGTAGACATATGAATATGGATGGATTCAAGTATAAATGCGTAAAGAATCACTCAATGAATGCATATAGAATAAATCAAGGTAACATTGTTGAAAGTAAACAAACAAGCACACAAACAACAAACAAAAGAAGCAAAGAAATAAATAACAGTTAGGCCTAATGTTAGTACAAACAACATAACTTAAATGAGACAAACATTACCCATAGAAAATAGGTCATAACTTAGCAAACAAACATGATAGGGGAATAGAAGAAAAGGAATGGGGTGGTTGAGCTATCTCCATATGCTCTAGGCAAGTGGATGTTACCTACATAGTTCGATGGATGTAATATCCAAAAAAAACTTTAGGCCAAATGTAGTTCTCCTAGAAAATGGGAAGAAAATCATAATTGATGAAAATTACATAATGGATGTGATAGAAGAATAGGAATGGTCTTGAAAAATGATAAGAACATGGGAGAAAAGGTCAAAAAATATGGGAAAACTAAGTGACAAGTGATTTGCTTGTGACTTAGTAAGGGTTCCCAAAATCCTTAAGGCAAAGAAGTGGTCAAAGTTTTTGGTTTTTTATAAAATTTTTATAAATGCTTTTAGGATTTTTAGAGTATCTCAACTTGATCAAGAATGACAAGACACTAAATGGTTTAGTATCATAAAATAGTGAGAGTGTTACTTAGGTTTCTTACAAAATAGTGAGAGCGTGGATATAAAGGGTGACTGAGCTAACCTCAACAAGTATCGAGTGTTGCCTACATAGTCCTAGAGTAGGACCTCAAGTCATTGTAGTTCCACCCTACAACAAAGAAATATGACTAGTGTAGCAGTCAATTTAAACAAAATAGGCATAGTTGGTATAAAAGCATAGTATGGTATAGAGAATGGGTAATTGGTATGGTCAAGGCATAATAAAAAAGTGTTTCCCCTAGTTTTCCCATAAGCAGTTATAAATAGGATACAACAACATAGGTCACTAAGACTAATTTTCCCATAGGTGGTTATAACTAGGATACAATGGCATAGGTCACTAAGATTAATTTGCCTATAGGCAATTATAATTAGGATCAACACAATGAGAGAGAATGAAGCATGAAATGAAGGATACAACTACCAAATATCTATTATACTACTCCAAAATACTATCTCTATTTAAAATGATTAAAACAACTATTGACACTGATCAGATTTATTGGTGCTAAAAATGCGCAACTAATGGCAAAACCAAGGTCAAATGGGTTAGGTAGATATAATTCAAAACATGTTTGGTTGATAGAATGGAATGGTAAAATAGATAAGTAATAGGTTAAGAGGAATGATAAGAATGATATTCATATAAAGAAGAATAGTGATAAAATGGCACAACTAAAATGGTTCTTATAGACAATACACCATAGTGCTCAAGTATAGTACCACTAGAGGTGAATAATATTCATCAACTCAATAATTCCATCTCCATCTAGTGTGGTGAGCCTGTATGCTCCTGATCCATAATCTATAGTAATGATGAAAGGCCCTATCCAGTTTGGTCTAAATCTACCTTTATGTTTCTTCTTGGCCATAATACTCTTTTGGTTTTCTTTAAGAACAAGATCACCAAGTTCAAATTTTCTATGCTTTATGTATTGACTATAGTGGCCTTTGAGTCAGTTCTGATATGCCTAAATATTATTGAGTGTATTTTTGAATTTTTCATCAAGTAGGTCTAGCTCTTGTAGGCAAGCTACTCGGTAGTCATGATCATCTAGGACATGCTTGAAAGATATGCGCAATGAAGGTAAATCAACCTCAATAGGAAGTATGGCTTCAGTACCATAAAAAATTGAGTATGGAGTGAATACAATGGGGGTATGGTGATTGGTATGGTATGCCGAAAGGGCATAAAATATCTGAAGCTGTCAGTCATGATTGCCATTATTGACAATCATTTTGAGAATGTTAACAATTATTACCTTAAGGGTAATATTCCATAGAGAAATGTTGTTTAATATTGTATTCAGTACATAACTATTTGACATCTTTATTTTTAAAGGATCCTCCATTATCAAATATAATGTTAGAAGGGATACCATAGTAGAAGATGAGATGGTTAAAAATGAACTTGGAAATCTACTTTCCAGTCACGTAAGTGAGGGGTATACCCATTTAGTGAAATATTCAGTGGTAGTAAGGATATATTTATGGCTATTTAAAGATGTAAGATTGATTTTCTCAATGAGTTTGAATCCCCATGTAGCAAATGCCCATGGTGTCAACATTGGTTTCATAGTCTTGGCTGGGGAATGAATTAAATTGGCATGCCATTAACATTTATCACACTTATTTACATATGAAACTACATCTGTATCCATTATGGGCCAATAATAAATAGTATGTAAAAGCTTTTTAGATAAAACTACCCCAATTTAGTGGGCTCCACATACTCCTTCGTGTACTTCTCATAATTCTAATGTAGATTCTACCAAAGTTAAACAACAAAGTAGAGTTCCATCAAAACTATAGAGGTAAAGGGTTAATCTAAGTAGAGTATAATGATTGGAGTGATTGATAAAGGCTTTGGTTTGTTTTTTGGAGAGGTTAGGTGGTCAAACTTGGTCATGAAGGTAGTTATAAAAGTCTAAGTACCAAATAGAACTAGGACCAAAAATATCATAAATCATCATGATAGTGGAAGGCTCATGAGCTGGTGTAAATAAGTTACAATAAGGAACTAATACTCTCTAGCTTTGTCCATTTGTCAAATCAAAGATGCAATAGTGGCCATAAAATTTGTAGTTCTATTACTTTCCCTTGGTATATGTTCAGACTGAATGTCAGTAATATGATTTTTGAGAGTGTCAACCATGGCCTTATATAGAACCAACTTGTCATCTTTGGTCTGAAAGTGGTTTTTAACCTAATTGATGATTAACTTAGAATCACCATAAACCTTGAGATGAGATACATTCCATTTTACCACTTGGCAAAGCCCTATAATAAGTGATTTATATTCACCCATGTTATTGGTACAAGGAAAACTTATCCAAAATGATTTAGGGATTAGATTCCCCTATGGTGTAATAAATGAAAGGCTTGCCCCTAATCCATGTGCCATGAATGATGCACCAAAATATAACTTCCAGTGTTACTCTTTAAGAGGTATGTCAATGATGGTCATTATGGATTCATCAAGAAATTAGAATGTGAGTGGCTCTATATCTTCAAGGGGTGTTTAAACAAGCTAATTTGCAATAATTTACCCATTAATGATTTTTGATTGATGTATGTGATGTCTAACCCACTAAGAAGTATGATCCATTTGGCCATTCTACCTTGTAAATTTGTTTTAGATAGTAGATACTTGAGTTAATCTAATTTTGAAATGACCATGATTTTATTGTTCAATATGTAGTGTCATAATTTTTGAGTTATGAATATCATGGCTAAATAAGCTTTTTCAATAGGTGTATAGTTGTATTCATATGTGACCAATGTACAACTTAAGTAGTATATTGTATGCTCTTTTCCATTGTCATCATGTTGAGCTAGAAGTGCTCCCAAGGCATTACTTATAGTTGATAAGTACAACAAAAATGGTTTTCCTATCATAAGGGGTAACAAAATAGGTAGATTTACTAGGTAATCTTTTAGCTACTAAAAAATTATTTGGCAATGATTATCCCAGTGGAATGAAACTTAATTATTTAGAATATGTGTAAATGGATGACACTTGTCTACTAACTGAGATATGAAGCATCAAATTAATTGGATCTTATCATATAAATTATGGAGTTGCTTTAAATTAGTTGGTGGTGGCATCTCTGTTATAGCTTGGACTTTAGCTGGATTGACTTCAATGCCCCTATGAGACACAATGAATCCAAGTAATTTTATTGATGTTACTCCAAACACACATTTTTTTAGATTTAGTCAAACTTTTTACTCATGCAATCTTTCAAATATTCTACATAGCATTGTTGGATGGTTGGCCCTAATTTTTGATTTGCCTAGTATGCCATCCATGTAGTCTTCAATAATATCATGTATCATATCATGGAATATGATGTTCATGGCTCTTTAATAGATGGCTCCAAAATTATTGAGACTAAATGGCATTACCTAATAATAAAATGTTCCCCATGGAGTGGTAAATGATATTTTGTGTTGATCTTCTAGTGTTATTCTGATCTGGTTGTATCTTAAAAAGCTATCCATGAGTGAAAGCATCTCATAACCCACCATGGAGTTGATGATCATGTCAATATTAGGCAATGGAAAGTCATCCTTAGGGAAAGATTTGTTTATGTCTAAAAAATTAGTATAGATTCTAATTCTTTTAGGATTTTTGCTAATAGGTAAAACATTAGATATCCATTATGAGTAGTCAATAGATCAAATACATCCTGCTTCTAGGAGTTTTTCCAACTCTTTATTTACTAATAAATAAATGTGAGGATGCATCTTACATAAATTTTGATTAACTACTTTGGCATCAATATTTACCATAAGGTGATATAAAACCAAGGCTAGGTCCAAACCTATCATGTCATAATAAGCCCATGCAAAGATATCTACAAATTCTATCAATAGAGTTGTAAAGACTTCATATTCCTCAATGAGGGACATACCTAATTTTATCCATTTTAGGTCTGATGAAGTCCCAATGTTTATCTCTATTACATATTTGACTAGAAGGGTTGATCCATCTTCTAGGATAGTAGGCAAAGACTTGAACTATTATATCATATCAAGGTCCTCTATTAGGACTTGCTCTTCAACTTCTACTAAGCATGATGAATTTGAGTCCCCTAATGGGAGATATGGTCATGTGACAAAAATAGTCATAAATTCTTGAATAATTTGATCAAAAACTTGTTGTTTATCAAAATTAAACTCAGATCCATAGGTAAGTTCATTGTTGATGGTCTTCTAGTCTAAATTTGAAGAAATAAGAACACCCCCATCTAATGACACCTAAAACGGGTTTTCACCATTATACTAACCTTTATCTTTAATTTTTCCCTGGTCAAAAATCACCTTAAAGAGGTTTTTAGTTTAAGACCTCAATGTTTTATTTATTTGTTTTTGGCTAAGGGTGTTCACTCGCCCTCCAACATAGGCTTTAGGATCTAATGTGATTGAGAATCCTAATTTATGATCTCCCAACAGAACATTGTCTTTAAGGCCTATAAAATTATAGAATGCCTCATCATTCTAAAACTCATCAATTGATAAATTGGATTCTTGTTGCTTCTTATCTATTAGTTGGGGATATTATAATGGTAATGGGTTGTGATGAATGACTAGGGTAAGGGTACAAATGGCATTATTATCAAATAGGTTAGTCTTGACTAGGTCATCAAAGATAAGGTTATGATCAGACTCTACTTTGCTATCAAAATCATCACCATTAGTCATCAGTGATGAAACATGAATAAGATATGTGGGATCACCCCTAAGTGATTTAAGTTTAAATCCATAGGGTATTTTATATTTGGTCATAGAAATTAGCTCAATGGTTCCTTTTTGATTCAGTTTGAGGCCTCTTCCTTCATAGTATTGATTCTCCATGATCCTATTGATAATAGGATACTTTTCACTCTTATAAGAATCAACTTAGTTGTCATTTTATAACCATGATTCATCTCCCTTGAGAGGGTCTAGTTCTAGGCCAAATGCTAGTACAAACATGATAGGTCCTTTATTTTTGCTCTTTTGTTGCCAATGCATGTGTGGGGTAACTTTATTTCTTCCAAAGGTCTTTGGATTCTAAGTAAGATTATAAATATGAAAGGTATCATGCATTAAATATTATCATGTTCCATTACCTAAAATGGTGTAATTATTGGAAGCTTTAAGAGGTGGAATGTGGGAAAGGGAATCCAAGGTATTAAGATATATGCAATTATCTTCTAGAGAATTAATATGGATGGCCTTTATTTTATCTTGCTTATAAATTGGATTCATGTCGTATTGGTAATTATAGATTTGAAACTTGGCCTTGAGATGTTTATAGTGGTTATATGGGTGAAAATATCCTAGAATATCTACTTCCATCCCTAAGTCAGAGAACTTGATACATTGGTGCAACATTGATGAGACTGCATGAATATCATGTAACTAAGGCCTACTTAGAAGCATATTATATGATAAATCAAGATCAAGCACATGGAAAAGTGTATCATGGGTCAAAGGACCAATGATAACTGATAGGCTAATGGTGCCTTGTGATTCTCTCTCTTGATTATCATAGGATTTGATAGTTATCAGTTCTGGTTGGAGATCTACCATTGTCTACCCAAGAATCTTAATGAGCTTTAGAGACACTGTGTTAAGGCCTAGTCCATTGTCTATAAGGACAGATTTCACTTTATGCCACTTTATATAAACTTTTATGTATAATGGATTATTATGGAGTGGGTAAAGGGAAGACATATCACTTTGGTTGATGTGACTCTTTAGGTGGGATATAGGTGTCCAACCAAAGCTTGAAATTTATCATAGGATATGTCATTAGAAATAGTGGATTAGGTTAAGAACTCATTCAAAATGTTCTTGTGGATTCTTGACATTTGAAACAAATCTAAAATAGATATCTAGGTTAGTATCTTATGTAACTGTTCCACAATATCAAACTTCTTATCTTGAATAATGTTAAATGGTTTATTTTGAGGTTGAATGACTAGTTGGATAATGGGTGATGAGGTAGATGATAGTGGGCTTGGAATGGTAATATTTGACCTCCAAGTTATGATTACATAATTATGATTAAGTATAGGACCATAGTTGCTAACAAATGATGGTAATGGTGTAGGACTAGATAAGACAAGTCTTGGTTGTTGATGCACTTGTATGTGGTCATGGGGTAAGGACAAGTTATTGGTATAAGGTCCAAAAGTGGATATCCTAGTTTGTTGGTTCACTTGCGTGTGGTACTAGATCAAAGAAGGATTATCCATATAATTTGGTTGAGTGGAATTGTTTATCAATGGTCTATATTGATTGGTATTCGGTGTAGAATTAATGGATGTGGTATTAATGTTACCCCCTGTAATATGACCTATAACCCTATTATAGTCATGTGCAACTACATGGTAGGTTTTTTGGTTGTTACGATTCTGACCTTGGTTTTGTCCATTATTTTGACATTATTGGTTCTGCTAGTTTTTTTAGTTTAGCCTTTGATTTTGATACTACTGATTTTGTTGTTGTACTGGTTATTATTGTTGTCATTGTTGTTGCTATTGTTGCTAGTTATTGTGTTGTGGAAAAGGGTTTTGATAAATTACAAGAGTCTGATTAGAGGTGGAAGCACTACCATCCAATGTGATCTCCCCATTCTCTAACATATTCTTAATCAAATGCTTGATTTGCACACATCTTCATAAATTATGTCCATTGACTTGATGATATTCATATAATTCATTTTCATGGTACCAATTAGGATAAGGAATGCCTGAGGGATAATGCTTTTGTATATGCTAACTAATCAAATTAATGGTAGCAATTTTATGAAACACATATTACATAGGATCTCCAAGGTCACTAAAAACATAGTGAGTAGGTATTGTTCTCCTTGGAGGAGGGTTTTGCAATGGAAAAGGTTATGACATTTGCTACATGGGTCTTGGTTGTTGTGCTTATAGCATTGGTTGAAGAGGTTTTCAGGTAGGAGTAACATGAAAAGGTGGTGCAAGTTGAGCAGATGATGTTTTCACCATTTGGACATGATGTGACTCAATCACTCCATTTCTTACAACATTCCTATTATAGTTGAATTGTTTGGTTCTATCTTGGCTATTAACATGTGCTAGTTGTGATGCTTGCACTTGGATTAGATGTTAGTTTTGGCTACTTCCTTGATTGGTACCTTGGTTATGATTAGTTGATTTAATATTGATGACTCCTTTATTAATGATCACTCACTTGATTAACAAACCTTTGTCAATGATTTATTTAAAGGTATGTACACACTGTAGTTTCAGATGATAGGCTATCTCACTATGCAAGTTTTTAGTGAATATAGTGGCTAATTGTTTATTTGGTAAACTATGAGTATATCAACTTATAATTTTTCTCCAACACTATAGATAACTTACAAAACTCTCACCATATTTTTGTTTTTCTTGTGTCAAGTCGACCAATGAAATATCATGTTCAATATTTTAGAAAAAGTGTTGTACAAAATTTTATAAAAGATCATCAAAATCTATCACTAAATTCTTGGAAAACATTAAAAACCACTTCAAGGCTTTTCCAACTAATCTCTTTAGAAGAAAAAACAAAAGGTATATATCAGTATTTGCCACTGGCTAGCATGCAACAAAGAACTTGGTTAAATGGGCTTCAGGGTCACCTTTCCCTTTGTATTTATCAAATTTTAGTGGCTCATATCATGAAGGAAATGGAATCTATAAGTACTCCATATTGAATGGATAGGAACACACATCATCTAACTTAAAAATTTTAATATATTTCCCTACTTGGATGGTGGTGATAGCATCCTTCATTTTTTATAACTCTTGCTCTAGGAAACTTTTGGGAACTTGTGATGATTTTCCCACTAGGAATGCCATTTGTGAACATAGGATTACAATAAGGGAGATTAGTATTGTGTTAGTGAATAAAATAAATCAATCAAAAACACACTAAACTAACACCCTAATCCTATTTCAAAGGAGGAGCTTAGTTAACAAAACAAAAATGGAAAACACAACTAAAACATGAGAGAAAGACCTTCCTTCACCTTCTTTGGATGATCTAAAATGCTTATTATAGTGGCTTGCTCAGTTTGTGCTCATGAAGTTTGTATCAATGAAGTGTGGCTACCTCCATCTCTCCTTGGCACCTTGTTTGCATTTGACATAGCTTGGATTGGCTCAACATTTAGAAATTATAAACTTAAGATGAAATGAATTTGAATGCATTTGGGCATTATAAGTTTTGCATAAAGAGCTTAAAAATAAATAGGCAAGGCCTCTAGTTTTTTTAAATCATTTAGAATCAACCTAAATTGTCCATCTCAACATGAATATGTGTGGCTAAGGATTAACTCAATTATGTAATTAACATTAATAAGTAGGCTCATAAATATTTGGGATAAAGAGGCATTAACTAGGCATGGAGGGTCTTAATGAGGTATGGGAGGCATTAATTCATATATTTGTGGCATTTATGGCTTGTGGATGCCACCCCATAAGATGATGTCATTTGATGATGTAGATATTCAATATCAATTTATAAAAATAAATATTCAAAAATTTCCATGGAAAATTAACTTAAGCTCTTGATTTGGTTTAATTATCCTTAAACATGATTAGTCAACTTTGATGCAAAACCTTGGCAATTTGTGCACAAATTAATCAAACTGGTCAAAATTTCATATTATTGGCTCAAATTTTGATTGGATTGGAATTAGAAGTTTATGTTAGATGTGTTGGAACCATTATCCAATTTAGGATGTTTTCAACACAAAATAACAAAGGCATGTGTCTTGTACAATAAATTTGATAGAAAAGAGTAATCCAGAGCACCTAGGTGTAAAATTAACATTTTGACTCAAAATTATTTGATCAAATTTAGCTACTTCATAAATTGCATTGCCCTATTTAATGATACTTAGGCCAAAATTGGCACTTGAATTATCAATTTCAACTCATTTAATGTGTTTTAGTATTTCTAAGCCAAATTGTGATAACTGCTTTAACAAATAATTTGAACCTTATCCCCGCTTAGTGCGAGTGCACAAGTATTTTATTAATTTTCAAAAAATAAGTACATAAGGGTGCCTTTACTTTATTAACCCTTTTACATTGCAAACATAGATTATATAGATTTTACCCATGACCAGTAAAACCAACTAATCCTATAACCAATTATTTATGGGAAATCAACTCGTAAGGTAGTTCTAATTAATAAACACAAAACATGAAAACTACCTAAAAATAAAACTAAGTAACTTTATTTTATGGGGGAGTCTTTACTAAAATGATGCATGCCCCATTAACAATAATTATTTATTAACCTACCAAAAAATCTAACCTAATGTTAAGACTTTGGAACAAGTCCTAACAAACCCCCTTATGATCCAAATTTAGGTCTTTGGACACATACCAAGCATTTTTATAAATTTTTCAAATTTGATTCTGTCAAGGGGTTTTGTGAAGATGTCAGCTATCTAATCAGCAGTTGGGCAATATATTGGATCAAGAGATTTTTTTGCCACCAGCATTCATAGATAATGGTATTTGACATCCATATGTTTTATTTTGGTATGAAACACAAGATTCTTAGACATCTTGATTTCACTTTGATTATCAATGTATAACTATGTAGGAGAAAACTGAGAAACCTGAAGATCTTCAAGAATACAATGTAGGTAAACAATTTCTCTGGAAGCATCCCATGCTACAATATACTTTGATTCTACTAATGAATTTACCACTATATCTTGCTTCTTACAACACCAAGCAATGGAAGCTAAACCCATATGTATAGTGTATCCTGTGGTTGACACTCTATCATCCACACATCTACCAAAATATGCATCACAATATCCAACAAGTTTGAAGTTCTTGTTGTGGTGGTATTCAAGGCCATATGTTTTCATTCCCTGAAGGTAATGAAGTACTCATTTTTATGCATGCCAATGAATTTCTCTAGGCTCATGCATAAACCTAGATAAATTTCCAAATGAAAATGAAATATTAGGCCTGGTAGTCATCAAGTATATCAAAACTCCCACCAATTTTCTATATGTGGTGCCATCAAAAAAGGCACTGCTATCATCCTTAGACAATTTCAAGTTACTTTCTATGGGAGTGAGGGAAAGTTTGCAATCACTCATGCCAAACCTATCTAATAACTCAAAAATATACTTATTTTGTGAAATGAAAATACTATGCTCTTTCTGAGTTACCTCTATGCCTAGATAGTAGTGAAGAAGTCCAAGATCAATCATCTCAAACCCATCTTTTAATTCCTTCTTCATAGACTTGTTATGGTTTTCATCATTACCTATGATAAATAAGTCATCAACATAGAGGACAAGTATCACCATTTTCTTACCCTACACTTGAAATAGAGAGTATCATCAGATTCACTATGATGAAAACTAATGGATTTCAAGTATGAATCCATTTTCTCATACCAAGCCCTAGGTGCTTGTTTGAGCCCATACAAAGCTTTTTATCAATTTACATACTTTATGTTCAGCACCCACCTGATCAAAACCCTAAGGTTGTTTCATATATACATCTTCCTATAAATCACCATTTAAAAAAGAAATTTTACCATCCAATTGATTTACTTTCCAACCATTTTATGCTGCTAAGGCAAGTACTATATGAATAGTGTGCCATTTGGTAGTTGGTTCAAATGTTTACTCATAGTCAATACCTTCTTGTTGTGCATATCCTTTTGCAATAAGTCTTGCCTTATGTTTATCAATGGAACCATCCAGTTTATACTTAGTCCTATAAACCCATTTACATCCTATGGGTTTAACATGTGGAGGAGGATCAACTAAAACCCATGTATTATTGCTAAGTATGGAATCATACTCACATTTCATTGCCTATTGCTAAACATGTTTAGTAGATGCCTCCTCAAAAGTGGATGGCTCAGAGGAAGAAGTAGTAACAACCATATCATAGTTTACCTATTTTTGAGAATTCCTAGGCCCTATTAAACCAACTTCATCTTCTTTTAAGTTAGAAAAAAGTACTTTGAGCCCATTTTGGATACTAAGTCAAATTATTCAAATTAGGGACTCCAAAATTCTCATTATGTGCATCATTTGAAGGGGGACTTATAGAATTTTCAACAATTTCTAAGTCATCAACCTATGAACTTGTAGATGAAGGAGAGGAAAGTGAAGGAATTTGAGTCTCATACCACAACTTCAAAGAGTTATCCCCATTATTCAAACCCTTATCTCTTTTTGTATTTTTCCTCTCTAATCTATCAAGTTGAGAATCAATCTCTATAGTGTTCATAGTCCCAAACTCATCAAATATTACATCTCAACTCACTATGAATTTACTTGTATCTTGTGCAAGTAAACAAAACCCCTTTTTATCTTTAGAATAACCAAGAAAGATGCATTTTTGACTTCGTGGTTCCAACTTAGTTCTATGTTTAATAGGAACCAAAGAAAAATAAAGACATCCAAACACTTTCAAGCGTTTAACTTTTGGTTTAAACCCATGCCATGCCTCATATGGAGTTTGTCCCAAAAGTGCAAGTATGGGGGACCTATTTCTCAAATACATTGTAGTACCAATGGCTTCTACCCAAAACATAAAATCAAGTTGTTTATAGTGTAACATGGCATGTGTTGTGCCCTCTAAAGTTATGTTCATCCATTCAAATAATCTATTTTACTATGGAGTATAAGCATTATTATATTGTCGATGATTTCTATGTTCTTGAAAATAATCTAAAAATTCATTTGAGGTATACTCACCTCCATTATCTGAACGAAGAGTGACCAAATGTGAACCTGTTTGTTTTTTGACTAAGTGTAACCAATCAACAAACTTAGCAAAAACTTTAGATTTGTTTTTCATAAAAAATACCCAAGTCATTAGATAAAAGTCATCAATAAACAAGACAAAGTATCTACACCCACAAATGGATGACTTTTTCATGTCACATACATCACTATGAACTAAATGCAAACACCTGTTAGCTCTCCAAGATGACTATTTAGGAAAATTTTCTTGATTTTATTTGCCCAAAACACATGACTCACAAAGAATACTATATTTGCAAAAAGTGGGTAACCCACTCACCATACCATATCTCTGCAAATCCACTAAAGAGTGGATATTCAAATGTCCATAGCGGAGATGCCATAACCATTGTGTAGACATAGTACCTGTACCTATGTCAATAATTGCCATAAGTTCTATAGTGGGAAGAAGCACTTTACAATGCAATCTAACAAGTTTCCATCTTCATATCTTGTATACATTATTTTATAATCATCCTTCATTGAATTGATGTAAATGAGCCCATTTTCAAGCACAATTTGATAACCTTTCTTTCGAATAGTTACCAAAGAAAGTGTTTCTTCAATGTGGGAACATACCATACATCCTCCAAGTATTTTATAGACCTATTAGGAAGAAGAATCCGAATAGATCCAAGTCCTAGTGGTGTATGCATAGACTTATCTGCCAAGGCAATTGGAGAGAGAAGATTCCTTTAAAGGCCAAAATAAATCTCTCCTAAATTTCATGTGTTTGGTTGCTCCTGTGTCTAAAACCCATACATTTGTGAGCTCATCTCTAGCCTCATATTCAATATAATCAATGTGCCCCAAAGTAGTGAATGCAAATTCATGGGTAACATTACTAGACTCATCATAGTCATGATCGACATACTGAGCAAATTTAGACATAGTCACTTTTTGTGGCCTCTAAATTTTATCAAAATGAATCCTACATTGTGAGGCAATGTGACCAAATTTTCCACATCTATGACACTGAATGTCTGATCTACCTCAACCTCTACCCCTACATGAGTTGTGACCATGTCCTCAATCACTTGTTTCATGTGAATGTGATTGGTTAGATTGTTGGTTATTTGAATGACCCCTACCTCTATTTTGATATCTGCCTCCTATGTAACCTTGACCCCCTCTATAACTATTTTCTCTATTATTTTGATGCCTAGATGAAGATGAACTAGGATTTGACTCTAAAACATGGGCTTCTTCAATTTTCTTATATTTATTGGGTAGAGAGAGGTCATGTTGGATGAGCAACTCAGCCAACTTATCAAAAGTGATGCATGTGATCTTGTCAGAGACATGCAACATTTCAAAAAAAATCCTACAAGACCTAGGTAGTCCTTTCAAAGTAGTAGTGATTATGAGGTCATCATCTAGTTTTCCAAACCTAGCCTTAGTGTACTCAGTAGTGATATTTTTCAACTTAGACATATATTACCCAATATCCCCATCTTCATCTAATGACAAAGTAAACAACTACATATTAATATCCATCTTATTATGCTTAGGTTTCTTATCATACAAGTCTGACAATGTTTTCCATGCAGTGTAACTATGAGGAGAATTTTCAATATGAACATAAGTATCACAAGTACCACAACATTTAATGAGAGCTAAGGCCTTAGAATCATGTAAATTAAATACATATAATTTATCCTATTCTATTGGCAATGTGGGATTTTCATTCTTGACAACATCCCATAACTCATTAAAAACTAGTGAAGCCTCCATCAATCATTTCCAATCAGAATAATTGGAAATTGTTAATCTATCACCATCTGAAAGAAAGTTTTGAATTTTCAGCATCTTGAAATAAAATCAAGTGCAATAGAGAAAAGTGTGACAAAATGGAAAAAATATCAAACAAATATCACACTCAATTCACAAGACACTGCTTCTACAGGGTTTTTCACTTAACCTCTGCGTAGAGCAAAAAAGGAAAAACAAGAATTTTTGATGGGTTTTACACTTAACCTCACCAAAAATCAATTTATTACACCCTTATTTTGACAAATTAATTTCTTATTCCACCAATTACACCCTTATATCACCACAAAAATGTAAACTAAATAGAATTTAATTCCCTTTTTTCAATTTTTAAAACAACACTACAATAAGTATGCTTTTCACAACTTTCAAGGCATACAAAAAGTAGATTTAAAATGGAATATTCCTTTTACATAAAGTATATTCTAAAGCAATTTATTCCAAAAAGAAGGGATTTGAACCCTTGACCTCCTCTTTTCAAGTTTCTTACAAAATCACTTTAACCAATTGCTCTAAGAGCACTTTCAAAATATAATACTCAAAAACTTGTACTTATGCTGGATTTTGTCTGAGGGAAAAAAATTACATGTATATAAATAAATCCAAGATTTTTCCCTTTTTAATCTTCTCAACCAAGCTTTCTCATGTGGGACCCATATAATGCAACTATTTGATATCCAAACTTTAGAAACATGAAAAAAATATTTGCCTGAGTTTTATCACTATGCCATTTTTCTCTGGGACACCATGGTAGCTCCTGGAACTATTTTTTGCACTTGCTCTCACTCCTGGGGCCATACAAATCTATACAGGTAGAATAAAAATTATTTTGGCTGAGTTTTAGCAAATTTTTAAGGTATAATTTTCTGGTAATGGTTTCAAATCTTAGTCAAGGCATTGGAAGACCGTACCATTGGCCACACAAATCCAAAAAAAATGCTAGATTTTATTTTAAGGATTCAAAATAGGGGGTTTAACCAGATTTGTAGGTGTTTTTGGATTCAAAAGGGTTGATAATGAATGCAATCAACAATGGTAGCCATGAATGAAAATTACAGAGGTTTTCAATATGCAAATACGCTGTACAAGTTTGTTTTTGCAAAAAAAATGAATTTAATAACATTTAAATGCTAAGAAATTCATTTTTAATGTCAGATGAGGAGTTTGAACACAATTTAATGGACCATGAATGGTTAAAATGACCAAATGGTCATAGAAGAGAAATACACATGTTTAAATGCAAAAAATATTTAAAAAATAAAAATAATTTAATAATTTTTCAAACTTTTGACATTACATTTAAACCAATGAAATATTTGCTTGATATGGCATACCTTATTTCATGCCATTTGATTTCTCATGAATTCAACTTTTAACCTTGCCTTCTTTCAAATTCACCAATGCTCCCAAAATTCACCGTGTTAGACAAAACCAAGCTCTGATACCACTGATAACTCCTTTAGCAAATAATTTGAACCTTGTCCCCACTTAGTTTGAGTGCAAAAGTATTTTATTAATTTAAAAAAAAAGTATATAAGAGTGCCTTTACTCCATTAACCCTTTTACATTGCAACCATAGATTATATAGATTTTACCCATGACCGATAAAACCAACTAATCCTATAACCAACTATTTATGGGAAATCAACCCATATGGTAGTTTTAATTAATAAACACAAAACATGAAAACTACCTAAAACTAAAACTAAGTAACTTTATTTTATGGGTGTGTCTTTACTAAAAATACGCATGCCCCATTAACAATAATTATTTATTAACCTACCTAAAAATCTAACCTAATGTTAAGACTTTGGAACAAGTCCTAACAAATTGTGCATTTTGGTGGAAATTAGTCAAAATCTTGATTGATGGTCATTAATGGCCAGATTTATGTGTCTATAATAATAACATAAAATGCATTTCCCCATTCAAGGATACATTAGCCTAAATTGTCACTTGTTCATGATAATTTTGAACTATTTAGTACATTTTAGTGATTTTGGCCTAGATTATGCATTGTCATAGGATGTTGCTTAGATTGAAAATTTTAGCACAATAGTGATGGGAATTGGATGTCTACATTTTTACACTATTTGAGAAATCATGAAAAGACATTCAGTCGAAGTGACACCTTTTCAAAGAATGAAAAAGGCCACTATAATCAGAACGAATAAATTTTATTCTCATTTTCTATTTTTTTAAAGTTTGCATGAATTACAGATAAACAAGTTTACAAAAATGCCCCAAACATCATTTGGGTGGCTCATGATGCCCCCTCGAGGGGTAAACAAAAAATTTGAAAATATTTAATGGGTACAGCCTTGATCGAAAGAAATTATAATATCATTAATTTTGACAAAATTGGCTAAAAATAAAGCAATTAAAAGAAAAAAGGAGAAAAATAGATCAATGGGATTAAAATAGTAGCCCAAGAAAGATAAAATTTAGCAATTATAGGCCTAGGGGGTTAAAATTTTAAAAAATTTACTATATTTTAACCCTTGGGGGTAAATATAAGTCATTTTATACCCTAGCTATAGTAAATTTGGAGCTCTAGTATTTGCATGTGAGTGAGCTAAGAAAAATAGCCAATATATCACACCACCAACATCTTGGGGAATGTATGAGAGAGTACAAATGACCATCAGGGAGCAAAGTATCAGTAGGTATCTTTTTGGGTTTTTAAATTTCTCATTTAATACATTTATTATGAATAAGAAATGGTAGTTGGGGTGATCCCACCATCTTCCCAATTTGGAAAATAGTGAGTTCACCTACAAAAATGGTAATAATGCCATGAGATTAGTGATCTCACTAACCCTTTAGTGGGATCATGGGTTAAAATGGTGAGATATCCAAAACAATGGTAGATTCACATTTTTGGGTGAATTTTGCCCTATTAAACAAGATTTTGCCAAGATCAGTGGGATCACTCTACTAAATGGTAAAACTGACATGTTGATCAATGAGGTTATGGAAAATAATGGGATAGCCCTACTAAATAGTGAGATCATTGTACTAAATGGTGATAAAACTAGAAGAAATTATAATGGGGCCCTAAGGAGATCAATCCAGCTCAAAATTAAAGGAAGAGAGATAGAGACACATAGAGGATTAGTCTAGGCCTCACAATTAGAAGAATATGATAGAAATTTAATTTACATGATGCCCCACTTTTAATTTTTAGGAGTAAGTGAAAGTTATCACATCATAAGAGTGATGATATCAAGTATTAAGATGATAAGGGTTGATGATGGATGAGCTTATGGGCACCCTTGTAGCTATAGACTTGTATCACATGGCATGGCTACTAGTGATTCATGTAGATAGAGAATACTTATTATCACTAGTAGAGAGATGGAATTTCAAGACTTTCACCTTTAATTTGTTGACTAGGAAGGTGATAGTGACACTAGAGGTTATGTACTAGATTTTGTAGGTACCCATATGAGGACCCAACATTACTTGAATGGGGGTAGGGAGATAGGATGTGCTAATTGACCTACTTAGGTTAGTAGAGCAGGAGGTTGTTGATGAGTGCATAGACATGGATGCACTAGAGGACTTATCTTGGCTCCCAGAGGGTGGATTAGGACACGAGATAGTTCTACTAAAGATAGTTGTGTTGATATCTCTTGTCATTGACCTTCTACTTCTTAATAAGAGTGGGTGATACTTTAGCTTGGCATTGATTAGTGTGGTACAAAAAATGTTTTGTCACATGATGTTTTTCACTAGGGGACTTGTGATTTTAGCATAGTTGTATTAGGATCTTCACATGATTACATACAGGGGAGGCCATAACCACTACTATAGGTATGGGTTTAAGATCACATCATGATCACATAGCCAGTGGGGTCAAGTTATTAGAGTGGACCAGAAGATACTGTGGCTTAGGAATGGTACCCAATAGGACTAGGGATGTAGGGACACTTGGAGGACCTACCTTATTATATGTGGGTCATCAATGAGATGGAGGACAAAGACTTCATTTGGCATCCCTATATAGGGACATAATTTATGTGAGTCAAGGACATATTTGTGATTAGATACATGATAATACCATGTTATATTATAGGGAAACATGATTATATAATGGAGAGATATAGGCTAGATCATGTGTAGTAATAGTTTGGTATGAAACAAGACATTCTATGGGTTCCACATTACTTCACACATGTGACCAAGGAGATCAGAGAGTCAGGGGCACTAGTGCCTAGGGTAGAGGTAGTGATAGATTATGAGAGGGTTGTGCATATGTTGTGGGACTACATTAGTAGAGTTACAAATGCATGGGTGATGGATGTATATACTACATGGTTGGGAGTGTGACCTATTTGAATGATGAATAGATAGCCCCAATAACTAGTTTTGAGACAATGATGGGTTAGGATGAGGAAGGATTGAGGACATGCCCCAAAATAGTTATAGGGTTAGGTGATAGTGTAGATATCCATTTTTTAAATTCCATTATTGGTTGTATAGCCACAAAGGCAACAAGATTTGGCTAAGGATATAGATATGGCTAAGCTAGATGGCTAGGATGTAAATATGGGGGATGCCACAGATACATGGATAGGTTCTAGAGAGGCAGGGCCCTCCAAGATAGGTACATGAATAGGGACATGATCAAGAGGGGTAAGGAACTCAGGCACAAGAAGGTCCATAAAGGACCAAACATTGATCGAAAATATTTAGAGGGATATATTTTCATGCCTTTAAGAGATAGTAGGGTTATAGAATATTGTGGCTGGGTTACAAGTGAAGTTAGATACTACACAAGGAGAGACCACTAGGATATAGGATCTGATCATAGATAGGGATACAAAGATTAAAGTTTTTAGGGGATAAGTGGCATAGTTAGTATGGGTTTAGTCTTGGTTAGCCACATGAGATGTAGAGTATGTGTCATTTATTGATGAGTAGGAATTTGATTAGATGAAGGTTTAGAGTGTTACTCAAGAGAGGATGAGGTGCATAGTGTTGGGGAAGATATAAGAGTAGGTTTAGTGAGAGCCTTGGTCAATGTGATTACTACCAAAGATGATGCCTTATGTGTGAAGTATGATGTCCTACATGCCAAGGATGAGATAACTTATTAGAGGCAGGCTTATGAGGTGCAGTTCCATTAGAGTAGAGAGTGGCCTCTTATAAGGAGTATGCGACGTCATAATGGACTAGTTAGACCTCTAAGTATAGACATGGGATAGATTCAAAGTGGTTAATGATGCATCTAGCTATACAATAGGTTGTCATTGGGCCTCCACCACCATGCCCACTAGTAACTACTACATCTAGGGTAAGTTAGGGTCTTCATAAGAGTTCTCTTAAGGATGATCAAAATGAGATATGATTATACTATCTCTACCTTTTTATATTTATGATATGTATAAATACTCTCACAATATTTAGAAACATATTTTGATATATATATATATATATATATATATATATATATATATATATATATATATATCACTTATATTTGATGTATTTCTACTTGTACATGGACTTTTAATATTCTTTCATTGTCATATAATGTTTTCATTTATATTGATCTTGTTATGATATGGTTTGATATGATAGTTTTAGGAGATGCACATCCTTAGTTAACATATTAATTTTGATGTTTTTTCTCTATTTTATGTATGATTAGATGATATCATATAATTTAGGAGATGTGCACCCTAAACTAATCATAAAAATAGTCAATTAGACTCATAGTGTATTTAAATAGATGCACATATTGTATAGAGTCTTGTGTTAGGTATGATGCATTTGTAAATGATCTTCAGATCTTCAGTGACTTTTGTATTTGGAGCACTTGGTGTTTACTATAACAAAATTTGAAATTATGCATCATAGGTATGAGTAACTTATAATAATATTGTATTTTTATTTACAAATGGTTGATTCAAATGTGAAGATTTATAACTAAAGAGAATGATAAAATATAACCAAATTCAAATTTACAACTTTTTAAATTTAAAAAAAAAACAAAAACAAAAACAAAGAGAAAAATAATAATAGAAAAATGTAACCTAACTTAAAATCAAGATATGAATAATCAAGATTTAAGTAGGAACAAGAATGTAGAAAAATAAATCAAGAAAAAATATTTGTAAACAACGTGAACTCAAGATATGAATAATCAAGATTCATGTGGATAAATAATGTTTTGTTAAAAAATAAACAAATAAGAAAATGAATCAAACATAACTTTAAAAAACTCAAGCCTAAATGAAAATGACACTCAATTTTTTTTATAAAATGCATTTGAACATAAAGGAATCAAATAATATAACTGATAAGACCAAACAATAAAGCAAAATATAAAAATAGATTGATAATAAAATAATAAGAACAAGAATAAAATACTAATAAAAAATGAATGAATAAAAAACAATAATAGAGAAAAGAACATCATAATAAAACAACAATGAAAACACAATAAAACACTAACAAATAGAATAAAGACACATGATAAAGAAAATGGAATTAAAAACAATCAACAAAACAATAATAAAATTAAATGAAGAGATAGTAAACCATAAAAAATCAAATAAACACACACAAAGAATGGTTAATCACAATGTTAGTGAAAACATAAAATAAAATGTTCATGTACATGTAATAGAGGCATTACTCCCTGTGATAAGATGACCCCTAATCTAAGAAATAATGATACTGGTACAATGTGATAAGAACAATAAAGACAAAGTTTCCCCCAAGTGATAGGGAAATAATGACATAAAACAAAATGAGATAAAATAGAAAAAAATGTAGGGGTGGTTGAACTGACTCTAGATGCATGAGGTAAATGAATGTTGCCTATATAGTTCTATGGATGCAAGATCCAACATGAACTTCAGGACAAATGTAGTTGTCCTAGGAAATGGGATATAATAAAATTGATTATAAGAAAACATGATTGTATTATAGAGGAATAACGAAATGGGATTGTAAAATGGCAAGTGTATTCAAATGATTACTCACAAAATAGTGAGAGTGTGGGATTAGAATAAACAACAATGTAAGACAATGTTTTCATCTATTTTGTCTATTGATTTCTAATGTTTTTGTGTTTTTAGGATTATATATATATATATATATATATATATATATATATATATATATATATATATATATATATATATATATATATATGTTTTGTTAAAAAATAAAAAAATAAGAAAATGAATCAAACATAACTCTAAAAAACTCAAGCCTAAATGAAAATGACACTCAATTTTTTTTATAAAATGCATTTGAACTTAAAGGAATCAAATAATATAACTGATAAAACCAAACAATAAAGCAAAATATAAAAATAGATTGATAATAAAATAATAAGAAACAAGAATAAAACACTGTTAAAAAATGAATGAATAAAAAACAATAATAGAGAAAAGAACAATGTAATAAAACAACAATGAAAACACAATAAAACACTAACAAATAGAATAAAGACACATGATAAAGAAAACGGAATTAAAAACAATCAACAAAACAATAATAAAAATAAATGAAGAGATAACAAACCATAAAAAAATCAAATAAACACACACAAAGAATGGTTAATCACAATTTTAGTGAAAACATAAAATAAAATGTTCATGTACATGTAATAGAGGCATTACTCCCTATGATAAGATGACCCCTAATCTAAGAAATAATGATACTAGTGACCCCTAATCTAAGAAATAATGATACTGGTACAATGTGATAAGAACAATAAAGACAAAGTTTCCCCCAAGTGATAGGGAAATAATGACATAAAACAAAATGAGATAAAATAGAAAAAAATGTAGGGGTGGTTGAACTGACTCTAGATGCATGAGGTAAATGAATGCTGCCTATATAGTTCTATGGATGCAAGATCCAACATGAACTTCAGGATAAATGTAGTTGTCCTAGGAAATGGGATATAATAAAATTGATTATAAGAAAACATGATTGTATTATAGAGGAATAACTAAATGGGATTGTAAAATGGCAAGTGTATTCAAATGATTACTCACAAAATAGTGAGAGTGTGGGATTAGAATAAACAACAATGTAAGACAATCTTTTCATCTATTTTGTCTATTGATTTCTAATGTTTTTGTGTTTTTAGGATTTTACATATATATATATATATATATATATATATATATATATATAAACAAAAATCATAGGGAACTACCTAATTGAAGAGGTGCACTTCCATAGGCAAGAGTTCAAATGATAGCTAAACTGACTTCAATGGGGCTCATGAATATAAAAAATAGCACATGGGACTAAATAATGAAGGAGATGCGTGTCCAAAAATAGAAGTTATAATAATAGCTAAAGTTAACTGGAATGGCCCTTGTGACCCTATCAAGGCAACAATGTGTACCAAACAACAATAAAATAATATGCAATATTGGATAAATCTTGAAGAACCATGAAATAGGCAAAAACCATGTGTTGATATATCATCATTCACTTATTTGTCAAAAAAGCTACAAAGTATTGCTCTGACTAAACTACTTTGATAATGGGCACTTAATGTGTCTAGAATGCCTATGAGTCATAATCAAGATCATAATTGGTTATGGAATAGAACAGTCTAGGTTACAATGGTCTAGGAAATGAAAAGAATATTATTCTAAGTAGAATGATCCAGGGTTATAATAGTCTAGAGTGGGATAAAAATGATCTAGTGGAATATAAACAATCCAAAGTTCCAATGGTCCAAGGTTACAATAGTCCAGAATTACAATGGTCCAGAGTTACAATGGTCCAGATTAGTAAAAGAATATTGTTCACATGAGAATGGCCCAAGATAGAATGAGATAAAATAAAAATGGTATAGAATTAGATGGTCTAGAGTATAAAGTGGAATAAATGACTTCGACACAAGTTGCCCCAAGTAAGTGATCTTGTAGACAATGTTTTAATTTTTTTTCAAACATATAACTGATTGAGATGTATAATATTCATGGATTTTAGGAGTTATTCACTATTTGGAGTAGCCAATTGATATGCCCACAATACATAATTTTATATGATGATATATGGACCTAATTAATTGGATTGAAACTTACCCTTCTTGAATTTATCATTAGTGTTATTTATTTCTCCTTCAAGACCAAATCATGAGTTTCAAACTCCCAAGGGAGAATACACTTATTATATCTTCTACTCAATCTATTTTGTTATGTTTTCAAGTTATCTAGGGCAGCTAAATACTTATCATCAAAGAGATCAAGCTCTTGTAACCTAGAAACTCTATAGACTTCATAATTTTTATTCATCTCTAAGGATACCCATAGTGAAGGAAGCTTGATCTCAATCATGATAATAGCTTATGTGCCATAAAAAATGAATTATGGAGTGGCTCATATTAGGGTTCAATGACTAGTGTGATAAATCCAAATTGTAGGAAAAATTTGCAAGTGCTAATTACAACTAGTGTCATAGAAAATATTCTTTAGGATTATAGTAATGGTTTTGTTTGATGCCTTGGGTTAATTTTTACCTTTCAAGTTATATAGTGTGGATTCTTTTTTGAATGATTTTTAATTTTACACAAAGAGCCTTAACATCTTGGTTTAAAAATGATCTACCATTATTGGATATAATATGGGCTAAGATACCATAATGACAAATGATATGGTAATGGATAAAATTGGAAATATACTTCCCTATGACATAAGTGAGAGGAATATCCTTAATACACTTAGTAAAATGCTCGATAGTAGTGAGAATATGTTTGTGGCCATCAGAAGAGGTTGTGTTTTAGAAAAGCATGCACAAAATTGTTTTAGTTAGTTATTGGCTTATGATAGCCACATGTAAACATGAGATATTCCCTTTGTGCTCAACATTTTATATTTAGTTACACTGGTATCAATCCAAAGAAGGCACAAGCCTTATACATTCACCCAAAGCACAATTGAGAAGGAAACATGGCCTCCATTGGGATAGTTGTGTCATGGTAGAAGATATCAATTATGGAACTTGGTCAATTAAAATAAATATTTAAGTAGATATAAATTATCAAGCCTTTCATGGAATAATCCTAGTGGCCTAGAGGTGCAAGCCTTTTGGTGTAATATTCCCAGGGTTATATGGGCACAAGCCTTTATGATACTAAGCCTAGCATCATATCAGTGATTTAAGGGTCGTAGGGTTACTTTCACTTAAGTATTCATCCTAGGCTCACACTTATATCAAGGGTAGGAACACTTAGCATAGATCTAAATACTTATTTATTATACAAGTTACAACTGAAGTCATTTAATGTTTGAAAGGATGCCATCAATAATGTGAACCATAATCTCATAAACCTTACTTCAATATAATTGAAATGAATTACAACATTATAATCAATTCACATTCAATTAGTAATATAAAGGTGCATAAACTAGATAACATTATATGTTAACTCAGCCATTATTTATCATTAATCAAAGTTAAAATACAAAATATATATTTCATGGCATTTAGAATATAGTAACTTCTTAGCTTAAACTACATATTGACCTAGAGGCTCATAAGTAATCTTGGGTGCTTACAAATGGAGCCTTAATGGTGTACATGCTAAGCATAAGACTAATGGATATTGGTGGCATTCATATAGAGTAAATTCTAGTTTGATAGAGCTTTGATACATTATTTTATCATCCCTTTGATTCACTAGATCGAGCTCCTTTTATAGCTCTCCAAGAACATTTTTGCTAGGGTAGAATGTACACACTGAGTGTCAATCTAGAGCCTTTGTGATCATTCCCACCAACTTCATCACCTTGATATATTCATGCTATAGTCACCATGTATCACCAATTATCAAATATGCCTCAAAAATCTTAGAACTAGTTAACCACCTATCAGGTGGTGTAAGGTATGCACTAAACCCTCCAGCTGACACCAAAATGCCAAAATGTCATCATTAAGAAAAATTATTCCTCATTTCAATGTGGATGTTGTGCTAGTGTGAATCATATACTTACCAAAATAATGGGCCCAATATTACCCCATACAAAATTATTAGTCCATCCTTAGACTAGGCTATCAAGGTTTTAGTGGCATAAAACTCAGGCACACTCTCCTTAAGCTTGACACTAAAGTATTCAAAGCCCTTAATGGTGAGCTTTATTTATTTATCATCACTATCTATTTTGGTGGAGACATCACTAAGAATAAGAACATTGGTCTTTTCTAACTCCTTATAGAAGGCCTTTATATTTGCCTTAGCCTTATTCACACTCCCATCCATGATTGCTCCTTATTCATAGGCCTTAGTCTATAGAGTGATGAAGAGTGATTCTAAGTTTTTCTCTTTCTCCTTGATCTTATTATTGAGTGAATTGATTCTCCCCATGATTTATGTGTGCTTTGACTAGCTTATTAAGTATAATTACACCATCAACTTCTCCTTCTCCTTCTTTGCCTACTTAAGGCACACATTTATGACTGCGGCTTGGTTAGAAAATCTCATAAAAATGGAATTAGCTATATTTTTTCCATCTTATAGCTCTGTAAATAGTTATTGTACCTATTTTAGCTTACCAAAAATCTCATTTGTATCACAATGCTAGGATCTTCTTATTCTTCTTCTTTTTGTGTCGGCTTAGGTTTTAACCTTGGGAGTATTTGTTCTACTAACACACATATTTTATCAACCTCAGAGAGGTTTAAAGTATCAATACCTAATATAAGGGATGGTTTGACCATCTCTATGCACTCATAGAGTTGCTATAGCTTTAACTTAGTCTCTTTCTCTTCCTCTTGGGCTTCTTTATAGAGTTGCTTCTATTTTTTCACCCTACCATCTTTGATTATAATGTAGCACATAACCTTGGTGGCTATCCTAATCAACACATTTATATATCAGACTAGCTTCATGACATGAAGGTTTATGAAGATGGATTTATACCCTTCCTTAGGCTCTTAAAGGCTAAAAGTAGCCATTATGGGTGCCTCAAAGTGAGGTTCATCCATATAATGATCAAACACAAATGCATGTTTTTTTCATGTCCTAGTTGTGGTGGCTTAGGGGGTATGGTGTCAAACATATAAATTTCTTCATCCTCCTATCCATTTTTTACCTTCTACATTAATTTTAGTTATGCATCATCCTTATTGATGATGACCATCTCTATTTGTTCTTCCTCCTCTTCACTAACACCACTACTTTCTCCAATGTTCTCCTTGAAAGAATCACCTATTTGTTCTTTATGGTTTTCTTCATCAAAATTTTCCCCATCATCTACTTCTTCATCTTAGGGTTTCTAAATATTCACCTCTAAGATAATTCCCTTGATGCCAACATTAGTTTATTGCTACTAGGGTTCATCAACAATCTTCATTTGCTATTTTAAGGTGCTAATATTGCCTTATTTTTCACTACTTAGGTGTGCCTCTTGTACAACTTCTTCTACCTTCCTGGTGGGGGTGATGGGTTATTTTTTGGATACTTCAATGTCTAGGCCTATACTTATAAGAAACTTCTTGGCCTTTTTATTTACCTTTGGCCTCTACTTTTCCTAGGCCAATCTAAAATTTTCTTCAAATGCTAGTACTTCTTGATGACACCTTTCTCTTCTAATCCTCTATTTATGAAGGTGGTTTAGAGGGTTCATCATTGTATGAGGATATTTATGAATCCTCTACTTATTTAAGAATGGTGGTTGTGCCACTTTGGAGGGCCTCCTAAACATCCTTGGCACTTGGCTCCTCTTTTTATTCAATATGCATAATTTAGGTCTTTGCTCTTCCTTAGTCTCTTCCTCCATCTTAGGAATGAGTGTGTCCTCTTTCTTGATTTATACTATAGGTATAGTTGTTAACATAATTGGTCCTTTTATCTTCTTCTTGTGTTTTTTGCTGGAGGAAACACTCTTTGAAATGGAGGTTATGCACTTCTTATAAGTTGGAGGTGTAGTTTGTTCTTCGAAGGAAATATTCAAATTTATGTACTCCATGATATCCTCTAGTTTCTCTCCCCACTTATTTTGGAGGGTCTTCTCTTACATATTTGTTATTGCATTCCCTTCATCACCAATCAATATGGGGTGATCATCATCTTTTTTAGGATCGATACCCTTCTTGCATGGATTCATATTGTAATAGAGGTTAAAGATGCACCTAATTATTATCTCTCTTTGGAGGGGATAGAGATCCATATTTTCAGAGTCATACTCCTTATATTTTGTGGCCTTGGCCCTAGGGTGCACAAACTAGTGCCTCAACCTAATCCTATCTTGATCCATAGTCTTTATTAGGATCTCTATCTACTATGCATTAAGAATCCTCCTTAGTGTCACTATGAAATACTTGGAAGAAAATTTATAAGGAAACTTAATCCACATATAGGTTCCCATATATGAGAGTTAGGTGAACTACACATAAATTTTGCATTACTATAAAGGTCTTCTTTCCTACCATATATTAGGGGAACTCCTGAGAGATGCACCATTCAATCCTAAAGGTCTCAATAAATCAGTCACACCACCCTTACACCCTTATTTTGTATTCTAGAGAAAACCTAGGTGGGTAGATGAAGTCTTGATAATTCATCTCAGGCAAGTCATTATGGGGTGGGAACACCCAAAGGTTGTCATTAGTCCCAGCTGGCACACAAATCTCCTTTATCATGTTTAATAACAACATGTATCCCCATCTAAAGGTCTTGCATGCTTTGTGGTATCCAACACATTCTTAACCATATCTTTAGAAATAAATTTAGAGATGTTAAACTTCACACCTTGCACCATGTGGTGGGTGATGCACAAGTAGGTATTGTTAACACTAATCCATTGACTGCCAGGGCATAGTTTAAAACTAATCAAGCATGTTATTGCACTCATGTTAGGGTCTTGAATGTCCTTAATAGGGAACATGGACCCTAAATTATAATATTATAGGAGTTTCATGACCCTCTCCACTTTCACATCATCTTCCAACATCTAATGGATGTTTGCCCCTACACCTTGGAGCCCTATGATCTTGATGATAAGGTGAACCCAGATCTGCATGCACTTCCCTATGAAATAGAAGTGATCACCATGGATGTATGAGAGGATGAATTTCATCAATTATTTTGGCTTTCCAAAACTTGAAATCTCAAATAATTTTGTCACACCTATTGTTTCTAGTTTGTCTTAGATGGAGACATCAAAGAATGTTGTGTTTACCTTCATCTTTTTTTCTATATCAACCATCTAGTATTGGTTGAGTTTATGCATGTTGCTAGGTGTATGATTATTATACTCCTTCAATATACACATGTGTGTAAAGGATACCCATTTATCCCCTAATATGACCTCTAAGGGAATTGCATCTCTCTATATATAAGCTTTGTGCTTGCTTCTGGGTTAATCACTATGGTGCTAACACCTTTTATACCAAGATTTGAATAGTTGAGAAAAGTTCCTATGGAAAGTGGACCAAAGGTTTGAAATATGTAAAAGATTTAAAAGAAGAGGATCAAGACAAGTTTCATGGTGTTTAATCATTCAAGAGCATGGAATAGGTTGTAAAATCCTTAAGTAATCCATCAGAGCCTTGAAGGAATGATCAAAGGATGAATTTGACAAGTTTGAATAACTAGACCATCATCATGACATCTTTTAGAAAAAAATGGACTAGCTAACCTGGACATTTTATAAATGTACCTAAAAAATCCTCACAAGACAAAATATTTTATCACTATGGATTTATTCATGGCAATAACATTCTATGCAAGTTTTAATTATGCACAATATTTCTAGCCTAAGTTATGGAGTTTTAAAGTGGAACATACAGAGCAAGATGTTCATGTAAATGTCAAGTTTGAGCTCCATAAAATGATCATTTGGGTTCAAAAAACCTTAAAAAGTTTAAAGTTGATAAAAATATAATGGTTCACATGAGCTTGCATATTGACACATTTGATATAATATTTTGTATTGGAGTCAAAAAGGTCAAAAGGCCCTTGGGTTAAAGCCTTTAAAGAACTACACGTTGGACAAGATTTGATGGTGTAGGTTCATCAAGCCGAGATCCAATGGTGTTTGTTCACTGATAAGTAGGTGGGTCTGAGTTAGTTCAATTACTAGTGTTACTTCATACATTATTATCTAATGGTGAAATATGAGTCAAAATGTCAAAGAGATCAAAATGCCATTATGTGGCATAAGTGTGTAAAGTAGTAGACTGACATCATATCTTGAGTACAAATGTGAGACTACCAAGTGGCATTGCTTGGATACAGTTGACAAGTCAAGGGAAGGATCAATGGATCTCTCTCAATCATATTGATCAAGACAAATGGTGCATGGATTGGTCAATGAGTCAATAATCTAAGTCATGGTTAACAACCAATTAAACAAATATAAGCCTAGGAATTTTGATGGGAGTCGAACCAAAAAGACATTTTTAACTAAGGTAAACCATTCTTGTAGGGTCATCATTATACCATTAGAGATTGATACAATGTCATGGAGTAGACATAGACATGTATAAAAGCATAAAGAACATAAAGGGACTACCATTAAGGCTAAATATAGACCTATGGTTTATAAATTTGTATCATGTAGGGTTATTTCTATGATTGTGTTCACCATTATTAAAGGACCTATGTATACAATGAACTCTCAGTTCCTACAGAGACAAAGTGGGTATATGTGGACCTATTTGGATCCAAAAAAGGGATACGTAGTCTATAGGTCTACATTAATATAAATACTATAGGAAAACCAATAATCTTATATTGGTTTTCCATCTATAAAATTAGACCATAATCCAGACATGAAGATATAATAGATATGTGATAAATGTAAAGGGGTCTCATCTATTGACATGGATCCATCATTAATAAAATAAGTACTAACTACCATTCATGGCATGGCTTTATCAATTTCAAGATTTGAAGATTTGATCCTCATGAATATGTCAAGTGGGATTAAGATCCCAAAGTGGTGAATTGGTAGTTGGATAAGTAGTTAAGGGCATTGATTCCATTTAAATAGACTTTGTCATCATGTATAAGGAACCCTTGTCTTCTAGTGGGGGTCTCTCAGCCAATGAGAAGGAGCTCAAGGACTATCAGGACAAAAGGAGGTCTATTTGTTGATCAAATCATACATACAAAAAGTAATCAATGAGCTACCACCTCACTTCTTGATCTTTATGACTTTTTTACACTCTCCAATGCATTATTCCCATCTCTTTCTACTATATATAGAGGTTCTTGAGTCAAAAAATGGATCCTCTCTGTAATCCTCTACTCTCTCTCTTAGGCATGACTAAAATTGACCAAGATGGAGCTTGTAACCTCTTAAGATGAATACAAGACAAGTTTTAGATTTTATTGAGATGGTATAGTGTGTACATGTTCAACATAGTTTGTATATGTGGTAGAAATATATCCATTACCAAGTCTTGATCTCACCTAGTTATTAGTTCATCTTATTATGTAGGTCATGTTTAGTGTTCTCCATATCTTGATTGACACCTGCAAGTGGATACCATGACTAGTTAGTGTCTTACATTAGACCTCTCCATCATTTTCTTCAGATTTTGGTCATTTGGTGAACCTCTACATGAAATACTAATGTATGATAGATGTTTGGAATCCTAGATCTATTTTTGTGCTTATTTCATTAGTTTTTTAAGATTCAAACTGAGTGGATCAACCATAATTTAGGTGCATCACCATCTTTAGCTTAGGTTTCCCTTTCATGTTATATTTCTCTCTTTTCCTTGGTCATTAGTAGGTTTTAGTAGTGGGAAAAAGATGAAATAATGCATTAGAGGAGCTAGCCTCATTAAAAATTATAGAGGTCTAACCCCATTATAGGATACTCATAGCTTGGGGTTAGTCCCATGTTGAGCTAGATTTGGAAGTAGGACTTGAACACTTATTCTAGGTAATGTGAAATTATTATGCCCTTAAACATTGGTGTGTCTAAGGATATGTGTGGCCAACTTGTGGCTTACATGCCTCTTTTATTTACTTGTTATAATTCTCTATTTTCTTAGATAGGGCAGCCTATGGAATAACCTTGGATAAGTAGACTATATATAGGAGGTAGTGGTTAGTCTTTATTTATTATGTTAAGTATTCTGCTATTAGTGTAATGTTGTGGAGGTTACCCCCTTGAAGTGAATTTTTTATATTATCTAGTATTTTGTTTTCCTATCAATTATCACTGTGTAACCTTACATATTCTCTTATTCTACACAATATAAAATCATTCTATGTGAATATCTAAGTAATTTCATTACAAGTGATATTAGAGCTTTGATTTGGGAAAGTTTCCTACAACATTTGTTTTTGGATCTGGTGAGGCATGGCTTCTAAGAGTATTGAAATAAATAAAAAAACATAACTTGCAATCTAGGAAAAATTAATTTTTTTCATCAGAACAGTATTGCTTGAAACACTTTTTTGAAAAAAAATATTAAAAAAAAGTCTAGAATTTTTTTTCTTGTTACACACTTATAGTCATTAGATTCATCTCAGCAAGATGATCTCAATGGTATATTCTGTTGGTACACATATTTGGTACCAAAAATTTTACTCTAATGCACAAAGGTAGTCATTAGATTCATCATGATAAGGTGATCATAATGGTACCATTTCTTGGTACACTTTTTTTAGGTTCAAAACCCTCCTAGGGTTTGTTTATGGCAAGTCCTTGAACTCAGGGAAGAAAAGGGGAAACAAAAACTCCTAGGACTCTTACTAATGACATGGAATCTAGAACTTTAGATTTGGAAATTTCTCAGATTCAAGCAGACATAAAAAACTTGGTGAGGCATGATGACTTTGTTATAATCCAAGATAATGTTTTAAGGATGCATGAAGAGATTAATGGGGTTCACAGTGAATTACAACATATCACTACATAATTAGCTACCCTCACATCTCAATTTTAGCCTAACAACCCTCCACTTCAACAGTCAAATCCTCCTCTTAACAACTCCCATGCTAGTATGAAACTGATGCTACCAGAAGTGGACATGCATAAGTTCTATGGTAAGGATCCTCTCACTTGGATTACCCAAATTTAAAATTTATTTGAGCTACATCAAACCCATAGTTCTCAAAGGGTGATGGTGGAATCCTTGTATCTGGAACCTGAGCAATTCATTTGGTATCATTGGTTATATGCTCAAAAGAAAAATAATGGTGATCCTATTACATAAACTATTTTTACTGAGGATTTGATAGCTCATTATCATAATAATGTCTCTGAGAAATATTTTATCTAACTAGCCAAGCTATGGCAAACAAGAAGTGTAAAGGATTATATTCATCAATTTTAGAACTCTCTTTATGGGTGGAAGATATCACTAAGGGAAATTTGACTGATCTATTTTTTGGTGGCCTCAAAGATAACATCCAATACAAGGTTTGAATGTTTAACCAACATATATATCAAAAGCTATCCCTAAGGCATGCATGATAGAAGAAAAAGAGATGGTCAAAAGGAAAAATTTCACTACTATTCATGATTTCAACTTTCCATCACCATCATTTCCACATCCCACCAAATTAACATAGTGAAAAATTGAGGAGAAGTTAGCCAATGGTTTGTGTTATGGTTGTGAAATCAAAAGGAGCAAAGACCATCATTGTGATAAAAAGAAGATATTTTACATTAAAGGTGCCAATGATGATGAAGATGATGTAGAAGTACATGATGAGGATGTAGAAGTTATTGAGGAGGAATCTAAAGACTCTCATCCTACTATTTCATTTCATGCCCTGTCAGGTATTAGTACTCCCCAAACTCTTAAGGTGATGGGTTTCCTTAAGAAATATAAGGTCACTATCTTGACTAATTCTAGGAGTACACACAATTTCATCCATAGTAAGTTTGTTGCTCATTTGAATTGTTTCATTTATACAGCTCTAGAAATTTAGGTTATGATTGTAGATGGTGGTACTACTAACTATTTAATAAAATGTCATAGTATTAAGTTGGCCATGGGAGACTACTTATTAGATTCTTCTATGTTTGTTATTTCGATGGGTGGAGTTGATATTGTTCTAGGAGTCTAGTGGCTCACCATTTTGGGCACTATTGAGATGAATTTTAAGAATTATTCATGTATTTTAATTCTAAAGAAAGTAAATTTGAGCTAAGAGGATTAAAGGCTAAATATCATGAACTTGTTAGCTCCCATCAAATGATAAAGATTATCCATAAGTGTGCTAAGGGATCTATAGCTCACCTTTTTTTTTTATAGAAGTACAACCAACTCAGCCATCACCTTTTGATCTACAACAAATAATTGATGCTCATTTCATTATTTTTAGATACATGCCAAAAGGACTTCCACCTAGATACACACATGATCATGCTATCACACTTATTCTTAGTAGTACACCACCCAACATTAGGCCATACAAGTATCCCTATGCCCAAAAATGTGAAATTAAAAATATGGTATAAGAAATGTTGGATGCAAGAATCATTCATCATAGCCAAAGTGAATACTCTTCACTAGTTGTCATGGTGAGAAAGAAAGATGACACTTAGAGGATGTGCCTTAATTATAGATAACTCAATAAGTACACTATCAAAAATAAGTTTCTAATTCCTATCATTAATGATTTTCTAGATGAATTGAATGGTGCTCTTTATTTTACCAAGTTATATCTACATTCTGGGTATCATCAAATTAGGATCCATGATGAAGACATAACCAAAACTGATTTCAGGACTCATGAGGGCCATTATGAGTTTTTGGTTATGCCTTTTAGTGTAACAAATGCACCATCTAATTTTTAGAGTTTGATGAATACTATTTTAATCCATATTTGAGGAAATGTTTTTTGGTATTCTTTGATGATATCCTCATTTATAGTAAAAATTAGGTAGACCATTTATAACATATGAAACATTCTCTCTCCATTTTGGAGCAAAATCAATTATATTCCAGACCTTATAAATGTACTTTTGGGGTCGATGAGGTTGAATATTTGGGTCATATAATGTATTATGAAGGAGTGAATGTGGATCCTTTAAAAATCCAAGCAATGATGGACCGGCCAATTCCTAAGACACTCAAGCAACTTCAAGGATTTTTGGGGCTTACTAGTTACTATCACAATTTTTTCAAAAATTATGGTAGTATTATAGCCCCACTCACCTCTTTATTATATAAATAATGCTTTTAGTGGACTAATGTAGCTACTTGAGCATTTGAACAATTGAAATTAGCTATGTGCACTACTTTAGTATTGGCCACTCCTAATTTTTCTAAGACTTTTATGGTTGATGTGATGCATCTGAGTATGGTATGGGTGATTTACTCATGCAAGAAGGTAGACCACTTGCATTATAAATTCATCAACTTAAGGGTAAACATCAACACAAGCCCATCTATGAGAAGGAAATGATGTCCATTTTACATGTAGTCAAATAATGGAGACCTTATTTAATGGGTCATCACTTTCAGGTAAAGATTGATCATGATAGTCTTAAATATTTTTTAGAACAAAGGTTGTCATATGATGAACAACAAAAATGGGTAACTACGATGTTAGGCTATGATTTTGAAATAGTCTACAAAAAAGTCAAGGATAATGTGGTGGTAGATGCACTATCCAAAAAAAATGAACCAATTGAGGCATTGATATGTGTCATAACCATTTTGTAGGTAGATTGGATAGAGAAAGCATGGTCAAAATGGGAATATGATAGTACTACTCATGATTTGATTTAAAATATTTAGCAAGGTTTAGGTGGATTTAAAAAATTTACATAGAAAGATAATGCATTATGGTATAAAGATAGATTGTACCTATGTAAGAATTCTCTTCTTAAACAACAAATCCTTTAAGAACTTCATGCAACTCCAATTGGGAGTCATTCAATATTTTTGAAAACCTATCACATAATCAAGCAGGATTTTTTTTGAGAAGGTCTCAAGGGGGATGTCCAAAAATATGTGGCTGAATGTATGATCTATCAACAAAACAAAGGCAAAACCATCAAAACTCTAGGTCTTTTACAACCTTTATCCATCCCTAGCTAGCATTGGGAAGAGGTATCTATGGATTTAATTATAGGGTTACCAAGATTTGATGGTCAAAATTTTATCATGGTTGTTGTAGATAATCTCAGTAAGTATGCTCATTTTTGTTCATTATCCCAACCATTTGTTGTTAGTATAGTAGCTACTACTTTTCTAAATATAGTTTAGAAATTGCATGGGACCCTTAAGATCATTGTCAGTGATACAAATCCCATTTTTACTAATAATTTTTGGACTAAGTTATTTACATGTTTAGGCACCCAATTGGCTCATAGTTTATCCTATCATCCTCAATCTGATGTATAAATTGAAGAAGTCAATAAATGTCTAGAAGGATATCTCCATTGTTTTGTTTTTGATAAATAAGATAAATAGGTGGCTACCACTTACTAAATGGTGGTATAATACGTTTGCTCATAGTTCTTCTATAATGTCTCCTTTTGTGGCACTATATGGATACCACCCTCCATCCATTAATTCAACCTTGAAGGTCCATCCTAAGGTTCATAAATTTGAATAACATATTCACCATCAATAGGAGATCCTTGTAAGTTTTCATAAAAATTTAGCTATGGCCCAAAATCACATGAAGCAACAAGCAGATCAGCATAGAATTGAGAGGAATTTTGATATTGCTGATTGGGTCTTTATTCACTTGTAACCATATAAAAAAATGTCATTAAAGTAATAAAAAATGATAACAAGTTATCCCCTAATTATTATAGGCCTTATCATATCTTTTAAAAAATTGGTAGTATGGCCTAGAAGTTAGATTTTCCTTCATCCACTTACATACATCCAGTATTTCATGTATCATGCCTAAAGAAAGTAATTGGAGATAGAGTTGCCATTGAAATAGAATTACTAGAATTGGATGAGGAAGGTAGAGTTTTTATTTATCCTGAGGAGATCCTTCAAAGGTGTACTAAACAACTATGTTCCAGAGCAATTACAGAATACCTAATCAAATAGAAGAATCTACCATGTGAAAATTCTACTTGGGAGGATGAAGCATTTGTGCAACAACATCTAAAGTTACCATAATGTTGAGGACAATATTTTTTTGAAAGGTAAGGGCTTATCATGCCCTTAAACATTGGTGTGTCTAAGGATATGTGTGGTTGACTTGCATCTTACATACCTCTTTTATTTACTTGTTACATTTATATATGTTCTTAGATAGGTCAGTTTATGGAATAACCTTGGATAAATAGACTATATTTAGGAGGTAGTGGTTAGTATTTATTGATTATGTTAAGTATTATTCTATTAGTGAATTATTGTGGAGGTTTCCCCCTCAAAGTGGCCTTGCTATATTATCTAGTATTCTATTCTACTGTCAATTATCATTATGTAATCTCTCATATTCTCTTATTCTATGAAATATAAAATCATTTTGTGTGAATATCTAAGTAATTTCATTATAATAATCTAGACCTCTAATAGGACCTATACTTAATCTTTTCTTTCCCAATTTTAACTAGATGTTGTTAAAGCACAGTTGGTTAATATTTTTAAATACCTTAATTTTGCTTGGTGCTTCTTCACAATCATGGGATCTGTAACTATGTCTTTGGCTCATGAGCTTCATGAACTATTAATGGTGGCATCATTGTTATGCACAACTTCTCCTACCCTATTTTAATCTCTATTCTTCTCCACTTGCCTCATTTTTAATTAATGTGGAAAACAATATCTATCTTTGTTCAACCAGTCTCAGTTGGGGGTTGTAGATGCTCTAGTTTTCACTGTGGTAATATTTTATAGTTTTTAGGGGGCTTTAGCTTTGGTTTGGCTCTATGTTCTAGTTCAAATTCACACAAGGTTTTTAACATTTAAAAATTTGTTGTTTGTACTATATACATCTAATTCCTAACACCATTTGTGTTGAAATTGTCAATATTACTTGAATTACACTCAAATGTACATTTTAGGTTAAAATCCATAAAACACCCTAAATGGTTTGAACTTGTAATTTAAAAGTTTTAATTTAAGTCAAAGTATCCCTAAATAAGGTAATTACATTTATGGGCTAGCTAACTTTGATCAAATCATTTTGAGTCAAAATGATGATTTCACCTATTTGTGCTTTGGATCACTCTTTTCTTCTAATTTATTAGTACACATCATAGACCTTTTCTATTTTGTGTAAAAAACTTCATAAATGGTAATATTGTTCTAATTCATCTAATTCCATCTTATAATTCTTATCTAATCAAATTATAACTCAATAATATGACTTTCTGACCATTTTGATTAATTGAGAGCCAATTTCCAAATAATCATACAAATGTTGATTAACCTTGTTTAAGGCTAATTAATCCAAATCAAGATATTAAGTGGATTTTATATGAGAGTTGTTGAATATTTATTTATGTAAATTTATTTATATTAACTACATCATCAGGTGACATCATTTATTAGGAAGACATCCCTAGGCCATAAATGCCATAAATATAAAGATTATGGGTATCCCATGCCTCATACCGACCCTCCATGCCTCTTGAATGTCCTTTCTTATAAGGTCATGATGAAGATAATTATGGAGTTAATTCTAAATATTTAATTAATCCTCAACCACACATCTTCATCTCAAGATGGATGATTCAGGTTGATTCTGGTCATTCTTGAAAATCTATAAATAGAGAGGCTATGGACATCATTTTTAAGCTTGATTTGTGAAAATTTATTATGTTGAATTATCTCCGTAATAATTTATATTTGACCATTGATTTTAGTTTTAAGATTCATTCATAGGATAATTTATTGATTTCACATCTTCAGTCTAGTTTTTGAGAAGTGTTCTTGAGACCATGGAGGAGTTTTACCACCATTGTTGATAAAGACAAGGATGCTTGATAAGGGGAGAACACATTTTAAAGGTGATCTTGGATGATGGAATCCATTTAGGAAGGTAACTAATATGCTTTCTTTTTTTTTTCTTCATTATCATTTGCAAATTCTCCTTGAATAGATTGGCTTAGTTAGTTATTTCTCTATGCATTTCTCTTAGATTTATAGACTAATATTTGACTAACTTGTTTTGTAATCTTGTCTACACATACCTTTGTACCTTGGTTTCATCTACCTCATTAATGGATTGTGATTAATGGCATGGTAGCATGTGGATTTATTTAAATCTACTAAACCCATGAAATCTATGAAAATCCACCACCACATTTTCATTTGTTATAGATATTTGTGCCTCTATTATCACAATATTAAATGTTTCTAATAGTTTATTTGGTAAATTGAAAAGTGATTCAAATGGTTACATCTTGCCAGCCATTAGGTGGGTGCCAACTATCTTGATGATCTTTCTCTTGCACTTTGTTGACTTGGACACAACCTTCACCCTTCTTATAGACACTTGGGTATAATTCTTCATATGCACATGATTTAGCCTCCTCAATTATATAATTTATTAGTGTTGCACTTCCTTACAATCACACCTCTCTTTCTTGGTTTATTTCTCTATGCTTCCATGTCTCTTGCTTTGACCTTCCCTACTCTAGATAAATCATTGCACTGGTCCTCTAACATTTCATTGTCTCTTCTCAATTTCTTGCATACGAGCATATTGTGTGCCTCCTTTGGTCAAATTATACTCACATCTTTATAAATATAGTAACTTCACATACCCATAAAATTATGTGTCTAGCCTTAAGTGTTTAAAGAACATTTATACTTGACTCACCTGATTGGATTTATGCATGTACATGCTAGAAGAGTTTTCTTGTGGGCCTGAAAGTACCACACTTATTATCCTAACATAAATGAAACAAACATAAGGAAAGATTTGGTTTTCACCAAATTTTATTGTGGTCAACACAAAGCAACTAACTTGTGAATAGGAACTTAGTATCTGATGGTGTCAGTGCCATCCTATTAACTATAAGGATTCAATTTGTTGTCATTGAAATTACTAGGGAGCATTTCACCCATCAATATGCACAACTTTCATGCACTAATCTTCAATATGTTATGGATGATATAAGGTCCCATCCACCTAATCTATAATTTTCCTAGGTACTTGAGGTACTTTGATTCATATAAAAAGACTAGTGCACCTTCGATAAAAACCTTGTACTTGATGTGCTTATCATGACATAGATTTTGGCATGCCTTTTCTATTTGCTGGCTCTATCTTGCTTGGGCACATGTCTCATCTAAGCACTCTAATTATTTAAATCATGTGGTCATATACTTTTGGTCATCCAAATGACCAATATGCATAATGCATAATGAGCACACTAGAAATTACATAGGTAAAATGGCCTCTACACCAAACACTAGTTGAAATGGTGTAGCCTTATTTAGGTGCTTGTATTTAGTGTGATAGGCCACAAAATTGATAGCACATGGTCATCCAAATATTTACAACCAAAATTTCATATCTTTGTGAGGCATGTTCCCAATATATTATTAAATGCCTCAATGGTGCCATTCACTTGGGGATGATAAGGTGTTGTATTATGGTGAGTGACCTTGTACTTTGTCAGTAGGATCTAAATAGTTTCATTCATGAAGTGTGCACCATGATCACTCATTAATTTGAGTTGGAATCTATAGATATTGATGATATTATCCCAAATAAACTTTAATGTAGTGGTAGATATGTAATATTTGGTTAATACTACCTCAATATTTTTGCTGAAGTAATTAGTGACTACTAGAATGTGTCATACACATGTGCACTTTGAATTAGGAGTAATAGGCCCAACAAATTGAATGGCCCATTTTTCAAATGGAACCTAGGCAAGGATGAGGATGAGAGGTATATCATCTTAGTGGTTTAGTTTTTCCATGTGTTATTAGATGTCACATGCTTTGTCATATTATTTTACATCCAAGAATAGGGTTGGCCACCACAAGCCTGATTGCAGTACCTTGCATGTCATAACATCTCTAGTGTAATGGCATCTAACAATCCCTTCATGTTCCTCTTAAAATACTGAGTTCTATTTGTGCTCTAAGACACATCGATGTAGTACCTCATCTCAACTTAATTTATATAGTTCCCCACTAATGATTTGAAAAGGGGAAGCATGAAATGTGATCTACTTCTTCTCCATAGTCATCATAGTTTGGGACACAACTCTAGATGTCAAAAATGTGGTGATCTTTTCCAAGTCCTTAGGGATGCACTGGATCCTGTAAAGTTATGTGTCAAGCATATCATCTTCAATAGGCACTATCACATCATTAGAGTTCATGTGGGATAGATGATTTGGGCTTGATTTTTATTTTCTAGGTTTAATGACAATAGAGAACTGGAATTATTGATATAAAACAATCCATTGATAAATGTACCCATAGAAAATGGGCTTATTGACTAGGTACTTGAGCGTTTCATGATCAATAAATAAGATGAAAGGGGTTACCAAAAAATATTGAAAAAAATTCTATAGGGTATTGACCATGGAAATCACCTCACACTTAGCTATGGTGTAGTTCTATTCTAGCTTGGTTAGTTTTATACTTATAAAATAAATAAGATGATCCATTTTGCCTTCACCTGGCTGTGCTAGAATGGTGCCAATTATAAAAATAGATGCATCGATGTGGACGTGGAATGGAGTTATCTAGTAGATAAATTGTAATATTAGCATGCTTACTAATTTTAGATTTAGGGTATCAAATGCATCTTCTTATGACATGCCCCAATAGAATGGTCCATCTCTTTACAAGAGCTATTCTAGCAGCATTTCAATCTTGTCATAGTTCCTTATAAACTTCCTATAGTACCCATAGTGTCCAAGAAAGGCATGAATGTATTTTCCATTGATGGGTTATGAAAGTTAAGGATGATTTAAATATTTATTGAAATAATGAGCAGACCATCCTTACAGATGATGTGCCCAAGAAAAGTGTTAAATGGTGTTGTGAAAACATACTTCTTAAGGTTCAAAGAAATTCACAATTCCTTATACCTTTCAAACATTAATTACAAGTTGGCATAGTGATATTTAACAAATCCATACATATTATAATCATCTAATTATACTGGGATGAAATAATGAATGAAGTCAATAAAAGTGGTGATCACGACTTGAGATAATATGGTTGGTGCATTCTTGAGTCCAAAGGGAATCATGTTGTATGTGAAACAACCCCATTCTATCATAAAGGTAGTTTTTGGATTTTCCTCCTCCTTGATATGGACTTGATGGTATCTAGAGAACCCATCAGTAAAAGTGTATATATCACAACTAATGGCACCACCCAAGACTTCATTGGTGAATGGAGTTAGAAATGGGTTAGTTATGAAGGCAAAATTCAACAATCTTTATTCAAAAGAAATTTAGATGCACCCATCCTTCTTGATGCTAATGACCATGGGGCTAACCCATTTATATTATTGCATAATATAGATGACACTTGTAGCTATCACACCATTAATCTCTATCTTGACTTTGGTGTGAAGATAGGGGTTCATCCTACAAGGTCACTTCTTGATAGGTCTTGCACCATCTACTAGCTTGATGCTCATATTTTTGAGAGAGGGGTGTGTACCTTTCATATCTTGGTAATTACAAGGGGAAAATTCTTGGAGTTCTTCTAGGAGGTCCACAATATGTGCCAACTCTGCATCAAACTAATAGGTGCCTAAACTAGCAATCTTTGGTTCCATTTCTGAGCTAATATCTACCTTTTTAATTTTTAGCAATATGTGGTAGGGTTCATTCTTCTCTTGGTGTGAATCCTTTACTTGTCTAATACCCTCAATTATTTCTATCTGAATATGGGTAAGGTCTTATTATTTTGGGGTGATATCCTCAACATGATGCACTATTTTCTTTTACATATTAGATTCTTCCAACTACACACCTTCCATGTGTCGTCATCTTCATCACTGGAATCACTGTTGAGGTTTTGCTGTTCAAATAAAGTTATGAGCGCTAACCCTTTTTCACTGAACATGACTTTTAGGTGCTCTTGCAATAATGTAATTTCCTCAAACACTAACCTTCAAACTACCTATAGTGGCTCAATCAATTTAAGGTTTTGCAAAAAAAAGGAAGTGTGAACAAACCACTTGTTAATGGCATCTCAATTGGCTATCTTATGGCACATCTTATTGACAATGTACCATTCTCATGCCAAAGTCTTTAAGGTCCTATAGAAGGCATGCACCCATAGGTTCCTTAAGGCATTTTTGCCATAGATATTCCATGTTTCTTTGTAAATATATACATGCACTATAGGGTTAGAGTCACCAAAGTAGGATGAGATGTTTTGTTGCTATTTTCAAATATAGTGCAAATGTATTCCTTCATATCTCACCAAGTTGGAAATCTAGGCCTCTATGCTTCCCACTAACGAGTGGTAGTGATCTTCAATGTATACACTAGTGCATCAATTTTCTCTACCTCTTTTGGAATGCATGATTCGAGGTCACAGACATAGTCTTCCACTAGATTACTCCCTTCATATATTGGGATCATTACAATTTTTCCCTTACTAAGGAAAAACACTCTCTTTCCCTTCTTGGCATAAGGGACAAACCTCTTAGAAGCATGATCAATCTGAACCCAGTCCATTTTTATGAGTTTTGGTGCCTTTACATGCACCAAGTAACACTTTTGACTAGTGGTATCATATGATTCCTCAATCCATCGATCACAAGAAACACCAATGATGTCTAAGGCTAATTATACATATTCTTAAGAAAGGAATCCTTGATTGTTGGGGTCTATAATCTTAGTGCTTTGCATCATGATGTTATATATGTGGTTGATCTCATCCTCAAGGTCCACACTCTAAACATAGAGGGTACTTAGTCTTGTGAGAGGGATATAACTACCCTCTTCTTTCCATTCTCAAATGTTATGTAAAACCTCTTGAATCACATATCTATATTATTTGCATAACACTGTGGCCTTCCTAGTATCTTTGGATAGTTGTCTTATTTTTCTAACTCAATCATTTTAAAGTCAATGAAAAATTTAGCACCCATAATATCTATAAATATGCTCTTTAGAATTTTGTTCAACTAAACCCATGTCTTATTGTCCATGGAGAGTACATGAGGGGAAGGCCTCAAGGTTGGCCTATCCATTTTCTCCTAGGCATTATTGGTGAAGATGTTGACCTTGGAGCATGTATCTACAAAAATATCATAGATAGGCCATCCATCAATAATGGCATTCATGAGTTATTGGTCATACTCTACATTCTATGTATGCCAAACTTATAATGCCCTCTCCATATGTGGCATAGTGACTTCAACTAGTTTTTGACCTACATGTTCTAAGAACAAGTTATTCAATAGAGGAAACATTCCCTCTATTTATAAGAGGTTTAGTATCTCTATTAATTATTATATCTCAATTTATTGGCTATCATGCTTCTTTTGAGTGGCATCAACCTATGCTTTTAGATCTTTCACTAATTAGAGCTCCCCTTGTAGATTTTGGATTACACTCATGGCCTACTATAATACATATTTTTGGTACATAGGGTTTGGATATGACATATATTTGGGATTAGGCCATGTTATGCACTTAGTACAACCCTTATCCTCATATTTTAAGTGTAACTCAATTATTGACATAACTAGTGGCTAAGTGGTGAATCAATTGTGAGTATATGCTTACACCTTGACTATCTTTGTTTGGTTAATTATGCATTTGGGGTTCATTTTTCCATCTTCAACTCATACCTAATCATTCATATGCCCTTGTCTATGTCAATCCTACCATGGGTCAAATTTTTGAATAGGTCAAGGTATTCCTCAACCTTATGAGACCCTCAATAATATCCACACATGGGATGCTTAGGGTAGTCATGCTAATAATTCTCTATGGAGCCACACTAATAACATGAGCATGATGGGAACCTTCCACTACCACATCCTCCAATTCACCCTATAACACCTCATTACATCCTAAAGTATATATTCTATTTACTATATCTTGTATTTCCTTGGTTAGTCTACCCTTTGACTACTATAGTGGTCTACCTTGGGCCTCTTTCCATATTCTTATGCATTTCATCAATCACCTAGTAATCAATAGTGGTATAGGTGTCAGCATCACAAAAATGATAATAGATGGTTATGTTTACCTAGATAACACATTAAAATAATGGGTAGTTATGAATATCATGCACCTTTAGATAGACTTCATATCTTAGAAGTAGGGTATACACAAACTTCCATGGGCAGTTTTTCTAAGTATGGCCTTCTACTTCACATTCAGTGCAGCATAGTCTATTTCAAGGATCTTATGATGATATAACAATACTATTTTAGAGATGTGAGGCATAAATATAATCTATACCTCCATAAATTTGTTGATCCTAATATTGGTGCTTTTGATTGCCTCAGCTTTGAGTGCAGCTTGATGCACTTCTTGAGGCTCTATAAATGTCTTCATGGAAAGCACTCTTCAAAATGACATGAGTAACCCTCCATTAAACCAATGCACATACTAGTAATGGTGAATATCATATGGGACCTTTGGTAGGAGGGTTTATAACCTTGCTTGATATAGGTGCATGCTTTGTAATAGTCTTTGTGCGATCTCTTTTAGCATGGTGATTCTCTACTATTTGAACTCCAAATTGTCAAATTCCTTAAAGAATGCATCCTTCAAGGTATCATAATTGACCATGCCATAGTTAGGATCAAATTTTATATATCAAGTATGGGCATGATCAAGTAGAGTGGTCATAAACTAGGTTTTCTTATGCTCTAATTAGGTTCTGCCCCACACATACCACTATAGTTCATACTTCAGTACATGTTCTATGAAATTTTCCACACCATGATACTTTGGAAAGTTCATGGAAATTTCTTAGTATATTTTCTATGAGAGGTAGGTGGTATCTGGTGTGCTTATCCCCCTAGAGTTTATCTTGGTGGAGATCCTCTAACACCTCCATCCACTGGGTTAGGTACCAGTCACATGATTATTGCTAGCAGCATTGATGTCAAATTCCAATGTGATAGTTACTTATGACACTAGACCACTTCCTATGGGATGTTAACCACTTTTCATTGATGCCATTGACTAAGCTGGATGATTGCACTCAAGTTCTATTATTGAGATCTAGTACCCACTAGTCTAAAGTTTAGTTGTGTTTACCTCCTTTTATGGAATAGTTTATTTAATCATAAATTTGCACTCCAAGTTAGCCAAATGTCTGAGATATATGTTGATAATAGGGTTAATTATTACATATGTACTTTCTTCAAGTGGGGGATCTAATATGTGAGCATGAGACATAAGCTGAAAAGGGGTAGGCATGTCAAGTGTATCTTTTGTCACCAAATCCTATCAAAACCCATGAGTTCCATACCTATCAAATATTGAGTTCGATCCATTAATTTATTGTATCTCTCATCCTCATGCTATTGTCTTTCAAGAGATCCTTCCCCATGCCCTTCCCCCTCACTACAGGTTCTATCAACACTTATAGGTTCTAAATTTCCCATCATCTTATGCTGTCTCTTATTATAATTCTATCTCTTGAACTCTCAAGTATCAATTTGCTCATCCCTTTACATTATTTTTCACCTACACATCACATTTTCCCCCTTTGTACTATTCATACATGAAATAAATTTAGTCTTTCATCCTTAAAGTTTCAAATCCATAATTCACCATTAGATTTTTGAGCTCTGCACTAAATTATTTCACAAACATGCCTCAAGGTTCATGTAAGAACTAGTATTCTACTTCCTCAAGACATAATTATGTTGAGATTATGAACTCAAGTATGTAGCTATTTAGTGCTCTTTTCAACCATTTATCTACTACTCTAGTCCAAGTGGCATATAGGGTCTTAATCCTATCTAGGTGCTCCTTCATACACTCAGAGTGTTATCCATAGCCTCTTCTTCTATGGGATGAATATGCAGGCAACTAATGGTACACATGCTCAGGTAGCTCATATAAAAAGACCTTATACAAAGAATCATATAGGTTATTCTGAACCCACTTTCTTGGCTTTTGCCCTTTGCAGGATGGATGCTTCAACACAAATTTATCTTCTACCTATTATAACTAGCACTCAAATTTTTTAAAGGAGATTTGGTACATCATTCTATTTCACCATTAAAATAATAAAATTCAATATGGGTCCTAGAAACAAAACCAAAATGTTATAGAAAAGTGCACATAAAGTTGTCTTAGTCAGTTCTTAGTTTATTATAACTAGGTAAGAACATGAGATATTCCCTTTACACTCAGTTGTATCAGAATCAATCCACATAAGGCACATGTCTTATGTGCTCACCTGAAGTGTAACTAAAAATTAACTAGGGCCCATATTGGTCTAGTTGTGCCATGGCACAAGATATCAATTATGGGACTTGGTCAATTAAAATAAGGATTTAAGTAGATGTGAAGGTGTAAGCCTTTCATGGGATAATACTATTGGCCTATAGGATAAATCATTTTGGTGGAATAGTACTAGATTCATATGGGTAAAATCCTTTATGATAATAATCCTAGCATCATATTGGTGTTTTAAGGGTCACAAGGTTTCTTTCACTTAAGTATTCATCCTAGGCTCCCACTTCTAGTAAGCGTAGGAACACTTGGCATAAGATATACATACTTATTCATTATACAAGTTATAATAAATGTCATTTAATGTTTATAGGGATGCCATTAACAACATAAACCAAAATATTATAAACCTTACTTCAACATAACTAAAATAAATTACAACATTACAATCAATTCACATTCAATTAGTAATAAAAAGGTGCATAAAGTAGATAAAATTATATATTAACACATCTATTATTTATCATATATCAAAGTTTAAATACATATTATATAGTTCATGACATTTATAATAGATTAATTTCCTATCTTAAACTACTTATAGACCCAAAGGCTCATAGGTGACCTTGGGTGCTTACAAATGGATCCTTCATGGCATCCATGCTAAGCCTAAAACTAATGGCAACTAGTGGCATTCATAATGATCAAATTATAATTTATTAGAGCTTTATTACATTATGTTTTCATCCCTTTGCTTCATTGGTTCAAGTTATTTTTATAGCTCTCTAGGAACATTTATGCTAGGGTGGAATGCACATGTGGAGTGCCATGTTGGAGACATTATGATCATTCTCATCAGTTCCATCATCTTGAAATTTTTTCAATATAGTCACCACATATTGCCCAATTTTCAAAGATGCCCTAGAAATCTTGGAATTGGTTATCCACATATAAACTATTGCATGGTATGCACTAAACCCTCTAGATGGCACCAAAATGCCAAAATTTCATCATTAAGCAAAATGATGCCTCATGTTGATGTGGATATCATGTTAGTGTGCATATTTTACTTACCAAAATAAGGAGCCTAATAGGTTGGGTTAATTTTTTTATGAGATTGAGGCCCCATGTAGAGAACAACCATGGTGTAGTGATCAGATGAATTAGCAAAGAAGACACGTGTATCAAATTACCATGTTATTGGTAAGAAACATAATTCTTGATGTAATTATAAGCATTCATTTCCATCTTGGGATAATAATAACCTATTCTAAGGAGTTTCTTGTCTAATATTGAACCATTGGTGTCAACCCCACACATTCCTTCATGAACCTCCTTAAGTGATAATTTAGATTCTCCTAAAGATAAAAAATGAAGTAGTGTTCCATCATAGCCTTTATTATAAATCATGTTTCCAAGGAGGGTATAATGGGATATGTAATGAAGTAAAAATTTCTAGTGATTATTAGAAAGGTTAAACAAAAAAATTGGTCATGTAAGTAATTATAAATGTCTTAGAACCAAGGTAGTTTGGGTGGGGGATTGGGACCAACAGTGGTGCATACCCTCTCTAAATTTATCAAGATGTGAGTAGGCTATAGAATATTTTTGATGAGAAATAATACTCTTTATAATTGATGGAAATTTGTATCATGGACCAAATTGATGTCATTGCATTGATAGATCTATTATTGGGCTGTGGTACTTGCTCAAACTATAGGGATTTGAAGTGAGTCATGATATTATCCATAATGTGCTTGTAGGGTACAATCTTGTCATCTCGAGTCTGATACTAATTTGTGGTTTGATTTATAATCAATTGGTAATCTCCATGGACCATTAAGCACTAAATAACCTAATGTACTATAAGATGAAGTCTTACAATTCCCTTTGTGATGTAATCAAAAAAATATTGACCCCAGATCCACAAGATGTAAAGGAGCCATCAAAGTATAACTTCCACTATTTAGGTTCTTACTGTACTTTTACTATCATAATAGAATCATCTATAAAATCAAATTTAAATGGTTAAGTATCTATAATAGGAGATTCTTCAAGTTGATCTATAATGACTTACCCCTTGATATCCTTTTGATTCTAGTACTCAACATCAAATTCACTTAAGATCATGACCCATTTGGCCATGCAACCTATGAGAGTTGCTTTAAACAATACATATGTGAGCATGTCCACTTTAGAAACAACCATAGTATTATTATTTAGCATAACAAATTTTTGGAAGTGAACACCATTTCTAAACATGCCTTCTCCATAGGCATATAATTATGTTCATAAACCACAAGTGTGTGACTCAAATAGTAGAATACATGTTTATTTCCTTGATCATCATACTAGATAAAGAGTGCCCATAATGTATATTTAGTGGATAAAATATAGAAAAATAAGGGTTTTCTAGGTGTTGGTGGTCTCAAGACTATAGGGTTGGCCAAGTATGTCATGAGATTCACAAATTTTGATTGGTATTTAACATCCCATTGAAAAGTGACCCCTTTATCAATAGGTGTGTAAATGGGTGGTAATTATCTACTAGTTGTGAAATGAACCTGTGAATAGATTAGATATTTCATTGCAGGTTGTGGAGATGTTTGAGATTAGAAGGTAGAGGCATTTCCATAATGGCCTTGAATTTAATAGGGTCTAATTTAATCCTTATTTATGACACAATGAATCCTATCAATTTTCCTAAAGTGACACCAAAGACACACTTCTTAGGATTTAGATGAACTGACTAGTAATAGATTCATAATCTAATGTACTTCTCTTGATATATAATATATAAGGAGAGTTACCAAATACTTCTACCTTAAACTTCATTTAAATGTCAACCCAAGTATGTAAAATTGTTAGGATGACATCACTATATGTGCACACTTAATCCTCTAATTTGACATTATAATGATTGTAATCTAGGATGTTGGAAATTATACAAGAAAATAAATGTTGAATTGAACACTCATACAAAATCATGAATCAAATGATCACACTAATTTATGTTCAAAATCTTGCTTACAATAATCACATACAAAGTTTAAAATCACACAAATAGAAATTTAAACACTCAACACATAAATAAAATAAGCAACATGCTTAGCTAATTAATGGATTATATTATCACTACAAGACTTATAAAGGGGGCCCTTCCTCCTTCTAACTTGAGCTTCAATCCTTCCTCTTAAAAAAATAAAATTAACTCATAAATAGTTGGTCATATTAATCAAATGTAGTAAAGAATTGCTACATGAGAATTACAACAATAGTTGTCTTACAAAATATTCTTATGTTTTATTTCTCTAATATATCTCTAACTAGTTTCCCAACCTTGTTTCTACATGTGTATATACAATAGGGGAGACTATATTATAAAAAACAAGATACATTTCAAATTAAGAAACACTCAACTATAGGATAAAAATAAATTAGTTCCTTCTACTAAAGTTGTCATTTATATGAAATTTATGATGCTGCTTCAGGACAATCCAAGTTGTTTAGCCTTAACCAAATTTATTCACTATGTTCTATAAATGTTGTTATAAATTCTTCAAGTCGGTTAATTTTGGAATCAAATTTTGTTTTCTCATAACTTCGGTCATGTAGTGGCTATAGGATGTTTTTTCATGATGAATTTCCTTTGCTGTAGGATAGACCATGAAATATTCCTTTGAATGTACTTATTACTTCAAACACATTTTAAACACATTATAAAGAAAAGCACTATATATTAAAAGACAAATATTATATACTTGACTTTTAATACAAAAGTCTAAATATTCAAAGATACATGATAATATAATGTTATTTCAAAACATGGTTGTATTACAATAGAAGCTTATGGGAAATGGTTAAGAAACATGGTAAGCTAAAAAGGTGGATATGGAAAAGGTGGAAAAAAATCATGACAAGTTTGGGGTTCATCATACCCCCCATCTTAATATTTTATTCATCCTCAAGTAACAAAATTTCTCAACTCAAACTCACATATAGTTCTAAAATCTACAAGATCAATGACACCACTAGATAGATGGTCATAGAATCCAATCCTTTATTCATAAAGTTTCCTATTTATAACTTATTTAGCTTCATCTAATGGAGTCTTGTCCTACCAATCTGGTATGGGGTACTAAAACAAAGGAGGCTAAAATCTTATACTCAACAATTTTGCTCCTAGATCCCCTAAAATTAGAATGTACCTTTTTTCTCTATCAAAAGCTACTTTTAAATTAAAAAGAGAGTATGGTAGAGGTGAGATATTTTTATCTCTCTATGTAGGATTATCATGATGATGGACAAATAAAAATTCTTAATTCCAAATAAAAAACCTAATTTTCATCACTATTTTTAGCAAACTAAACCCTTACTTCTTTTCTTAGCATAATGTCATCCCATTCTAACAACATAGCTTCAGTTGTTCTTGATTCTCCTCTAATAATTAGTTGACTTTCTCTTTCATTTTTTTTTATTCTATCATCTCATGACCTCTCCTATGATCATTCAAAAGATATGCTGAGAATGAATTTAAAAGGACATATCTAACATATAAGTTAGGATTCCATTCTTTGTTATATGGCACACCATAATTATGAGGATAAAATTCACATAATTATGCTTTTTCCTCTTGTGAGCTTGTATTGTATATTCGAAAAAAAGATAGAGGGGCTAGTACTTCACATGGAAAACCATAATAAATTTACATGATTTTAAATTTATGCCACTTTTCTTCAAGGTAAATTAAATACATCCTTATTGGAGGATTACAGTCAAGGATTTCCAGAGTGAGATTAGTCAAATCTTCAATTTTGTGCTTTAGTATGGATATCCTTTCTTCTTTGGTTCTGACTTCTTACTTTAATCTCTTATTTTCTTCGATCAATTTTCTAGATTTTTTAGACCAATTATCTATCCATTCCATCATTTCATAAGACATAGTAAATGAATAAGTATACCTAATTATTTGGTCAACTATGGACTTTGTCTACTATTTTCCTACTATAGGAGGTTGTGAGATACCAACTATAGGATGGCTATCTATTGGAGGATGCTTATGAGAGCTGCTTTAGCAAGTTCATCAAGACCATTCCTTGATTAGTCTTATAGATTTTTTGTTAGATGTTTAATTTCTTGTAGAGCTTATTCTTAAGCAAAAAATTATTCTTGTATTAACATAGGTGCTTACTTCAATTATTATATTTCATGTGGCTTTGTACTTTTTCTTCTTGAAATAATTTAGGACTTTATCTTTCTTATTCTATTTCCTCATAACTATGTACATTTCCTTCTTAAAAATAATCTTCTTCTTAGAGATATTCCTCTTCCTTATCAGTTTCCATCTCATCAAAACTGGATGCTTCAGGTGCCTCATCACTACTGATAGCCAAGATGTTAGCTTGTTCTTTTTTTGATTCTTCACTGATTTCTATAAGAAAAGAAGTTTCAATTTCTATCCTCCATCTCATCTTTCCTCTCAATCTATGGGACCTTTGAGGACTAGATATAACCTTGGCCTTTTTAGGGGCCTTGGTTAAAGGTGGAAGATATTCTTTGGATGCCTTAGATTTAGGTTAGAGGATCAATTTCCTCCTCCTTCTGGTCCCCATACTTTTTGAAGCTTCCTCCACAAGGCTCATCTTTTCTATAGGTTCTTTTGTGGTTGTAGGAGGATCCTCTTCTACAAGTTATTGTGTGGTAGTAGGAGTATCCTCTTCTATAGGTTCCTGTGTGGCTATATGAGGATCCTCTTCTATAGGTTCTTATGTTGTTACAAGGGGATCCTCTTCTATTTCCATTTTTTACTCGACCTCCATTTCTCCTTCTAAATTTACCTCTTCTTCTTCCTCATCATTATCACTTTCTTCACTTCTATGTAATTGAATAAAAGATTCCCAATTTAAATTAGGCCTAGTCCTATGAAAGAAATCTTGTATAATTAATTGAATTAAGAAATGATGAGAGAGGACTCTAGGGTTACCTTTTTGGAATACATTTTCCATTCTTGTGAGCATATTAAGAAGGAAATTTGGAATGTTTATTGCAATACCATGTCATAGGTGGTTCATAAATTTGAAATTAACTTCATGCATCATAGAGTATCTTCCTTCATAGGTAATGTATTTGAGGATGAATAAGGCTGCTCTTACCCATATTTTTGTTAATGATAAATAAAGTCTCTAATATTTCATCCCTTCTACTAAATTTTTGTCTTTTTACTTCTACATCAAACTTTTCCTACCATCCTTCTCCTATTTTTGGTTAATTTTATCTCCAGTCCTTTGACTGTATCTAAATTATTGTATAATGATTTGATAAAATCCTATGTAAACCCTTGGTTAAAAGCATTTAGCTTCTCAAAATATTGAACACAATCTAAATTATGAAATAGGACCATAATTTTTGGATCACTAGTCAGTAGAGAGATGTTGAGTGACTCATGTTTGAGTAGGTCTCCTCCCATGCTGTAGGATAAAATTTTGGATGCAATATTTGCATTCTTATAGAAAAGGTATGATGGTGATGGGGATATATTGGAAAGGAAAGTTTTATATTTTAATTTATTTTTAGAAGAGAGATAATTGGTTTAGATTATGGAAAATCTCCCAACTAAAAGTGGTCACTTGTCCTCAAGGGATGTAGTTGGCACAGGTGGAAGGATTATGGAAATGATAAGGGATAAATGTGGTGGTGGTAGAATTTAATGGTCATGTCAATTAGGTGAGCAAGAAGATTTTATTGGGATAGCTCAATCAAGTGTTTTAATGAAAGTTTTTAATAACATTAATAACCATAATCTAGAGAATAATTGAAACTTATGTAATGAAATAATTACCTTAGTACTTAGGAGTACCTTTACATTAATGCATGAGTGATGAGTATGTTGAGATGATGTCATAAAAGGGATGGAAGTCTTTCCATCATGACGTGATGGGGTCATGTAAAAGGTACTTATTCAAAATGGTGGATGTGAGGTTCATTGGGCATGCATCAACCATTAATTAGAAACAAGAGTGCTTCATGTAATGTTTAAGATTGATGGAGTGACAAAAATTCATCATATAGTGTGAGAAATACTTCTTGTGGAAACAAGAATTGACCTATAGCAATAAGGATTATCCTACAATAATAAGAATTTTATCCTATAGCAAAAGGAAAGTGATTTTCTTCTCCTAAATAATTAATCTACAAGCAAACATATGGAAATAAAAGTTTATTCATGAATTAATATTTTATTAATGAATGTTGATCAACTAGTGACCTAGTTTTTTGATTCAACATCCATCAATAACACCTAAAGGTTTTCATTATTTAATTTTTTATTTATTTTTTTTAGATTTTTTGGTCCCAACTCAACTAGATTTGGAGAAGTCCAGGAGTTAGTATTTTATTCATCCAGAATAAAGCCATTGTGAATGGCTTGTTCTTGGCTATATGAAGCTTATTTTTCTTTAAAAATATTGGAAAAGGTCTTAAATAAATACCCTTTAGCTTTAGGAATAGGTTGGTTTATTTCATGAAGAAGAGATAGATATTGATCTTTAAGAAGCTGGCAAGTAAGAGTCTCCTTAGAAAAAGGTTTTTTATATAGCTTGAGCTTGTGGCCATTAACAAGTAGGCAAAACCAAACATAGTTAATGGTTATGAGATTCACATATCCATTATCAAAAACTTGATCAATCTCATAAGGCCCAAGACATCTAGACTAAATCTTTCCCTTATGATCTTTGTATTTTGAATCAAAGAGGAGTGCCCAATTTCTAGGTTGGAAGTTCTTAGTCTTGAATTTCCTATCATGCCAACATATTCATTATCTATGCACTATTTAAGTGTGATGGATTTCTTCCTTTCTAAGTTCATCAAGTGCATTTCAATGTATGATCCTATCTTGTTGAACTTGGGATAGGTCAAGCTTAAGTCAAGTGAAGTCCTTAAAGTTTTATGGTCAAACTCAATGGGCAGAGTAATATTCTTACCATAAACTACTATATAAGGAGTGAAACCAATTGTGGTTTTCCATGTAATCTTCTAAGCCCAAAATAATTCCAAAAGACAAGTTGACTAATATTTTCTATGTAAGATGATAGTCTTACTGAGTATATTTTGCAATTCTCTATTTTTAACTTCCACGTAACCTTTTGACTGAGGATGGTAAGGGGTGGAATTTTTGTGTCTGATTTCATATTCTTTTACCAAGGTAGCTATGAGATCATATGTGAACTGTGGTCCTTGATTTGTGACCAATTCTCTTGGCACTCCATAGTGGGTGAATATTTATTCATACAAGAACTCAACCACTTTCTCATCTTGAGCATGTGTTAGGGCCTTGACCTCAACCCATTTTAAAAAATAATCATTACACACTAGTATATATTCTTTGTTTTTGGATTTAGGATCTATGGGACCCACAAAATCAAGTCCCCACTTGTCAAAAGGTTCCAAAACTAGTTGTGGTTATAATGGTATTTAATTAGAGTGGTTGGGTTTCCCCATACGCTGAGATTGATCACATCTATGGGTATACATCATGGCATCCTTATGCAAGGAAGGCCAATAGTATCCTATAGTAAGTATTTTCATAGTAGTTCATTTTTAAATAATGACCCCCATAGGGTTCATCATAGTAGAATCTAATAGTGTCATAGGCTTCATATTCTCAAATACACCTTTTCATAACTAAATCTAGTCTAGTAACAAAGAGATATCCTAAAATCTAGTACTAATGTCTTTTCTTTTGGGTCAAGTGTTCTCTTTATATTGGTGAAAAATGTTGTGGTAGTGATCCTATAGAAAGATAGTTATCAATGTTTGTGAACCAAGGAGATTGAATAGTTAATGCAAATAAATGCTCAATAGAAAATGAATCATTAATAATAGGACTTTATTCATCATTTTACAACCAAGATAGAAAATCTATTACTCCATTACCCTTACCTAGTCTATCCATAATGGTAATTCCAAATTTGTATAGAAAAAGAAACCATCTAATTATCCTACCTACTACCATAGGTTTGTTCATCAAATACCTAATTGTTACATGATCCATGTGGATGAATACTTGGTAACCTATAATGTAATGTCAAAATTTATTTATGTCATAAATGACTGTAAGAAATTCATTCTCTATTATAGTGTAGTTGATCTCAACCCCTTGAATATTCTTGCTAACAAAATAGATTGCATAGATCAAAGATTCATCATTTTGGCCAAGGACAAATCCTAAGGTAGTGTTAGATGCATATGTGTGGATTTGAAAAGGCTTCTTCCAATCAGGCCCCCTTATAACATGAGTTTTTATGAGAAGGTCCTTGAGTTTTTAAAAGGTAGTTTGACAATCATTAGTCCAAGTAAATTCAACATCCTTAGTAATCAATCCAAATAATGGGGCAACAATTTTACTAAAGTCCTTGATGAATCATCTATAGTAACCAACACGTCCTAAAAATCTTCAAACATGTTTATATTTCTTTGATGTGGGTAGATCATTAATGATATTTATCTTTGTTGGATTAAATTTAATTCCAATAGGGGAAATGTGATATCCTAACACAATCCATTTAGTCATAACCATATAACACTTTTAATTTCTCAAAAATAATTGGTGGTCTTGGCAATGTTCTTAATCTTTCTCTAGGTTGGTAAGATATTATTTAAATGTCTGACCATAGATGGTAAAAACATCTATGTAGATTTCAACAAAGTCATGGAAAAGATAAGAAAATATGTTCAAAATAACCCTTTGAGAAGTAGTTGGGGCATTACAAAGACCAAATGGTAAGATGACATAAGCATAGGTTCCCTAAGGGTAAGTAAAACTAGCTTTATCTTAGTCTTTTTGGGCTGTTAGTATCTGATTATAAGCACTAAATCCATCTATGAATTAAAAATACTTTTTTCCTACTAATGTATCTAATACTTGATCAATAAATGGTAGTGGAAAGTGGTCCTTCTTGGTAGCAACATTTAGATCTCAGTAGTCTACTCAAATACACCATTTCCCCTTTCTCAGGTATAATAACCAAAGGAGAGACCTAATGGATATTTTAAATAGGATAAAAAAATCTTGCATCTAAGAGTTTTTACAACTCAATTTTGATAATGTTTTTGACTACAAGATTAATTCTTTTTGGGTTGATGAATAGGCTTGCATTCTTCTTTAATGTAGATGTGGTGTGTGCATAAATATGGGGGTATTCCTCTCATGTCATGGTATTCCCATGAAAATGTTGTGTGATTTATTAGCATTAAAATTAAATGGATTTCCTACTAGGATGTCAAAGAGGTAATAATGTTGAGAGGTTTATTTGATAGAATGTCCACTTGATTCATTAAAAAGAGTATGGTTTCTACATTGGTAATTAAAGGAGCATAGTTACATTGATGGGGAAAAAACTAATGAAATGTATAAATGCCCCTTACAATTTCAACAAGGTCATTTTAAATAAAACTATTTTGAAGTGGGTATAGTCTACATTACAACATTTTTATGGCTACAAGATCTTGTCGATAAGTGTTTTGTAGGATACCAGAAAGGATAGTGTCTTCTTCTTATGATTATAAAGCTAGAATATGGTCAATTATACATAATTTTTGTAAGAAGATAGCTTCCTCAAAGTCATCAATCCAAGGATATTTTCCATCATTATGGGAATCTTAATTAGTGGATAAAGAACCAATTTTTTGGTGTCATTTCTATTGGAGATAAACATTTTTCTTGACCTACAACTAATAAAAGCATTAAATGTGGCCAACCATGGGAGGCCAAGGATGAGAGGATAACCTACCAAGTTAATTTTTGGTTAAAGGATAATAAAATCTACCAAATATTTCTAGGAATCCAAAATTATGACCAGGCCTTCAACAATCCCTTTAGGCTTAACATTTGACCTGTCAGCCATCTGCAGGATAATGGGTGTTAGATAGAAAGTTATAAGTTTTAGTTATTGCATGGTCTTCATGGTCATCATGTTTATGGATAAATTCAAATCAATTAAGGTATTAGATATGGGTTAGCTATGGATACTAACATTGACTACAGGACTTCCAAGATCAGAGTATTTTAGGGGAACTATGTTTCCCAACATAATATTTGCTAGTTGGCCAACAACTTAGACTTTTTTAGGATCCTTCTTATTTCTTCTTGGTTTTTTAAAACATAGATCTTTAACAACCTTTTTATATATAGGGACATATTTTATTTCTTGAAAGAGTGGAATTTTTATGCACACATTTTTAGTTGTCCTAAGATATCAAATTTGGGTTCTAGTTCAGGATGTGAGATAGTCAATCTCTCTAGAAAAGGAGGATTTCCAAGTTTTTTTGGTTTTCTAGTGGGATAGACTTAGGAATGGCCATGGGTTGGTATGGATTAGTATATATTTGATCAGGTTCTTCTAAATATTATAGGATTATGGGTGAGGTGGGTTGTGGAAGAATGCATCTTAAGTGAAGATGGACTTGATTGATATCCAAGACGTAGGTTGGATATTGTATTATTTTGGTGGATTGTGTTGGTTAAATAAACTTATTGGTAGGGTTGGGGATGGGTTGGGTAGGTAATTGAGTGGGTCTAGTAGGTTTATTTGTGTTTGGCATTAAGTCCTACTATTATGGTTGTATTTATTAAGGAAAGCATTGATTACCTCTCCATTGTTGTTATCATGGGTTATAGGAGAAGATCCATTGTTGGTTTTAGAATTACCTAGGTTGAGGTTATTTCTAATTAAGTTTCATCCATAATTGATTATAGAGTATCTACTAGTTTGGGAACAATTTTTGTTGGTTACATTTGTCCAAGAACCATATTCAGGATTATTTAAGAATTGAGAATTTGCAAACATAGAGTTTGATGACATATTTGGAATTGATGACCTTTGTGGCCATAGTCTCCTTTGATCCATGTAAAATTATTGATCCTCATCTCCTCCTATGGATGTAGCTCCACCATTTTAAGATTCTCCTCAATTATGTTGGCTACCTAGCCTTTCATAGAATGGCATATGTATTCTACCTTCTTTTTCTACATTCAGGACAATAAGCAGTTAAGGATTTTTTAGTTTCTTCCTAATTCCTCTGCATATGTAATGTATTAAGCTGAGTTTCTAGGTGGTTGATAATGTCCTACTTCATGTCTTATAAAAGGTCATTGACTTCACCTTTAGACAATCTCACTACAGATGATACAAGAAAGGTTCTAACCCTACTCTTTTTCATGGTTGATATGGAGTAGTTTATACACAGAATTGTTAGTTCATTAAAGGATATTATACAAACATCTCCATTAAACATTAAGTCTAGTTCCTACAGACAATCATCTCTAATTCATTTTAAGAATATTTTAGATAGAACACAAAGAGTGAGAAAGAACTAGATTGTATTCACAATATTCATTCCATATTCAAATAATACAAGAAGGCATATTAAATAGGCAAAGAAATGAGCCACCTGAGAAACATGTGAAAAGGGTGGATAAAATAACCAACATTAGCTAGCATGAAAATAGCTAATCCCATTAAAAAAACTAACCTCTTAACCCAAGTGGTTAAGGAAAATAACCATATACTTATTAACTTAGTCAGTAACCCAAGGTAAATACATAATTATGCTTACACCCTCCCTTAATGACAAAACTAGAAACAAGACCAAGTTTATCTATGAATTTTATGAGCGTATTTGCACCAAGTGGTTTGGTCATTATATCAGTTGGTTTCTCTATAGTGGGGCAGTAGAAGAGACTGATGTCTTCATTTGTAACCAACTATCAGATGTAATGATGGTGAACCTTAATGTGTTTGGTCCTGGTATGGAATACTAGATTCTTCACCATCTTTAAAACACTCTAGTTATCACAAAAATTTGAAGTAGGCTTTGATTACTCAAATTGAAGATCCTCCAAGATTTTATTTATCCACATAGTTTCACAATTGCACTAAGCATAACTTTATACTCTAATTCTATTGAAGATAACGTCATTGTAGTTTGTAGTTTGCTCTGCCATGAAAAAACTCTTGAACCAAGAGTGAATACATAGCCTATTTTATATTTTGTTGAATCTATTGATCATACCCAATAAGAGTTAGAATATATTATAATCTCAAAATCTATAGACTTCTCATATAGTATGCTAAAGTCAAGAGTACCTTTGAAATATATTAATACCCATTTTATAGCTAACTAATGTACTTCTTATGGTTTATACATGAAGAGAGATAGAAAAATCATTACAGAACAAATATTTGGTCTAGTGGTAGTGAAGTAAATGAGACTCCCACTAGCTTCTAATACACTATTTCATTGACCAGAGGTGAAGTAGTGTCAGTTGAAATTTTAGCTCTAACTTTTGTAGGTGAGTGATTTAGATTAAAATATATCATTCTAAACCTTTATAATAATGATTTGTCATACGTATTCTTTGACATAAATACAACACAATCACCTTACCAAAACTCAACAACTAAACAATATTTTAGTAGTCCTAATTCTGTCATATCAAAAGTACAACAAATGTCAACCTTCATATGTTGAATGAGACTAGAACTACTCCTAGTGATAGATAAATCATCAAAATATACAATGAGAATTAAGATATCATCACTAGACACCTTTACATAGAGAGTTGGTTTAAAGTTACACCTTTTGAAACCAAACTCCCTAAGGTATTATATATCTTCATATACCAGGCTTCAGGATCTTGCTTAAGCCCATACAAGGACTTGATCAACCTACAAACAAGATGTTCCTTACCATGAACTTAAAAAACTTATGGTTGAACCGTGTATACTTCCTCCTCCAAATCTCCATTCAAGAAAGCACTCTTGACATCCATTTGGTGCACCTGCCATCCAAATTGAGTAGAAATAACAACAATTAAATTAAAAGTTACCATATTCATAATAGGAGCAAAAGTTTCCTCATAATCAACCCCTTCTTATTGTGCATAACCTTTTATAATAATTTTGGCTTTGTGTTTATCCAAAGGACCATTTGCTTTGAATTTTACCTTGTAAATACATTTACAACCAATGGATTTCTTTCCTGGTGGTATCTCCATGATCTCCCAAGTCTTATTTTTCATCAAGAAATCATATTCTAATTACACGGATAATTCCAACTCATGCTTCCTTTTTGCCTCTAAAAAATAATTAGGCTCAAATATATGTGAAAGAACAGTTGTTATTGAAAAATTGTCATGCTCACCTATATTACCCAACTATTTTCTTAATCTCGATATTCTTCCTTCCACACCCTATGGCAAGTTGCCCTCCTTTAGTGCTTCCATTGTGGTAGAATACCAGTTTGGTTTATTTGGTTAATCTATTGGAACCTCAAAATGACCTACACATCTACTGATGAATTAGAATCTTTTTCAAATTTCACACCATAACTTATAATAGAATCATTTGAAGAAAATAATGACTCAATATTAGAAACTATACTAGTTGTTTTGATGTATGGCATCTATTCATCTACTATGACATCTCTATTTACCACAAATTTGTTAGTAAAAACATCAAGTAATATATAGGCCTTTGAATACTCACTACACCCAACAAACATGTATGCTTTGATTTTTTTATCCAAGTTACTTCTCTTTTGACTAGAAATAACTACAAAAGCTACATAACCAAAAATTCAAAAAGCACTTACATCTGGAGCTCAACCTAACCAAGCCTCCTCTGGATTCATATTCTCTAATGCTTTTGTATGATTTTTATTGAGGATGTACACTACTATATTCACTACTTTTGCCCAATATCTATATGGAACATTTTTGCTTTTGACCATATAATGAGCCATGTCCATCACCATCCTATTTCACCTTTTCAAAACTCCATTTTACTATGGGGTGTAAGGGGTAGTATACTATATGTGTATGCCTTAAGTGGCACAAAAATCCTTGAACTATTTTGAGATGAACTCACCCCCATTATCCATTCTAAGATATTTCACTGACCTTCCCGCTTGTTTCTCAACCATAGCTTTCCAAGTAAGGAAGTTAGAAAAACAATCAGATTCCTTCACTAGAAAGTATACTCACTTTTTTATAGAGAAATAATCAACCAAAAATAGATAATAATGGGCTCCATAAGGGGTAGGTGTCTACCTTAGACCATGCAAATCTACATGTACTAGATCCAATACTCCTTTAGATCTTGAAGCTTTACCAACATCAAAGGAATGTCTAACTTGCTTCCCTAATTGACATATAGTACATACATGATGACTATCTTGAATAGAAGGAATCCCCTTAACCATCATAGTCTTTCTCAATGTAGTCAAAGACTATAAATTCAAATACCCATACCTTTCAGGTCATAGTGAACTTGTGTTATCAATTACTATAAATACACTTTCCTTTACCCTTTGTGGATCTGTAAGCTTATATGAACCTTTCTCACCAATCTCAGTAGTAATAATCTTTCTATATTTGGTAGTGGCTAAAAATTGTTGTCATGAAACTTTACAACAAAATCAGATTTTGAAGTGATCTCACTAATTAAAAGTAAATTTTTGTTCAGATTAGGCACATACTTAACATTATTAAATGTATACTAAATTGTACCATTAAAACTAATCTGAACATTACCATATCCTTTCACAAAATGATTCTTACCATCTCCCAAAGATACATATTCATTATTACTATCATTTTTAACAAAACCCACATACCAATACTTATGGCATGTATATTGGTGAGATTCCCCTAAATCAAAGTACCAAGATTGATCCATTGTAGAATTACCACTAAAAGCCATGAAAGTAAAATTAGGAGATGGTTTCTCTCCTTCACCTTTATCTACATTCACATGATGAGATTTATTTATAGGTTTAGCCATATACTATTGTATTTTCTTGAAATCTTTCTTAAGATGACTAGGCTACTTACAATAACAACATTTCCACTTATATATCTTATTATAACCACTTGTGAAGATTCTATCAGATAAACAGTAGTTTTACCAAACTACTTACCCTTTCCCTTGATGAACAATGCACTCTCTACTCCTAGTATCTCTCCTTTTACAATAGCAATGTGGATAAATTTTCAAAGTCCAAAGTATTCACCTCAACAATCATGTGCAAGGACTCCACAAATAACTCAAATGAAGGTGAAAGATTCTACATAACCAGAGCAATCAAATCTTTCTCATCAACATGATTTTGTATAGCCTTCAACTAATCACTAATGTCCTTGATCTATAAAAAAACTTAGAAATGGAGCCACCTTTTTGCATCTTATTATAAAATAATAAATTATTCAAATATAAGGCCCTACTAGCTTTAGAAGTCTAGTATTTAGAAGTAAGACTAGTCCACAAAACTGATGCAATGGTCACATTTTTGACCTCTAAGATTACATTATCTTCTACTAATAGTTTTAACAACATAAGAGCCTCATGATGATTTTTATCATAGTCATCATAACCAGTGGCAAGCCTTTGCTCTTTATCAATCACTATTTGATCAAGGTTCTAATATTCATATATCATTGAAACCTTGTGATTCCATAAACTAAACTTTTTACCAGTCAATATCTGAGAATTTGGTAGTAACAAGTGTTGAATACTAGCCATTTGATGTAGTTTTTTATAAAAATAATTAAATCAAAAAAATTATAATTACTTTTATAAAAATTCCTTCTACACACTAATTCTGTATTGACATTGAATAACTCTATCAGTTTTTAGAAAAAAATCCAATACCATTTACAAGATCTCAAATTTTATACCACTAAAATAATTAAATCAGGAAACCTATAACTCTGATTTAAATTTTTTTTCTCCATCCACATCCAGATAAAAAACCTAGAAAATGATGAAATTTTTAACTTCATGGATGCTTCCATGATTATTAATTAGAAATAGGTCCCCAATAACCCTATTGGCTAAAGTTTTGATTTATTTCAATTAAAAAATTAAAAATAATTGAAATAATAGAAATTTAGGTTAAAATTTTCATGAAAAATATTTTTCCAATCAGAAAATTAGCCTACTTGTGAAACTTTAGGCTCAAATTCTGCACCCATTTCTTAGCCAAATCACAAATCATCTACACCACTATTCAAGTTATGAATTAACTCATTATTTAGACTCTTATTTCACTAAAAATGATCCAGATTTGAATTTTTCCACCTCTCCTTGAATTTTATGGTGCTCAAGTTGTACAACCTACCCAAAAAAACAAATGGAGGCTTTAAACTACCTGAAACTACTTCCTCTAACCTTATTTTGATCTGATTTGGTCTTTTGATCCTCTCAAGTACTTTATTGGTCTTCAAGTTGAGCTTAAATTTTTTTTCTCTCTCTTCCAAATCTTCATTAGGTGCGTGAAGCTCCTCCCTAGCAAGACACTAACCTATCTAGCTTCCATAGACCTCCACTCAGTCTTTATGAACCACGGGCTTTGATTACCATGTTAGATAAAACATAGAGAGTGAGAAAGATCTAGATTATATTCACAACATTCATTCTATATCCAAATAATATAGGAAAGCCTATTAAATAGGCATATAAATGAGCCACCTAAAAAACATGTGAAAAGGGTGGGTAAAATAACCAATTTCATCTAGCATGAAAATAACTAAGCCCATTAAACAAACTAACCTCTTAACCCAAGTGGTTAAGGAAACTAACCATAGACTTATTACCTTAGTCAATAACCCAAGGTAAATACATAATTATGCTAACAGAATACAAGTTTGATGGATTATTTATCCATTATAGTCTATTTGGAATTTTGTAGGCTGAACAGATACCTTTCCTTATATTCTTCCAATAACTCATCATAAGCTTGTGACATTCTGAATATGTCATCTCTCATGTATTTTTTGCCTCTATAATAGTCTTAGTATTTGGACAAAGAATTCTCCTTAAATTTTTTCCAAGTAGAAACAACATCCTTACTAAGTCCCATGAACCATCTAAGTGATACATATTTGAGTATTCTTATAAATATCTTGAGTTTCTACGTATCTTGATTATAATCATAGCTGCAGCATAATATGTCAAACTCAAAAATAAATGTGTCTAGATCCTCATATGCTTTTTCCCTAAAAGTAAGGAGGGCAGAGTGAGGAATATTATTCATGGGTGTATTTCCTTGAGGGGTAAGAATGGGGAATTCAAAGGTGTCAGACTCATTGGCAACATTTTCTTTTTGATGATCCTCCAAGAACACTCTTTTTATTGGTAGACCAAAAGATCTTGCCACCCATTCCTCAAAATCATTATCAATTCTTACAGTTCTTGGGGTGTATAAGATAGATATTTTATCTTATTTTTAAGGAATATATGGATTGATTTACAATGGAGATGGTATAGAGGTTTTAGAAGATTTAGCTTGTGGCTCAATAAAGAGTCTTCCTAAATTATAATATTCCATTGGTCTAATATTTCTTCTAAGAGCAAGAAGAGTCTTGAATGCCTCCTTAGCAATAAATTTGGGTGATAGAGGGAAGTGAGTTCCTGATTCTTGATTATGAGGTGATAAGGTGGTGATCCTCTAAGATGGCACATAGGGATCCTTTTTAGGGGTATTAACCTTTTCTTTTTCAAAATATCTAGCTTGTGTTACTAACTCAACCAAGAATTCCTCCTTTTCTACCTCTTCTATTGATAATTGTATGTGATATTCAGGGATTTCCTTATGTTACTCAAATGATGCAACATGTATTTATGTTCTTATATCAATGGTTAATTATCTAGTCATAAATATTCCTAGATGATCCCATTCTCTTTGCATGTACACCAACCACATTTTATTTTAAAAGTTTTTTCCCACCCTACTTGCAAAGGGTTAGTAATATGGGGGTTTTTGAAAATTTATAATATTATAATTTGTAGAATGGAGATTTAAACTATAAAAATAGGAAATATTTAATTTATAAAATAATAATCTCTAAAAATCAGGAAAGCAATAAATATATAAAAACAATTATTATTAAGATTGATGATTTCTAGTGTGTGACACCCTTCCCTAGCAACAGTGTCAAAAATGACTAGCAATAGATTCACAATATAATTTACTTTTCTTAATCTTTAATGATCAAAGAGAGTTAACAAAGACCTATACCTTATACTTTATTTAAATATCAACCCAAGGATGTAAACATGACAAGATGACATCATTATATGTGCACACTTAATCCTCTAATTTGACATTCTTCTAATTAGAATTTAGGGTGTTCAAAATTATACAAGGAATGAAATTCTGAATTGAACACTCATACAAAATCACGAATCAAATGATTACACTACTTTATGTTTGAAATCTTCCTTAAAATAATCACATACAAAGCTGAAAATCACACAACTAGGAATTAAACACTCAACACAAATAAAATAAGTAACATGCTTAACTAATTGATGGATCAGATTGTCACTATAAGAAATACAAAGGGGGCTATTCCTCCTTCTAACTCAATCTTCAATACTTCATATTAAAAAAATAAAATTGACTCAAAAATAGTTGCTCATATTAATCAAATGTAGTAAGGAATTACTACAGGAGAATTACAGTAATAGCTATTTTACAAAATATGCTTCTAATCTATTTCTCCAATTTATCTCTAACTAGTTTCTCAACCCTATATATATATATATATATATATATATATATATATATATATATATATATTAAAAAAAAATAGGGGAGACTATCTTATATGAAACAAGATACATTTCAAATTAAGAAACATTCAGCTATAAGATAAACAAAAAATAGTTCCTTCTACTAAAGCTGTCATTCATATGGAACCTAAGATGCTGCTTCAGGACAATCCAAGTTGTTCATCCTTAATCAAATTTCTTCACTATGTTACATGAATTTTATTACAAATTATTCGATTCAATTGATTTTGGAATCAAATTCTATTTGCTCATAGCTTCAGTCATGTAGTGGTTGTAGGATGTTTTTCCATGATGAATTTCCTTTACTATAGGATAGATCATGAAATGTTCTTTTGAATGTACCTATTTCTTCAAATACCTTTTAAACACATTATAAATAAAATCACCCTATAGTTAAAGAAAAAATTATATAATTGACTTTCAAGATAAAATTCTAACTATTCAACGATACATGATAATATAATGCTATTGTAAAACATGGCTATCTTATGATTAAAAATTATGTAAAATATTTTAGAAACATGGTAAGCTAAAAGGGTGAATATGGAAAATGTGGATAAAAATAATGATAATTCTAGGGCTCATCATCAACTTTTCCTCATGATATCGCTCAAAGATTCTATATATAACATCAAGATGTCCAACATGTGTTTTTGATTTCACTAGGATGTCGTCAACATAGTCCTCAATAATATCATGCATCATGTCATGGAAGATGATAGTCATAACATGTTGATAAATGGCCCCAATGTTACTTAAGCCAAATGGCATGACTTGATAATAGAATGTTCCCTATGGTGTGGTAAAGATTATTTTGTGTTGGTATTTTATATCTATCTTGATCTAATTGTATCATGAGAATCTATCTATAAGGGACAACATCTCATAACTAGTAGTAGAGTCAACACTCATATCAATATTGGGTAGAGGAAAATCATCATTTGGATATGCCTTATTGATATCTCTAAAATTAGTACAAATGTGTATACCTTATGGATTTTTATTTACTAGAACTATGTTTGATATACATTTAGAATAGTTTAGTGGTTTGATGAAGCCATCTCCTAATAGTTTCTCCAATTTTGCTTTTACCAATAGGGTGATGTGTGGATGCATCTTTCTCAATTTTTGTTTGACTAGCTTAGCATTTGGATGAACAACTAGTCGATGCATAACCAAATTAGAGTCTAATCTTGGCATGTCAAAATAAGCCCATGGAAAGATATCAATGAAGCCTCTTAGAATGGTGACAATGTGGTCACACTCTTCATTAGTGAGGAAGGCTCCAAGATAAACAATTTTGGGATTTTCATAAGTCCTTAGGTTTACTTCAATAGTGTTTTATACAAGGAGTGTATAACCATATTCTAGAATAGTGGGTAATGTCTAATCCTGCTCCTCCTTTTCCACTTCAGTTTCTAGTTATTCTTCCTAAAGATCTAGATAATGAGATAAATCTGAATCTGTCAGTTTGAGTAGTGGACAACTAAAAATATATATAGAAATTTGAGGTTAAGATGTTTAAAGACTTTTTATTGTTCTGATGTGATACTAGCACTGGATATAGAGCTAGGACTTAGTTGACACTATGCTTTCTATGGAGATGAGAAAACTTCCCCATCCAAGAGCACCTAACATTTGTTTTGACTCAAGGTCTTGTATTTTTATTTACTATTTACATGATCAATGAGTGCCTCAAAGAGGTTTTCACCCAAAGATCTTGATGTTTTATCTTTTTTGTGATAAAAAAAATTTGTCTACTCTTCAAATTAGGCATAAGAGTCCAAGGAGAAGTTAAATCCTTGCTTATGATTACCAATTGGCAATCCAACTCCAAGTCCCATGTATTTGTCAATAAATTATTCATTCTATAATTCATCAAGGGGTATGATAGAATTTTTATAAAACTAATCAATGTGGTTAGGATGTCAAAGACAAAGGGGACAATGGGTGGTGATAATCATAATGGAGTTAGATTCAAATAGGTCCATGTTAGCAAGCTCATTGTAAATGCTCTAATGGGATGCTACATCACTACCAAGAGTCTTATTGTTGGTCAACTCATAAGAATCACTATCAAAATACATGAGGTTTTCCCTGGGTGATATAAATCTAAGACTTTTAATCATGTTAGGCTTACCTGCTAATAATGGCTCTAAGATTCCTTGCTCTCATATCTTGAGGCCTTTACTTATATAGTCAAAATTTTCTATAATCCAAATAGGGATAAGAAACATAGGATTAAAAAAAATCAATAATTCCATCAGAATATAACTAGTCTCTTTCAATAAAAGCTTCTTGATCCTAATTTGGTGAAGTGGCAGGTATAAATGCCATTGGTGGTTTTTGTGTATATTTATTCTTTTACCAAATCATGTTGGGCATACAAGGGATTTTAGAAAGCTTGGGTTTATTGAAAGACTTAGGAGACTTGGGAAATTTAACAATATGGAAGGCATATTTTAAATGGTACATGGAAATGCTTGCATCTTCAATAATGATATGTTGTGTAAGCATTGTAGGGAATGGATCAGTTAAAGTAGAAGCAAGTTCACTTAGGTTGATATAATTGGATTTGGGTGATTGCAAAAATATTTATTTGTTATTATTTATGAATAATTTAGAACTAGGGAAATAGTTATAATTGTAAAATTCAACCTAAAGGTGTTTTCAATATTGATAGGGATGTAGATCAGTAGGAATGGTGACTTCAATCCCATCATGGGGGAACTTGAGGCATTGGTGTAAAGTAGATGGAATGACCTGTACTTCATGGATATAAGGATTACCAAGAAGTATGTTATAAGGCAATTTAATATCCATAATATTATAAATATAATGATGGGACATAGACCCAACAATGATCAACAAATAGATAGTTCCAAAAGATTCCATTTTGGCATTATTGTATGCCTTGATCATGATTGTTTTTGTCTATATGTCTTTTTTAGTATAACCTGATCATTGTACTAACTTGAGTGACACTATGTTCAACCTTGAACCATTGTTTATAAGAATCCACTTGATTTTATGATTTTTTATGATGACCTTAATGTACAAGGGGTTGTTATGGCTATGACCAAGAGTAGACATGTCATTATGATTAAATGTAACTTGTCATAAAAGAGACAAATTCCCTACAAGTGTTTGAAATTGTTTAGGGTTATTATCTTGGGGAATAATGAACTATTGAAAGAAGTCATTTAAAATAGTTATGTGGACTTTAAATGTATGAAAAATATCTAAAATAGAAATTTACACCATATTTTTACTAATTTGGTTTGAGATACGTACAAATTATCAATGGAAGCATGAGATGGTTTAGCCTTGACTAGTGTAATGTTTAGTTTTGGATTTGAAGGCATAGTGTTCACATTAGGATGGGTGTTAGAAGAGGGAAAAGGGCCCTAGAGGGTGACTTGTGAGATTCTAGTTGTGATTTCATAATCTAGAGTTGATAAAGAGCCATTATAATTAGAAGATGAAGGTAAAGGGCCTTGGATGGTGACTCATGAACGTCCAGTTACATTTGCATAATTTTTAGTCAATAAGGAGTCATTATAATTATAAGAAGGGGGTATAAAGATAATAACCCATAAAAATTGAGGTGCAATGGAATTAATTGAACCTAACATGATGTTACTTAGAGGAGAAGGTGTTAAACCTATAATGGGGTGTCTAGTTTTTTGAGAAGCATTGGATGGTTCACGAGATTTGATGGTGATGGTGGTAACATGATTTGTATAAATATGTCCCATGGTGTGATTATAATCATACAGCATGTTGTTGTAACCTATGTTATTATCAAGGGTATTATTATCCTAATTATGATTTTGGACTTGTACTTGTTGACATTGGGTTTTCCCTTGATTCTGATTATTTTTTGTTGGTTATTGATTATGTTTAGGAAATAGGTCTTTGTAAATGCCCATATCTTGATTAATGTTTTGTGCCATGTGTTTTACTTTAATTTTATTTCTTTCAATCAAATCTTCAATGAGATGCCTCAATTGAACACATTGATAAATGCCATAGCCAATAACATGATAGAATATTTAAAACTCATCTACTGATACCAACTAGGTTTGGATTGATCATCATGAAATAGCCTTGGTATAGGCCACATAATCAGATTAACTACCATGATCTTTTAGAACATGATCTCAAAAAAATTTCCTAATTTTTTGAATATTCTATATTTATTAAATGCCCTATGTGGAGGATCCCTTTGCAAATTAGTTGATGGATTAGGTGGATCTAATTGCATATTTGGAGCTGGGGGAGCTTCCATGATTTGCACATATCTAGATTCTATCACTCCATTTCCCACCATGTTATTTTTTTTTTAAACCTTTAAGATGTTTTGTATCAATATCTTTAATAGGTGATTGGGTATGATTAAAAATTTGACCCTATGAATAAATCTTAATAAGCCCCTTAGTTATTAGTACCTTCTCAATCTGCACACCCTTGTCTATGATTTCCTTGAATGTGTTTGCACAAGAAAGTCATAGATTATGAGTAACTTTAGGGTGTAAGTTTTGTGTAAATATTTCAGCCAGTTATTTATCTAAAAAATTATGTTGGAAACATCTAGCCAATACTATCCATTACTGTATATTTATGCTATGAAGCTTTCCCCATCTTATTTTTTTGCTTTACATAGGTCGACCATAGTCAATGCATGTTTAATGTTATAAGAGAAATGGTTATAATTTTTTTAGATAAATAATTCTAATATACCACTGATCCCTTATGAAATTTTAGGATCCAATCCAAAGCTTGTCCAACCAAACTATGTTGAAATAAGTGAAACAAATAAACACTGCTATAAGCTACCTCTTGGTATAACACAAAAAAACTTAGATATGTTCTTGAGGGTTAATCTTTCATTTGTATTTATCAAATTTGAGTTCCTCAAAATGAGGTGGAATGAAAATTAGATAATAATTAATTCAAATGGATATGGACATATCTCATCAAACTTATATTTCTTGACTCAATTTCCTATCTCCAGTCTTGACATGATTTCCTTCATCAATTTCCACTCCCACATATTTGGTGCATTTTTTAGGTGGAATATAATTTTGTTGGGGTGGTATGTTCCCCTGGTGTGTTGTTTTATTATGGATTTAAACCCTAGGATCAGTAACTTTATTTTGATTTACTCATTGAGTTGAGTAGGTTGGCTATTGATTCTTATTGTTTGATGGACATTTCCTAGAATCTACCCCTATGAACTATAAGTATATTTTTGGTTCACCAAAGGATGTGTTGCTTAGGAGGAACTTACCAAAGTGTTTTAAATAATACCTTCAATATTTTTTGAGTTTTTAATCACTTGGGTCTATGAAGGGATAAAAGTTTCTTGGTGATTAAGAAATATATGCTCTATATCTGGTGAAACATGTTGTGAAACATCCCTAGGTTTTTTTGTTTAGATGAAGTGATAGGATCTATCTTAGATGTAGGCTAAACTAGGTAATGTTGAATTTGATCTATCACACTCTATCACTCTTTATAATCTTTGTTGTTGATAAAAAAACTAAAGAGTCTATTAAGTCCATGATAAGCTTTTCTACATCTATTAACTGATTTTCTTGATCTTGGTAGCAAATATTGATCATTTGGCACATACTCTATGAGTGTTTCCTCCCCCTTTCTATAAGAATCAATGTTGGATTTTGTAATATGAGTAAGATATTTCTCTCATTGTTTATCTTCTACCCTAACAAGTGTGTGTAATTATTCCATGGGGAAATTTTGTGGTAACCTAACCCCTGACTTTATTAACCATAGGAAGGATTCATATTTATCTTCTAAAGGTTAATGTTCATAATAATCTTATTTAGACCCTATGGGTTTTAGGATATATTTCAACATAATGAATTTATCATATTTGTCATAAAAATTCTATTCCTCATAACTAGGGCCGTAAGAGACCCCACTACAAGTGTACCTTTGTATCATTCTTGGAAGATAATTTTCTACATTTTATAAATATGTGCAATGTGTTTTGTAAATGTTAAAAATGGTGTTTAGATTTCTTCAAACAAATGACAAGGTTAAATGAGACTATAATAAATTAAGTGGCATAGTATTGCACAAGTAGAATAAAGTGGTTACAAATTTATGCAACTTTGGTGGGTTGAAATCATCAAATTAGAATAATGTAAGATAAATTTCATACGTAAAGTGAAAGCTAGTAAAACAAACTTAGGTCAAAGATACGTTAATATCGTAAAAGCTAGATACAACTACTATGAGTTGTGACTAGAAAATTAGAAGTTATTTTTTATTAAGAAGATAATAATGTAAACCAAGAAGGTCAAAATTTTAATCAACATAACAACTCCTAAGTATAAAGCTAAAATCAAATGAGCACCACAATGCTACCACATGGTAATAGGATGTAGAATGGTCCAGGAACTTAGAGTATGAGAGAATGTAAGATAACATACATGCATAATGAAAATAAAATGATGATGAGTCTATGTAATAACCTTCAATCTAAATTGGAAATCATACCCAAGTTACTCAAACCAAGTGCAAAATGTAAATTAACATCACCTTGGATCAGAATTTAGAAAGGTATGTTTTTGAATTTAGACAAAAATAAAGGACATTGAGATTTTTGTAACATAATAAAATGGTTTAGACTCAAATGGATAAAATAATAATTCTATCCAAAAAATACAAACAATTTTTTTGAATGATGTTTTTAACAAGGAAAAAAGTGGTTTCAATTTGGTCAGTGTAATGCCTCTTTGTTCAAATATAAAGGTGTATAACAAAGTGTTTAGTTTATTAACATTTTGTGGTTTAATAATAGTTTTAGACTAAAAATTACTAAGTAAAGGATAAAATGATAAGCATGCCTAATAATAACATCCTAAATTTTAAAAATAACAAGGTTGTATGATACTGTCAAATTCTATTTATATACGTGCTCTTGAGAGGATTTTAATTATTAATCCAAAAAATTAAATTTCATGAGAAGTAGGATTTTAACACCCCTTCTTCTCTCAAGATTTTGTATGGTAACATGAAACTTTAGGCTACTCTCCTTGCATCAACAATATGTCTATGTTAAGTGGAATTGTTCTAAAACTAAATTTTTATGCATCTAAATGGTCCCAAGTGTGGCTAACACTAGATATGATCCCATCAATTGGATTGTTTTGAAAAGGATTTTTCATTTTCAAAACCAATACATCCATTAATTTATTAGTGTAGTTTAATGTTTGAGTTGATCATACATTCCTAAGATAGCAGTCATTAATGGAGGTAGTTCAATCGCTCAAACTACCAACCCAATGATTTACCAACTCAATTTATATACCCCACCATGGAGTGGGTTTGAAATGATACCTAGAGATTAATTCTTGGGTCAAAGCTTCCATATATAACCCATGAAGAGGTTATAAAAACCTGTTCACAAGCCAAAGTGTATAAAAATAAAGATAAGTGAAAAGACTTTATGATCATTTTAGGATCACCCAAATTGTACAAATTTGAAGAGGCCCCTAGAAAATTTATTTTCATATCTTTGGACAAGGTACCAAATTTAAAAAGTGAGTTATTTTTGTCACCCATGTTCCCTAAAGGGGACAGTGGGAGAGCATATGTGCAATGCTCATTTTGCTAAAAGAACAAACAACTTTAATAAACAAGCATGAAAATAGAACACTTAAGAGTATTTAGCTAATGTGAGAGTTCATTTTAAGGCACCAAAATGAAGTATGAATTAAATTTTTATTTTATTTGATTATTGAAATGGAGACTAAGTGACTTAAATCCTATAAAGAATATGTTAGAAGTGTGAAATTATGGTGTGAATTATTATCACAAACTTCTAGATTATTTTTTTAGGTCTTTGTTTTCTTTTTCATGTCAATCTCACCATTCCACAAAGTGATCTTAAAATTATTCAATGTGTTCCCACCATTCCATAGGGTGATCTCCTTGAAATACAAAACAAAAGACATAATGGTTTTATGACCTCACTATTTGATAGGGGGATATCATTAATTAGCAAGGTAAAGTCATCAAAACATAGGGAAATCTTACCAAAATGATAAAAAATGATTAAAATAAAATAACAGTCACCTATCAATTTCTAGTTCAGAATGATCTCTCCATTTTATAGGTTGATCTTATCAATCTGCAAAGTGATCACACTGATCTACAGTGTATTCCCACCATTCTACAAAGAGATCCCACTGATTTGTAGAATGATCTCACCTATCTTATAAAACACATAGGTAGACAAAAAATGTATAAAATTGATCATGTCATTCATGAACATGTTTTTTCCATTTCATAGGTCGATCTCACTGATGTTTAGGTCGATCCTATTGACTTCTAGAGTGATTCTGCTATTTTATAGGTCTATCCTATTGTTTGTCTCAAAAGCCACAAAAATATAAAATGAGAGAAAAATAAGTGCAAAACAACCTCCAAAGAGGGGTTGAATGAAAAATTATAAAGTATGAAGACTTATGTGAGGTGTGGATGCCATTGGGCATGCCAAAATGTAGATTAAGATTACAAGATGTGTTAGTCCATGCATTGGTCAAGAAAATATCTATAAAGAATCATATAAACAATAAAATATAAAATCAACCCCCTCATGGGGTGTTGCTAATGAGTTATAAGAGATATTTAAATAATTAATACTACCAAACCTTTCAAATAATGTCCTTCCTTCTAAGAGCAGCCAAAAATCATGTTTTTCATTATATTTGGTGCTCCAAGTCTACATCAATGATGAATAGCAAGCTACTCCATCATTTCCTAGTGCACCAATGACTTAGTATCATGAATATAATCGATTTGTGCAAATGGGTGAATCTTTATGAATATAATTTTGAATTATAACATTACACAATTTAAGCTCTCTTAATCAATGGTGAAGCCCTATATTTATAGATTTTTGAAAATGTTCAAGGTTGTCCATGACCATCCATCTTGAGATCAAGATGTGTGGCCATGAACTAATTCAATTTTGGAGTGACAATCCATAGATATTTGGAATGATGGGGCATTAATAAGGCATGTGAAGGCTTAATCTTGATATTTTTTTAGTAATACGTTATGGATGCAACCCCATTGATGATGTCATGGGATGATGTAGATTTGAGGAATGAATTTCTAATAATTAGATTTTCAATAACTTCCATGTATTTTCCACTTAAGCTCTTGATTTGATTTAATTTGCTTAAGTGGATTTGATTAATTTTCTATAATTCTTTGGAAATATGTTATGTGCTTAATAAACTTGGTCAAAAATGTCATTTTCCAAAGTCACAATTTAACTGAATTATAATCAAAATAAGGTGTCAATTATGTATGAAATAATACCAAGTAAGGAATTATGGACATGACATAACACATGAATGTGATGTATGATATCAAATTAAAATAATTCAGTGGTCTAGAGTATCATTTTACATGGTCACAATTTAAATCAAAGTGATTTGAGAAAAGATAATAATCACATAAAATGTATTTCCCCATTCAAGGATATATTATCTTAAATTAGCAATTGTATGCGATAAATTCAAACCATTTAGTGCATTTTAGTGATTTTGGCCTAGATTGTGCATTATCATAGGATATTACTTAGATTGATAATTCTAACATAATAGTGATGGGAAGTGGATGTCTACAGCTTAAAACTAACCTAGAATGGAGCTCTTCTCCAAAATTTATAATGATAAACTCGGTCTAAAATATATTCAAGGTATAATTTATATTTTCTCACACAAATGGTCAAGTGAATGGTAAATCCTAAATGTAGAATCTCGACAAAGTGTTTCAAACAAATCTAATCTAGGTTTTAAAATAGGAAACATTACTAGGTGTTTGAGAATAAGACACAAATCTAAGCTCAAAATGACATGAACGAGACCTAAAAAATTAAGGTAAATTATAAATCTTTGGAAACACAACACAAAGTTAGACTTAAAACAAACTAGGTCTAAAAGGCAAATGTTAGGTCTTTGAAAACACATCACAAAACTAAACTTAAAAATAATTAGGTCGAGGTAAATATTTCAAAGCAATAAATCTAAAAATTTGAAACACTTGGACTCAAACTAGGCACATATATTCAAACATAAACTTAAACCATTGGTAAAAGATATTAGACCTTAGGTACATGCCTAAAACTAATTAGGAAAGTTAATTCCAGGTAAGCAAAAATAATAATGATGAGTAAAACATTCAATCCCAAGTGATGAGTAGGACTCAAATATAAAATAACCATGCTTAAGGTTGTATATGGACAGATATTTTTGACCTTAGTTCTAAGAAAAAAAGAGATGCGAGGCACATGGAAAAGACCACTTCCAAAAGTCTAAGAAAAATGATCTTCAAAAAAAGCAAGGAAATAATCCAAGTTACACAATTCAAAATTAGGAGGTAAATACCCAAGCCAAAATTAAGCAAGGCAAAGGCATATACCACTCAACATTTGAATCCAAACTTCTCAAGACAAATTTCAAACTTGGTTTAGAAGACTTTGTTTCTCAAATAGACAACACACTAGACCAAAACAAATGACATAACCATACCAATTATAGACCAAAAGGTATATATGGTTTCAAATTAGATTTGACACAAGGCAAAGGTTTTAAAATAATATGAGTAGTGTAATGACGCTACCTCACTCAAAAGGTATGATAATGTTTTTATTTCAAAATGACAAGGTAAAAACTTGGGATGAAATGGGGAGCATACTGTTACCCTTTTTAAATAAGTGATACACACAAAAAAAGATTTGAACATATCTAAGGCAAAGTGTGGTATCAAATGGATGGAGTAACAAATCTTTAAGATAAAAGGGTTAAACAAACATGTGATGTATTATGGATTAATTTTGGACATGTTTTTGACAAGCAAAATAGTTTTTAGACTCAAAACAATGCAAGTAAAATAAATAGACATAAAAACACTTAAGTGTATCTTCCTACCCTAAAAACTAACAATGTTGCTTTGTATTGTTAAATTTTATTGATAAACTAATTTTTGAGAGGAAATAATTTGTTAATCCAAGTTTATATGTACATGAAAATTAGGGTTTTTAAGCCCCCTCTTCTCTCAATAATTTGTATTGTGACATGGAACATCAGGATACTCACCTTGAATTGATAATATTTTACATGGTAAGTGGGTTTCATCTAAAAACTATAAGTTTCACATGTTTTTATATGGTCCCATATATGTGGTTAACACTAGGGCACAACACATCATTTGGATCCAAGATAATCAACTTGCTATAAAAATGTCTTGTCCTTTTTACAACCACTACACCATCAGTTTCTCAATGTAGTGTAATGTCCAGATTAGGCCATTGTTTTGAAGGTAGTAGTCATTAATAGAGTTAGTTTAACTAATCAAAATAATGTCCCAATTATTCAATAGATATATTTGTATACCCAACTATGGAGTAGGTTTGAAACAATGCTGGGAGATGAATTTTTGGGTTAACTCTTCCCTAAAGAAATTATGTGGAGGGGATGAAATCTTGACCACAAGCTAAATACAATAAAATAATTAAATGAAATTATAAGGAATTTAAAGGTTATTTTTTTAATCATCTAAGTTATTTGAACTTAGAGAGACAATAGATGATGTTCCTTATAGAATTTGGACTAAGCAACAAGGAAATGTATAAAGTTATTTTGATCACCAGAGTTCTATAAAGGGGATGGGTGGAGAGCATACACACAAAAGTTTGGTTTGCAAGAAAATAAAACAAACAAAAACAAATATCTTATGAGTTCTTATTATTTTTAAAGCATAAGTGAAGTATGAAAATAAATTTGACCTTTTGACTTTGTTTTTATTATTTGAAAACTTTGAAAGACAAAATAAAAGTTATTAGATGATTTTTATACACCAAAATGTAAGTGTGAGTGAGATTTTAGCCTTTATAAAAACATAAAAGTTATTTGAAAGGTTTTAAAGCACCAAAATTAATGCAAAATTGGTTTATTATTGCTTGAAAATCCTAAAAAATCTTTTTTAAAAATTTATTGGCTCAATACAGTAATGCCAACCTATAAAATCAAAGTTAAAAACAAAATCAAACATAAAAAAGGATAAAAAAAATAGTAGTTAATGTTTTGACCATAACTTATAAAATATTTATAATTTATGCAACAAAATTTGGGAAGTTGTTCATAGGTAAAATACACACATTATGAAAAATTTAAGATTTAAAAAGTGAATACAAAAAATTTATGAGCTCTATATCAACCATTTTTTAGCAAATTAAAAAAATAACAAAAAATAATAGTCAGTAATTTGCCTATAAATTATAAGATGTACATTATATTTTAAAAAAATTTTGAGATAATATTGATATAAAATAAACACAAATTTAAAAAAAAATCAAATTAAAAGCAATAATTTATCAAAATATATGATGACTGTAAAATCAAAGTTAAAAAAAAACCAAACATTAAAAAGATAACAACCAACAATCAATGTTTTAACCATAACTTCTAAAATATTCATCATTTATTCACAAAATTTTAGGAGCTCGTAGTAAAATAAACACATATATTAAAAAATTTAGATTAAAAAAGTGAATAAAAAAAGTTATGAGCTCTGTATCATCCATTTTTTAGCAAATAAAAAAAATCAAAAACAACAAAAAATAACAGTCAGTAATTTGCCTATAAATCTTAACATATATATTATTTTAAATTTTTTTTGGAGAGGATGTTAATAGAAAAAAACAAACACATCCCTACAATAATTTAAATTAAAAATAATAATTTATCAAAAGATATGATGACTGTACTAACTATTTTTTTTAATAAATTTTCTAGAAGTAAATAATTAAGAGAAATAGTGGGTTTTGTATCCCACCAGGCATGCCATTATGTGATCAAGGAATATGTAGAGGGGAGATTATTATTTTTTTAGTATGAAATAAAATCAAACAAAACATACTAATTTATTTTTACACCTCTAGCCTAGTCACTCAAAGAGCTAGTGAACTACATAAGTAACTAACAAATGAAATCAAAATAAGTAAGTTTACCTTCCATGAGAGAAAATGTTATGTGCTGAAAATGAGATTGATGTGTTTAGTTATGTGAACAAGAAATATTTATCAGTGGAACTCTTTGTACCACCTCTCCTTGTCCTCTTGGTAATGTTGGCTTGGCTTTGGCTTGGTTTAGCTTAGAAAATGGGCATGGTAACAATACTACAAGAGAGTTTTGAAGGAAATAATGTATAATAACATTATACTACTCAAACTTATTTATAAATGGGTAAGGCCTTATATTTATAGCTTCCAAAAATAACTCTAAATCAAGTGTAGTTAGTTTAGAGTTTATTTATATTTGAGTTTGAACTAACCCTTACTTAAGTTAAGGAATGAACATGCATTTAATATTTGGGATAGAGAGCCTATTTATTAGGCATGGCTCTCCATTCCTAAATTTAGGGCATTTAAGGAGATATTTCCAATTCTTTGACTTTGAAGATGATGACATCATCATGACATCATTTTTATTAAATTTTTATTTTTCCAAAATTTATTCTTACTAATTACACATGGAAATTTCACCTAAGTATTTAATTTGATTTAATTAATTAATTCATTTTGCTTAGTATTTTTTCATTTTAGGAATTGTTTAAGTACCCCACTTAATGGGTCCAAAGGCTAAATTTTTAATTTTCTAGGTCACAAGTTGATTGGAGATGAATCTGTGAGAGATTATTATTACATACAGGGTAATACCTCAAATAGGGATGCATAAACATGATTCTGAGCACTAATATCTAATGTGAAAATTAAATTGAGATATTTAGTGATTCTTAAGCTTAATTTACATTGATTGATAGAAATCAATTTTAAGTCCAGTTGGAATCTAGTTGTGGCCAAAATAGGGTGTCAAATGGGCATGGTATCTTTAATTAAAGAGAGTCTTGAGGGAAATCTTGCATACTAGCATCACACTACTCAAAATTTATTTATTAATAGGTGAGGCCTTATATTTATGGCTTCTAAAACTAACTTCAATCCTTGTAGTTGGGTTAGAGTTAATTGTGGTTGACTTTGAACTAACCCTTACTTAAGTTAAGGAGGGGATATATGTTTAATATTTGAGATAGAGATCTTATTTATTAGGCATGGCTCTCTATTCCTAAATTTATGATATTTAGGGAGATATTTCTAATTCCTTGACTTTGGGGAAGATGACACCATCATGACCTCATTTTTATTGAATTTTCCTTTTTATAAAATTTATTATTATTAATTTCATATATAAATTTCACATAAGCATTTAATTTGATTTAATTAATTAATTCATTCTATTTAGCATTTTTGCATTTTAATAATTGTTGAAGTGCCCCACTTAATGGGTCCAAAGGCCAAAGTGTCAATTTTCTAGGTCACAAGTTGATTGGAGATGAATCTGTGAGGGGTCCACAAATAAGGATGCCTCAACACAATTTTGATCAGTAATATCATATGTGTGGATGAAATTGGGATATTTAGTGATTCACAGGCTTAATTTTCACTATTTGGTAGAAATTAATTTGATGTCCAGTTGAAAGCCATTTGTGCCTAAAATAGGGTATCTACATTAGGAAGGTTCAAGAACTAAATTGAGCAAACAAGACCACAATTTTTGGTAGATATCAAGAATAATTTTTAATGTAAGATGGACTTATGGATTAGTATGGGGTGAAGTTTGGCCCAATTTAGGATAAGTAATTTTTGTAATAACCAACACAAATAGGCATGATGTAGAGGACCATGACACAAAAGACCATAGAACGGGAATCCATGGAATGAAAGGACCAAGTCTCAAGGAATAAATGTGCATGTTAAATATAGAACCAAAGAATGAAGTACTCAAAACTTAGTGGAAGACTTGGGAGTGTGCATAAATTGGAGAATAGTTATGGAGTGATTCTCAAGGATGGAAGATAATACATCAAGCACAAATTCAACACTATCTCATAAAAAGATAGAGACTTGATGATCAGGATCCAACACTAAAGAGAGAATATATGGGTAGGAAGGCTAGGGTCCTTAGGGAATTAATGTAATTAGCTACTACAACTCAAATGTATTGATGATTATTGGTGAGTCACATTAAGTGTATTTAATTTTGTAACTTCTTGTTCAGATAAAAACAAGTATAAATGCCTATAGAATTTAATTTTTTTGTTAAGTTGGATGTTATCAATAGAGTTTATACAAGTTAGTTGCGTTATAACTATGGAACTGTGTAATCTTTAGTTATCACTTATGAATATGATGAATGAATCTTATATTGACTTAATACTATTATTCAACTAACTATGGAGATAATGTTACTAGTTATCATTTGTGTCATTATTCAACTAAGTTAAGGTTAATAGATACCATTTATTCCATCTTTTTATTTTTGATCATTGTGTAATGAAAATATGTTAGGATATAAATGGATTATAGAATGAGCTTAGTATTATGCATGTGTTCAAGTAACCCTATATAATTAGTTATACTAACACCCTCACATGATAAAACCAATGGGAACCAATCCCTTATTGCAAACTTTGGGTGATCGTACAAGAAATTATTATTATGTGAAATGCCAACAAACTTGCACATAAAACTCTTAACCACTTTGTCATGAACGTAGGGAAAATTATCCATGTGTAAGGAAAATAATCCCAATAATTATAAATAATCATTTATATACTATCAAAATCAATCCCCGTAAACCTTACAACACACCTCTGATTATTATTCCATCCATTCTAAGACCTCCTCCTTCATATCCTAGTAGCCCTTTTTCAACATGTAATAACATTGCTATGCCTCAATGCCCATAGGTCACTATTTTAAGTCCTATGCCACCTTCTAATTAAATCAATATTTTTCCCGCTCAAAATTATATTGGAAAATAGATGTCTGAAGGTTCTAGTTCAAGGTCCTTTGCCTCCTTTAGACAATAATCTAGTCTAAAACACCATGCTTTTAAAGTCTAAGTCATCTCCTTCCACTAAAAAGCCATATGATCTTTTGGAACAATTAAATAAGACACCACCACATATTACTATTATATAGATCTTGCATATGTCTAAAGTGCATAAATAAATATTATATGACCTTATATGCTAATCCAAGGTTTAAAATGACGTTGATCCTTCTACATTCCAAGAACTTGTGCAAGAGTTTATATTTGATCAAAGTAACATGTCATCGCTTGGTACCCTACACAAAAACTCTATTCACATTGACTCCATAATTTCATAGGCAATGGTTTAGGCCTAAACATAGCCTCATTAAAATTTATAAAATGATTGGGGTATATTTTAGTAGATTTATAGCCATACATAATTACTATCAAGGCATACGATAATGTATAAAGAGACTCACAAGGTATTATTTGTTTACTAGTCATTATGGGGACTATCACCCATGATACCTATAGACACCTAAATAAAGAGTCTTAACATGTACTAATCACTATAATAAACATTGACACATGCCATATATAAGTCGTTAAGGTGTTCCCTAGGATCATCCTTACCTTTGTACTTGAAAAACTTGGGAATTTCAAAATGTTTTAGTAAAGGTGTCATCATGTTATTTAAATCATATGGGTAAGAATAAATTCCCTCAAAATTATATTGTTTTTGACTTGAAAAATTACCATCTTTTAAGCCTTGGACCTTGTCCTTCATATTTTTATACTCTTAAATGAAGTGTGGTGATAATTGATTATTTTGACTTGAAGAGGTAAAAAAATTAGAAGTTTGACCCATGAATGGGTTTGTGTTAGTGTTAGATTGTGAAAATGGATTATGGTTAAGGGTTGGATTGTTAAAAAAGTGATTAAGAAATATGTTAATGGTGGTTTATCATGTTGTGTTTATAAAAAGGTGTTTAGTTTGGTTAGGTTAGTGGAGAAGTTAAGGCTTACTTGGTTTGGATTAGTGTTAAAACTAGAATTTCTTTGGTTGGGATTGTTGTTGGAGTTAGAATTGGTTTGGTTTAGAGTCACAATTTACTTATTCGACACCCATGAATCCATTAATGGCATCCATCCCCTCCACTTTACACCAATGCTTGGAATTTTATCATGATGTCATATAGGTAATCATCCTAGGTTGTCCTAAACCCTTTCAATACTGAAAATTATTGGAAGGGTGTTATAAAAAATCAAATTATGTCCCTATTATGGAAGACACATTTACACCTTTTAAGGAATCATCTAAGGTCAAAAAATACATCCATCCTAATAATTTATTATAATCACCTCCCCTTGGTGGTTTGGCTATACCATCCATATCCACTTCCATAGATACGCCATCTATAAGACAAGAATCCAATCAACCATCGACTTACAAAGCCACACCATCTCCTCTATACCAATTCAAATTATTGATAAAGGTAAGGATGAGTATGAACTATAAGAGACTAATCACATAGTTACAATTCACATGTCTCCCAATGATTATGGTAATCCCCATTATTGAAAGGAAACTCAAGTGGTTCATAAATTTGGAAAAACGTAATTAATAAAAGGTGGTTCTCTTTCTAATGAACAAATTGAAGATTCAAATCCATCTTGGATTTATTATCATGAACTAGATACTTGTTTATTTATCAACAAATATCCCATATCCAAATCCATTATGTGTAAAATAATGAACTCTAAAGGCAAGGGCCTTGGCCTTCATGAACAATGATTAATAGACTATATAACACTTAAATCCAATGAGGCTTACCATGGTATAAGGTTTAACCCATTTAATGTAAACACTACACTTTTCAAAAGTGGCGCTTCAAGTGAGTATGAGGTAGACTCGTTGGACACTAAAATAGGTTCCATCTACAATCACTTTGAATATCTATCTATAAATAACATATTCTATGAAAATATCATTTTGGAACTTTACCTCACATATCCAAATGTAATCCAGTAGGGTCATCAAGCAACACCTACACTTTATCATTTTCAAAATGATGAAGTGATTTTTGAATTCTTGAGCATAAGATATCATATTTCAGCAAGTGATCATAAGAAAATATTTTCCATCTAGTTAGATGATTCTACATATTTTGGGGAACTATTATCACATAATCCAATTAATATAAAAACAACATCACAAGAAGAAATCTTGAGGAGGAACTCAATCTTCCTTCACCACTTTAGAAATATCAAGAATAATTAACTCTCATATTTCAAGACACCATTGTGCTCAATATTGAGATCGAGGAAAATCCAAAAATATTCAAGATTAATACATCCCTAACTCAAAAAATAAATAAAACATTCACCCTTTTACGTATGCAATTCTTCATTTTTTCATGGTCTTATGTAGATATGTTAGGGCTTGATACTTGTTGTGAATCATATTGTGGTTCATTATAGATGGAAAACCTATAAAACCAAAACATAGAAAGATGCATCCTAAAGTTTCATTATTAGTGAAGGAAGAACTCAAAAAAAATTGAAGGTTGGTTTTATCTATCATATAGACTACTTAGATTAAATATCCAATATTGTGCCTATCTCAAAGAAAGTAGATGGATTCAAGGTATGTATAAACTTCAGGGATATAAACAAGATAAGTGCCAAAGATGAATTTCCATACCAAAACATATACATGATTATGGACACTATCACTAGTCATGAAATGTTATCCTTAATTGATTTTTTTTGGGTTATAACCAAATCAAAATAGATCTCGAAGACTAACACATGACATCATTTAAAACACATTGAAGAACCTTTTGATATCAAGTAATGCCCTTTAGTATTAAGAATGGTGGAACCACATATTAGAGATCAATGACAATCATATTTCATGATATGATTCATGACATCATGGAGGATTATGTTGATGAAATTCTTTCCAAAACTAAATCTAGATCAGAGCATCCTGAAGTGATTCACAGATGTTTTTATAAAATTAGAGAGTACAAGCTTCACTTGAACCCAAAGAAATGTGTTTTTGGGGTGACATTAGGGAATTTTTTGGGGTTCATTATTTCACATCATGGCATAGAATTTGATCCTTGAAAAGTTTCACCTAACATGAATATGCCTCTGTAGACACCTAAATCTGCCCATTGATAACCTCCAATTAGGCTTTTGACCAATTTACACTTAAAATATATAATTTGGCATAAAAACACTAAAATGCATTAAATGAGTTAAAATTGACATATTCAAGTGCCAATTTTGGCAATTGATAACTCTAAGACTTTGGTTATGTATGCCTTGTAGATTAATTTTAATACATTTGTGATCCTTCTATAGTTTTTGAGGATGAGTAGTTTAGCTTCAAAAAAAGTTATCCTAGTATCTTCTATGAGGATTGTGTATCCTCTCCCCATTCCATTACCATTCCACAATCCATTACCATCAACCAAAATAGCCATATCATTGACATTCCATCTCCCACAAGTGTCGATTGGGATTGATAGAATCACACTTTGTTGAATTACATCCATGGTGACATAGTAGTTGAATAAGAGCAAGGAGGCCAAGAACACATTCATATATTAAAAGAACACTATCCTAGTGAAACCTTTTTGGAGGCACTAGGGGATAATCAAAATCAAAACTCAATATCTTCTACTGAAACTTTTTTAAAAGTCCTAGAAGACAATAAAAGTCAAAAGTCAACATTACTTAGTGAAACCTTCTCTAAGGTGCTACGAGAAAATCAAGAAAACTTCATTGGTGAAAACCTCTTTGAGGCACCAATAGTTGAGCATAAAATTTCTTCACTACTTGATAAAGACAAAATCAAAGATCAAATCAAAATAGCTTCCTATCTATATCCTAATCAGATGGTAGCTACTCTCAAGATCAAATAAAGTTTTTTTGTTGGTCCTATCGAGAGAACAAGTCTTTAGCCCTGCCATAACCAAATTTATCTTGAATTTGACATTATCAACATTACGTGTGATTAAAAGTCCTGATCTTCATTTGTTTCCCCACCATTCCACATTCCATTATCATCTGCCATTCCATTTAACAATCAAACCTACCATCCATGGCCACACTTTCCTTTGTAGAGGCTACAAAGATACCCTATTTTGATGTTTTAAGGAATCAAAATCAATGACCAATAAAGATCAAAAAATCATTCTTGATAACCAAATCTACAAGCCATTTTTGAAAAAATAGCTATTCAAATGAGGGGTGGGCTAGAAATTAACATTAGCAAGTATTCTATTTATATCATTTATTGATTAAGATGTGCATCTCTCCATTGGTAGGAATAATAGAATAAAAAATCACACCCAAGCTAAAAACATGTACCATACCATTTCACATTACCATGCCATTGCCATTGTTACATATCCATTTACCATTGTCATGTATCCTACCATTTACCTCATCACTTGGGGGCAAACCCTCTTACCATTTTATACATCCTATCATTCTATACTTATCTAGACCAAACCCTATTTTTAGTCATCCTAACCAATCCTATTTTGATCTTGGTTCATTTAGTTCTTCCCACACCTTTTCATGGGGGGATTCTAATCAAGTTTAAACAATAAATCTAATCCATGTTTACAATGACAGTCTATGAAAGTAGTGTGATAGTTGATCTAGTAAGGTATCTTTCATTTCCCATCCTATATTAAGTTTGTTTATGTGAGCTTGATTATAACCACGTATGGGCAAATCAGTGTTTCACCAATCTTGATACTAATTATAACCACCTATGGGAAAATTAGTATAATTGACTATGGAAAAACTAGGGACAATGTTTCTTTATCATGCATTACTACATCACTTTGCCATCATTGTTTTCATTTGACTGGCCATTTCCTAGATTTGAGAACTTGTTGAGACTTAGTTTCTTTTTCCTCACCTTTTTTGTGGATATAATTACTATGAATTGAGGTCATTTCAAGATTATGTGGGTCATGCTCAATTCATGTTGAGGTCACCTCAGTCCCACTTTCCATACACTCTCACCATTTTTTAAGCAATCTCATCCAAACACTCTTGCCATTTTGTGAGAAAGTATCTTGTCATTCTCTAATGAGTTAAGATACCTCAAAAATTCCAAAAACATTCATAATATTTCAAAATCCAAAAACATTTTTCCTATCTAAGCCTAGTCATTTATCCTCAATTTGTCTTACTGGGGCATGGTCATTGTTAGGATACTGTTTTTTGCTTTTGTTTTCAGGATTTCTATTTGTTTGTTTACTTCAGGTTGTTTGTTTGTTTATTTATTCACTTGCCTATTTGTTTACTTAAACACTGTTACCTTGACTCAATATATATGCATTTATTGGGTGATTCCTTGAGCACATTATTATTTAGTCTATCCATATTCATACATCAACATTATGATCATGTTTTTTATCATTGTTGCATTGTTTTTTAGTGTTTTTTGGATATCAGGAGTCAATTTTTATGTATATTTTGGGATAGTATTCATGGTGTTCTATCATGAAGCCTACCATCACATGCTACAACAAAAATCAGCTTCAATAAGGTCTAAAACCAATGGATCCATAGCATTTTATCCTTGGCACCTTGGTAAATCCTTCTATCCCATCCTTAATCAAATCAACCCAATAACCATCCTAGTTGTATCATTACTAATAAGGACAAGCATCTCTTCATTGGTAGGTAAAACTAAATCATTTACACTGATCAATCTTATTCTTCTATTCATCTATTTCATCACTTTATTCCCATTCATATTTAATTTATATCATAGGTTCTATCCTTGAGTTATGCTTGCTAATCATCCCTAACTAGGGCACCATCAGTTTTAGCCAATCCAGGTCATCTTCATGATTATAACCACCTATGGGCAAATCATTATTTTGACTTTTATTCTTGATTATAACTACCTTTGGGCAAATCAGTATCCTTTTTACATTAATTCATGTAATTATTTTCTCATTTGGATTAATCTCAACCACAGGTTAATTCCACCTTTCTTCTTGTTTCTTTTCAAGGGACCGTCCATCAATAAATGTGATAACCACTCCCTTGATGGGGCATCATCATAGGCTTCCAAAAAACCATTTAGAGATTTGTTCTTCAACCATCATATTATTTTTGGCATATAGGTCATCTCTAATTATTTAAGAAGACATTTTTTTGCCTACATTTTTCAACATCTTCCCAAATAGGGGCAAATTGTAAACACCTAAATCTGGCCATTGATAACTTCCAATCAGGCTTTTGACCAATTTCCACTTCAAATACATAATTTGGCCTAAAAACACTAAAATGCATTAAATGAGTTGAAATTGATATATTCAAGTGCCAATTTTGGCTAGGGTATCACTAAATGGGACAATACAATTTATGGGCTAGCTAACTTTGATCAGATCATTTCGAGTCAAAATGCCAATTTTGCACCTAGGTGCTTTGGATTGCTCTTTCCTATCAAATATATTGCACAAGATGCATGCCTTTGTTATTTTTTTGGGTAACATCCTAAATAGGAATATGGATCCAACACATTTGAGATTTCCTTCCAATTCCAATCTAGTTAAATTTTGGACCAATAACAAGGCATTTTGATCAATTTGAGTAATTTATGTACAAAGTGATTAAACATGCTTAAGAACTAATTCACCCAAATTAAGGCCTAATCAAGAATTCCATGGAAACTTGTTTAAAAATTATTTTTTAAAATGGATATTGAATATATACATCATCAAATGACCTCATTTCTTGGGAAGACATCCCTAGGCCATAAATGCCACAAACATCAGGATTCATGCCCTCCATGCCTCATCAATGCCTTCCATGATGCCCTACATGACTCTTAATTACCCATTCTTCCAATGTCATGATGAGGATAATTATAAACTTAATTCCAGAAATTAAATTAATCCTTAACCACACATCTCAATCTCAAGATGGATGGTTTAGGTTGATTCTAGACATTCTCAAAAATCAATAAATAGAGAAGCCATGAACATCATTTCTAAGTCTTGATAATGAAAAGTTATAATGTACAAATATCTTCAATAAGCCATTGAAATTAGTGTTACCATTCCAAATTGATTCCAAGCCAAGCCAAGCCAAATCCATAAGGTTCCAAGGAGAAGAGGAGATATCCAAGCCTCCTTTGATGAAGACTTTATGAGCATAAGATGAGCAAGCCACTACAACAAGCATTTTGGATCATCTAAGGAAGGTAAAAGAAGGTTTATTTTTCATTTTAGTTGTGTGTTTTATTCATGTTTATTAACTAAGCTCTCCATAGTGTCTAGGCCTAGAGATGTTATGATAGTTATTGTTTTTCTTTCATTTTATTTTCATTTTGAAACTAACACCATACTAACCATCCTCTCTTGAGTTAAATTCCTAGATTCACAGCCTCCACCCAAAAATATTAAGAAATTTCATAGTTTCCAAGGCAAAATTCAAGCAATTCGACTGTTCATATCTCATATTGCATGAATTTATCATCCATTCACATTTTTTCTTCAGAAAGACACTCATTTCACTTAGAATTGAGATTATAATAAGGAATTTGAAAATCTTAAGCTATATCTTTCCAATCCACTAGTTTTAATGCCACCTACTATAGGCAAGTTTTTCCTTTTTATATATATCAAACAAAAAATATGCATTAGGGGAATTATTGACACAACATGATGAAGTGGATTAGAATAATAACTATATTACCTAAGTAAAAGCTTGGTGTCATAAGAGATTAAATACTCTCTAGTGGAAAAGGCATGTCTCGTGATTGTTTTTGCTTCCCAAAAAAATTTCCACTAAGTGCTTAGTAATCAAACTAAAATCATTACCAAATTTGACCCTCTTAAATATCTCTTATCCACAACCACTTTAACAGGCATAATGGCTAAGTGGGTCATGCTTATTAGTGAGTTTGATCTTGAATATGTAAATAAAAATGTAATCAATGGACAAATACTAATAGATGCACTAGCAAAGGCTCCTCTAGAATATCATAAAAATCTCATTAAAGATTTATTAAATTAAGCAATAATCTTAATTAATGAAACCCTAGTATGGCAGTTATATTTTGATGGATCTTTCACAAATAATGGTTTGTGGGAAGTTATCTTACTAGTTACCCTTGATGGGGAATTAATTCCAAAATCTTTTTGAATTGAGTTTCCTTATACAAACAACATATAAGAATATGAATCCCTCATAGTTGGTCTTGAACTTGTAATATGATGGGGTATTCAAAATCTTCTTATATTTGGTGATTCAAAACTCATCATAAATCAAGTCATTGATTAATTTTAAGCTCATGATGGAAAATTAATCCCATACAAGAGGATGGTGGATAGACCCAATTTGAGCTTTACATATATACAATTTGAAAAAGTTCTAAAGATTAAGAATAAAGTAGTTGATGCCATGGAAACTATTGGTTCATTAATTTATCTCAAAACTAAGCATAAAAAATTCCTTATAGAGTATTTGATGATACTAACATATGATACACCAGATTCTAAGATGGTTTGTGAGGTGGTTGGTCCCACTTTTCCTTGGTATACTGAAATTTATGAATATCTCCATAATAACACCCTTCCATCTAGCTTAACCCATAACCAATGTAAATCATTCATCCAAAAAACATACAATTACACCATCCTTGGTTAAAATTTATATCGAAGAGGTTATGATGGAACGTTATTATGGTGTTTAAATTTTAGAGAGTCCAACTTAGCTACTATATAAGTTCATGAGGGAATAAAGGTTCTCATTCTAGTGGTATAGTTCTTACTAAAAATATCTTGAGTGTAGGTTATTATTGGCCTACTATGAAATCTAATTCTTATGATTATGTTAAAAAATATGTAGCTTACCAAAATCATGGTAATCTTATACACAGTCCTTCTCAATATTTTTAACCCATTACAACACCTTGGCCATTTTTCACATGGGGGTTAGACCTCATTAGAAAAATTAATCCAAATTATTCAAATGGCCACAAACATATTATTACTTCCATAAAATAATTTACCAAGTGGGTTGAAACAATGCCCCTAACATATACCACTAGAAAATAAATTTACAAGTTATATCAAACCATATTATCTATCATTTTTGAATCCCATCCACTATCATCTTTGATAACATAAAATAATACAAGAACAAATAAGTCAAGGCCTTTTGCAATACTTACCATATAAAACACAAATGGTCCAATCCATACTACCTTTAAGGTAATGAATAAGTGAAGGAAAAAAATAGAAACATCCTTAAAATTATTAAATGAGTTTTAAATGTAGTTGGTCATGATTGGCATACACAGCTTTATCCCACCCTTTGGGCATACTACACTAGCATTCACACACTCATGGGGGTAACCCCTTATTCACTTGTTTATGGTAGTGAGTCCATTATACCTATACAAGTATATATTCCATATTTATGCATATCCTTAAAAAATGTTATTGATGATGAGTCTTACCACATTTCACACATTATTAAACTTGACCTTCTAAATGAGAATGCCTTAATGCTTTAAACCACCCACAATTTTACCAAAACCACCTTCATCATAACTATAATAAACAAATTAAAGCCAAGGAATTCAAAATTGGAGATATTATCAAAATAAAATAAAGGGAATACCAATGTAAAAGGGAGAAGAAAGGAAAATTTGAACCAAATTAGTTGGACCATATGTAAATTTTTTCCAAGTATGGATTTGGATCTTATAGGTTGGCTATTGAAGATAGAGAGGAACTTGATGAGCCTATGAACATCATTCACCTTAACAAAATTTATGCCAAAGTTGTTTTAATGATTTTTTATATATCCTACATGTCAAAAATAGAAAAAAATCAAATTTAAAAAAAAAAACAAGAAAAAAGAAAACAAAGTAGTAAATCCAAAAGTGAAAACTAGTTTATTGACACTTTGGGCAAGTACCAAAACAAAAACTAGTTTATGGTACCATGTGTAATTTACTACTTATATCCACCCTAGTTACTTGGGGCATCTCATTGTAGTCATCACTTGTATATTCCCACATATTCACTTATCTTTCCATCCACCCATGACATATTGTCTTAGGGTTTGATCCTTGTACTTGCGTAACCATGCCCTTGCTCATGTTTAGAGGAACATTTCATATGTGACCATTTAATATCCATGCAAACTTTATCTAAAAAATTTGAACACATAAACACTTTACCTATCCATGTATACTAACCTATATACCTTTTACACGTCATTATCATTCACTCACTCATTTTTTAGGGAGGGAAATCACTCATCTATTCATCCACACAAAATACTTCATCAATCAAGCCATTTTATAATTCATTCTTATATTAGTATAAATACATACCTTATGATATATCCACATGGATTTTATCCATGCCGTATTATGTAGGTAAAACTTAGAGACATTGGGTCTCTAGGGACAACTCAACCACCATCACCCCATCATCCCTTATCCTAAACACATGATTTCATTTTTTGCATCCTTGTCCAAACCCATATGGTTATCTTAGGGCTTCCTCTTCAATAGTTTAAAGTTTTTATGGTTATTGGATATCAAAGGTTTTAATCTTACCCTATGATGTTCATAAATTCATTTTATTCATTTAGATGTTGTTTTCTTTAGTTTGGTCATCATTTGATTGATCTTGTGTGTATTATCATTTACTTACCTTTACATGTTTGAATCTTTTACTTGTATTTTTGTGTAATATTTTTCTTCTAGTATGTGTTTATCACATTTACGTAATTTCACTTATTACAATGGTTTCTTTCTTTTATTATTTTTTGATTCAAGATCATTGTGTGTATGACAAACAATATGATTACGATCTTCTATACCATGATATTAAGTCTAGGACAAATGATTCTTTAAGTCCTTATGTGCATGACATAATAACCATCATGGTTATTTCATATCATTGGTGTATATTATTTTATGCTATATTAAAAATTAGGTTACTCAATTCTTACTCGATTATTCATATTAGAATTCCAATGCAAAATAAAATACACAAAAGGAAACTATATAACCATCCATACATCCAAACTTTTTTTGCATTTAGTTTTATACCATAAATAAAATCTAAAAGGATTAACATGTGATATAATAAATCAATAGAAGGATAAATATTGTTATACCAAATTATATCTATCCATATAATACTTATATCATACATGTAGACTTAAAACACTCCATAATTCCAAAACATATCCATATCCATAGCACAAATATAAAATCAAAAATGAATCATGTGTGTCTATATATATATAAATATATATATATATATATATATATATATATATATATATATATATATATATATATATATATATAATATAATATCAAATGTTTCATAGTACATCAATATAGTGATACATCTCAAAAACATATGCATAGATATATCATATAAAACATCGCATGTCTCTCCCTAGCCCTTAGATGGGGCATCCATAGTCAGACTCAGATCATGCCACCATGGTGTACTCCTAAGAGGACCTATGACACACTATAATTCCTATCGTATATATCTTCTGGACTCCACTAGATGCAATGATCTCCTGGTAGAGTAATCTCTAAATGAAGGTACTTGTTATGATTATGGAATTACTCCCTCATATAAAATCCCATAATATGTGTATCTTAGGAGTTAGAAGAGCACATAAATGTTGATAAGTTCCTTGTTATTGAATCAAGTAAAAATCCATGTATAAAAATATAATGAAACCATATAATCTTGCCTAAAAACTAGGGGGAGCATAACATAATGGACAAGACCATAAAATAGAGATAAAACACAATAATCTTACCTCCCTTATCAAAATTGATGTCCACTTATTGGAATAGTATATGTTTTTTCTTAGTCTATGGGATTAGAAACTTCCATAAATGATTATACATATTGGTATCACTTCTCCAATAGCCACTTATGGCTTTGATTTTCCTGACTTGGCTTGGTGTGAATTTTGGTATCAAATTGTCATCATAACATTACTTTGATGGCTTCTTGAAGGCATTAATACAAAATAACCTTACACATAAAATATTTTTTGGGTAGAGTGAGGGAGATTATATTTACATGTCTCAAAACTAATTCTAACCCTAGGGAGGTTAGGTTTAGTTCTAACTTTGGTTGAGTAAAAAATAACCTAGGTTGAGTTAGGTTAACCCTGGGTTGGGTCAAAACACTCGTGAAGTCTTGAAAAATCATTTTTATATATTGATGAGCTATGAAAACTCAATTTAGATATTTATGAGGTTATTAATCAATTTTTCTTGAATATTAGGAATTGATAAATCAATTTATTAGCACCCTTGACTTTGACTTCATATTTGTTGAAAAAAATTCTTTTTAGATAAATGAAATTCACTAATTCAGCTTGGATTTTTTATTTAGGCAAGTTAAATGAGATTTATTTTTTAATCAATATTGCTTAGTAATTTTTGGATTTTGTAAATTATTTTAATTTTTTTGTATTAATATATTTATAAGCCAAGAATGTTTCTTTTTTAGGTCAGAAGTTGGCTAGGGTTAAAACTAAAATAGGTTATTGGTGCATACAAGGTAATATCCTAAATAAGAAATACTCATCATGTTTTTGAGTAATTAACTCCCTTATGTAGATGAATTTATGCATATATGTGATTATAGGATAAAATTATGTCATTTAATATAAATTGATCTAAATCTTGGTTTAGGCATGAAAGTGGACAAAATTGAGTGTTTATAGTTTACCCCTATTTGGGAAGGTGTTACAAGATGCATGCACAGTAATGTATTTTCAAAGATTGTAAAATATATTAAGTCAAAAGGTTTATTACCTAAAGGTAGGTAGATTTCCATTTATTATACATAGATTTTTAAATAATGATGACTTTATTGAAGTCACTGATTTCCTTGGTGAAGCCATCATTTTGCCTAAAATGTAAACAATGACTTTGATATTTTTTACCCTAATCCTAGTATTTAATACAAAAAATGTATAATGACAAATTTAATATTAATTACTATTGTCCCATTATGTGGTGGTCACACATGCTCATTCACTTAGTTAAATACACATCATCACACTCTTTGACATGCCATTTTTCTCAACTATATTTGCGCAAAAAGTTAGAGCTCAAAATTTAAATGGGATAGGGTGAAAATGAATTATTTGTCATGTTATGGGTGAATATATAGCTTGAAATTTGAATTTACCCTAAGACATAAAGTTAATCCACACACTCCAAGAAGTGTATTTTTCACCTCTTTGATGTGTTTTGCATGTCATTTAATCCTACATGCCTTATGCTTTGACCATGTTATAACCAAACTATCTTATTGGGCCTCTTTAAAGACCTATTTAACAACATTATTTATATACCTATACCACATGTTTGTGTGAATGTGAATCTTCATGTAACTTATGCAAAAAACTCATGAAATGGATATACGATGAGATAGCAAAGAATAACAACACATTTCTAGCCTATGTGTGAGTATGAAGATTCACATTCACACAAAAACATGGTATAGGTAGAAAATTAATGTTGTTAAAAGATTCTTACAAGAGGCATAACAAGATGGTCTGATTACAACATGACTAAAAAATATGGCACATAGGATCAAATGACATGCAAAATGGACCATAGAGGTGAAAAATACACTTCTTGGAGTGTAAAAAATGAACTTTAAGCCTTAGGGGAAATTCAATTTTTAGGTTATATATTCACCCCTAGGGTGAGAAATAATTCATTTTCACCCTATCGTATTTTAATTTTGAGCTCTAGTTTTATGTGAAAATATAACTAAGAAATGGTACGTGGAGGAGCACAATGATATGTATCTAATCGAGTGAGAGAGCATATGCAACCACTAAATGATGGGCCATTGATAAGTAATCTTAAATTTATCATTAATGAAATTTTTATTATATCAAATTCTAGGATTAGGGTAAAAAATAATGAAGTCATTATTTGTGTTTTAGGCAAAATAGTGGATTCACTAAGGAAATCGATGACTTCATACAAAGTCATCATTCTTAAAAATGGTAGATTCACCTAAAATTCTTGGAAATCACCAAAATGATGGTTTTGCCTATTTGTAGATGAAGTCACCCTTTTCATGAAAATAAAAATGATGATTTCAACTAAAAAGTGCAAAATCACCAAAATGATGGTTTTGCCTATTTTTAGATGAAGTCACCATTTTCATGAAAATAAAAATGATGATTTCAACTAAAAAGTGCAAAATCACCAAAATGATGACTTCACCTTGGAAGTCAAAAATAACTAGCTTAGGGACCTGATAGGGGTCCAACCTCTAGGAGAAAAGGGAAATATGCTTAATAGGATAGACACAAGCTCAAATAATAGTGTAGAGTTAGGTTGGTGATAATCTATTCATGTTTCCAATATTTATTAATTGTTTTGATGATATGGGAGTAATGTTTCCATTATCTATGTACCCCAAAAATTTGAATGGATGGGATGATAATATTTATATAGGCATTAGATTTGCATGATGTGGTATGAATGCAATTCATTTTCATGGATCAAGATTATTTAAACATGTTGGCAGAGTACTGACACAATGAGACATTGACCTTTCACCTACCCATTAGAGTCTTAGAACACAACTAAATACTAAGAGGGGGTGAATTCGTATATATTTTAACTTAGTCCTTTTCAAAACCTTTTAATGTAGATTAAAACTATATGTAGAGATCACAAACACATAAATAGACTTAACATAATATATACCATAGAAAAATTAATATGGAAAAAACCACCATGAGGTAGCTGCTAACATCTATCATTCTAATCCAGTTTCATAATAAGGAACCTCACTAGTTACAATGTTTAAGGGCACCAAACCTAAGGAGACATCAATCCCATAATTTAAGAGCACCGCCTCTAAGGAAGCACCCACTCCCTAATTTTAAAACCAAATTAGCTTATTTGATGGCACGAACCTATCAGATTATTCTATGGAGATATAACTCTAGATTACAACATAGATTCATAAATGAATCCAATCCTTCTATTCTTTGTTATAGGTCTGATTTGTAACTGCTCATACTTTGCACACTCTCTTCTCTTCTCTTCTCTATAATCCTTTGATTTTGTGTTTTTAATATTTATCTATTTGACACACTTAATCAATATCTTACTCTCTACCTCCCTCTTAACTTGACTACTCAATCGACAATAGAAATAACTCCAATAACTTTTATTGTATTCTAGATGACATATATATAATTAATTGATATAGGGTCACATATATTTTTTGTGTTCACACTTTTTTACAAACACATCACACTCTATTCTAGACTCAATTCAGTATACTAAGAACTATAATTTTCCCACATCTAGAACTCATGCATTACCATCATGATTCTTGGTCTTTTACTATCTATAGCATTTATTGGACTCTAATTTTGATGCACATAAACATTTCCATAGATTTATTGGTTACATCAATCAATCTCATTGTTTATATCATAATATATGGCTTACTTTCATGTTCTTATGTATAACCATTAGACTAAGCATATCTTTAAATATCGATCATTGATATTAAGTTTGGCACCGTGATCTGATGGTCTTCATTTAAACTGATCAACTTAAAAATGTGTCCATTTGATCATGTTATGATAGGATCATGTTATCTGTTAGATCCTTATATGCTTCTTATCTTTAATGTTCTCACTTTAAAATTCATCCATTAGATCTTTTTAATCAAGCTCTTATGTGCCATTAGATCTTTGAAGATGCATGATCTTTAGTTATATTTAGCCATTAAATCTCAAGCCCTTGGTCTCATCTTGTTGCTTCTTGAGCCTTTAGAATGCTTACACTCCATAGATATTTTCAAACTTTCTCAATCTTTAACTCACCACTTTGTTGATAAAACTTGAGCACTTTATCCCATTGGGTCCACTCGATCCATTGGATCTCCTTTACTCGATCATCCACTAACCATCTGATCTTCTGACAAGCTTAATATTTATCTTTGATTATCTCTCAAGAATGTTACACTTGGAATTAGGACGTGCCTTTTGCATATTAATATTATTTATTGATATTAAGACACTTAACATCCTCACATTGATCATTTGCATTTTAAATTTAAAGTGCTCTATTAATTTATTATGCAGGGTTCATGATTGTGATACTTGTCACTAACATATTTACTCGAAGGTTACTTTGATAATTTGACTTTGCTTTATTCATTGGATCTTATTCATATGATTAAGTGATATACATTGATTAATATGGGATACATATAAATTCTAAGACTTATAAAATATTAAGTCCTTTGGTCACTACTTGAGCTGGTAATTGTTAGGTCAAAGGGGCCAGTTTCACTATGACGATGAGGACTTAAGTTATCACTTAAGTTATCAAGTCATAGCTATTTATAATCAACATATAAATATAACATGCCTATTGATGCCATGAATTAAAACCTTGGGATTTAATTAAGAAAACCTATCATGTTTGTGACTAAAGATAATTTATTTTTGAGCTCATTCCTCTTTATCTGAACATGCATACCATATTTGAAAGATGCTCATGAAAAACCCATAATATATCTTTTATCTGTTTCCTTTGCAAATGTCCATAAATGGTCTTTATAAAATTAAGACAAATCTTTAGGACCTTTTTTCATATTTGAATAAGTATGGGGACCATTTAAATATGCCTAGAAGTCTAACTTTATACCTACATAACTCTTGTTACACTTAGTCACCTGACCTAAAATTTAGTGCATAAGATCTTCTTACATAGGGGATTCCATCCATATATTCATCTGCTTATGAATCCTTCATATGTGTAAGATATGGAATCATAAAATTTCCTACCTAAATTTATTTTTCAACCTAAAAATTTCACTGTGTTGGAAAACATTGCCAAAATGACTAGGATCCCTACATTGCTCAATCCTATATTTTGTTATGCTACATTGTGTGCCCTAAGATTTAGCACATAAAAACTAGGCACAAAAATAAGCAAACCCATATGATCATTTTGTTCTGGTACATCCATATGTACAAACACTAAATTTATCAATATGCTTACTTAGCTCTACTTAGCCATTTTGAAAATTTGGTAAATTATAGAAACTTAGTGATTTTTGTTTGAGTAGCCAACTTTGCATCCCCATATCTTCTATTGTACTTCATGTCATGACTTTAAATCTAGTGTATAATAATTAGGGACTAATGTGATCATAACCATATGATCAACTCCCCCAAACTCATTCATACATGGTAGTGGTGATGTCAACAAACTACCTTCTTAGATTTCCCTGCCATAGACCCAAAATGTCTAGATGATCAATATGAAGAACTGAATGAATTGTACTCATGCACACAAGCACTCTAATCATCTTTGAATTCTGATAGGATCACCATATCATCCCTAATAATAAATGATATCAATCTCCCTTGTGACATCAATGACAATCATATTTCCAAAAGTCTCCCCCTTTGTCATTGATGGCAAACTAAATGCTCTGATCTTCTAATATTCAGCTCCTTTTCTAGCTTTAGTTGCATTGAATTTTGATGTGTATGAACTAAAGTTGTTCATACTAAACTTTCTTCCCCTTATGCTATGAAATTTTTTGCCTAAATTCAACTTAGACACTTGCTTTACTTCTTTGACATTTGCACTTTTTCTCCAAATTTTTGTAGAGAGCATTTGTTCTTTTTCTCCCCCTTTAACATCAATGGTAAAGGGATCTTTCTAACTATTTATCTAAATATTTCTCCCCTTTTATCAGATAAAGGAGTTTTTCTAAGAATACACAACCAATTAATCATTAGAAATTTTCAAAAGTATGCATACCTGAGTTGCCTTTTCTCTCTTCTTTTAGGGATTAATAAAGCTTCTATGAGACTCCCCCTAGACTCATGCCCTATCACTATGATCTAGTGAGGTGATGTAGGAGCCACCACTCCCAAATTCTGTGTCGGATACCCAAATTTTTCCTTGGGAAGAGGTTTTGTGAAAATGTCTATAATATAATCATAAGTTAACATATACTCCATTATGACCTCTTGATCTACAACCCTCTCTCTTAAGAAGTGATACTTGATTGATATGTGCCTGGTTCTAGAATGCATCACTAGATTTTTTGATATATTAATAGCACTTAAATTATTACAAAGAATAGAGATAGGTTTATTATGATCTACCTTGATATCTTTTAGTGTTTGATTCATCCACAAGACTTGAGTGCAACCTACCACTGCTACTACATACTCTGCTTCTACTATAGAAAGAGTAACCAACTCTTGATTTTTTCTTAGCCATAAAACAAGTCTATTTTTAAGGAAAAATTCACCATCACTAGTGCTTCTTCTATCATCCACACTTCCTACCCAATAAACATTTATATAATCTATCAAAGTGAAATATTCATTTGTAAGATACCATAAACCATAGTCAATTGTGCTCTTAATGTATCTAAAGATACTTTTCACCATATTGACATGTGATTCTTTGCGAAAATATTGAAATATTACAACCATGCACACTACTTTCATGATATCTGGTCTTGATGTAGTTAGCTATAATAAGCTACATATCTTTGATCTATACACAGTCTAATTTGCATCAAGGGACTCATCCTCTTTACTCAACTTGCATCTAGTTATCATAGGATTACTAATTGGTTTTCTATCCTCCATTCCAAACTTCTTGAGCATTTCCTTTACATACTTGGTTTGGGATATAAATATCCCTTCATTAGTTTGTGTTATTTGTAGACCAAGGAAGAATGAATTATCTTCAAGCATAGACATATCAAACTCACTTTTCATTTGTGTAGCAAATTATTTGCACATTTTATTATTTCTACCACAAAATATTATGTCATCTACATAAACAACAACAATCAACATATGTCACCTTCTGATTTGATGTATAAATTGTTATCTACACATGATTTGTTGAAACCTTATTATTGCAAGTACTGGTCAATTATTGAGTACCATACTCTAGGTGTTTGTTTTAGACCATATAGTGCTTTATTTAGTCTAAATACATAATATTATTTTTTTGACAATTGAAAACCTTCAGGTTTTTCTATGTAGACTTCCTCTTCTAGGTTCCCATTCAAGAAAGCTAACTTAACATCCATTTGATAGACTTTTAACTTATTTTATATAAATAATGCTAGAAACATTCTTATAGCTTCCAATCTAGCAACTGGAGAAAATGTTTCCTCAAAATATATGCCCTCAACTTGTGCAAATCCTTTGCACACTATTATTTATTTATTATAACAGCTCCATCCTCATTGATATTTTTTCTAAAGACCCATTTTGTACCTATCACATTCTTAGTTGAGGGTATTGGAACTAACTACCAATTTTTGCTCTTTTCAATTTGGCTTAGTTTTTCTTCCATGGATTTTAGCCAATTCTCATCCTTTCTAGCTTCAACATAGCTTTTGGGTTCAATTTTAGACATTAGAGAAAAACTTACTTTCTCCTTGTTCATTACAACTTTCTCCTTGTCTAAACTCCATTATTATTGCCAATTATTTGCTCTTTAGGATGATATTTTTGAATAAATCTTGAAGGTTCCTTTTCATTCATTTACCCAACCTCTTCATTATCTACTTCTTTAAGATCTGATTCTTTAATACTGATTTCCTTTTAAGGTTCAACATGTTTCAATCCTTCTTGAACCTTCACATTGATACTCTCTAGAATCTTGTGTAGCCTTTTATTGTAACATGCGTAAGCTTTAATTTGAGTGGAATAACCAAGAAATATTCATTCATCACATCTTGATTCAAATATTTCTAATTTATTCTCTTTTCTATTGATGTAACATTTTCTTCCAAATAATCTAAAATACTTAACATAAGCAAGATTTCCATATCATAGCTCATAGGGAGTTTTGTCACTATTTATCCTTAGTTGAAGTCTATACAAGACATATACTATTGTTTTGACTTCTTATCTCCAGTATCCATCAGGTACCTTGGCCTCTTTTAGCATTGTTCTAGACATCTCTTTGACTATCATATTCTTTATCTCAATAATTCCATTTTGTTGTGGAGTCCTTATTATAGAGTAATGCCTTTTGATCCCATGCTTATCACAATAATATATGAACTCATTTGAGGTGAATTCTCCACCTTTATCAGATCTTAAACATTTGATTTTTTACCCAATGTCATTCTCCACAATGTCCCTAAAGATCTTGAATCTTTTAAATGCTTGATACTTATCCTTAAAAAAGGTTACCCATGTCATTCTCGAGTAATCATATACAAACAACATGACGTATTTCTCTCCTTTATATCCTTATGTCTTGGTAGTACCATAAAGATTGGTATGAATGAATTCTAGAGGGTTTGTTGTTACATACTCTTTTGTTTGAAATTTGACCCTTGTCTACTTTCCTAGTTTACATTCCTTGCAAGTAGTGTATGTAGGTTTGGTTATCTTAAGCATGTGTCTAACACACCTATTTGAGCTCACTTTGAATAGGTTATCAAAGTTGACATGACCCATATTTCTATGCCATAACCAACTCTCATCAGTATTTTCTATCAGGCATCTATTACCATTCACTTTAATAAGGTTATAGATATTACTTTCAGTTCTTTTTCCTTCTACAACTAGTTTTCCATATCTCTTTAACTTGTAGCCTTCTACATTAAATGTGACCTTATATCCATTATCACACATTTGGATGACACTTAGTAGATTATGCTTTAATCCTTCAACATAAAGGACATTATGTGTAGTAAGTTTTCCATCTATGTTCAAGGTTCCTTTAACTCTGATCCATACTATAGTGTTGTCTTCCAAGTTGATAGATCTTTCCTTATTTTTTTTTTCAATTTGATGAACTTGCTCTTGTCACCAGTCATATGTTTTGATCAACTAATATTTATCACCCACAAATTCTATTCCTTGGAATAGAGTGTGATTTGAGCAATCATATATTGATTTTTCCCTCTCCATACATCCTTGGGTTTATTATTTAGATTATTTTCAAAAAAATTTGAACCTTTGTTCACATTGGGAGGCATTCCTTTATTTACACTATGTACTTTTGATCTTACAAAGCTAGTTCTACATTGTTTAGCTATGCGACCAAAGTTATTGTAATTATAACATATTATATTTGTATCTAACAAAGGAACAAATGAATTTATACTTACATAATTTGTTCTCATTTTAGGTATAACTATACAATAAATATCCCTATGACCAAATTAATTATAGGTATAGTAATAACCATAGAAAGATGAGGAATTTTTTATTATAATATTTCTTGGTGTAGTATGAGGAACTATTATAAACTCTAGCTTATTCAAGTCTCTAAATTTTATGTATCCATCTGCATTAGAAATCTTTATCTTCTTTTATATTGTCTTCTTTTCTCCTTTAGGTTTCTTCACATCAGTTGTGTTTGAGTCTATCTTTGTGTCCTTACAAGATTTCTCTTTTTATATCTTGATTCTCCTTCTACTTTGAAGTTATAATATAGATTAATAGATGTACTAGTTTTGGAACATTTTCCTTTTTCAAAATCAATACATGATCTTGATTTTCAAGGCTTTTGAGAGTTGACCAATTCATCAATAATGTCTAATCCTCCTATCAACTTTAAAATTTTTCCTAGTTATCTTTTATCTTTCTCAATCTCTTTTCTCAAAGCCACTATCTCTACCTCTAATTTCATGCACTCATCAGATTTAGATAGTAGTTCAATTTTAAATACATCTTATATTATTTTAGCCTCTTTAAATTTTGTCTTTAGCCTCACTATCATTTGATCAAAATTTTCAAGACTTTTGGACATTTTGTCAATTTCCTTTTGTCCAAGATTCTTCTATTTTGAGATCTCTTTTCTCAACTTGTCAATTTCCTCTAAAGCATAGATGAACTCATATTCTATATCCAATTCTCCTTATTCTTCTTCATATGAGTCTTAAACTTCTTTTTGATCCATATAAGTTGATTCTATTATCATGAATAGGACTTTATTTTCCTTAGCCACAAAATTAGAGTCATGATCATCATTAGAACAATCACTATCATCCATTGAATCACTATCTTCTTTTGTGTATAGACCTTTCTTTTTTTTTGAATAATTTATTCTTGAGATAGTAGGGTTTACCTTTTTATTACTCTCTAATTACTTAAAGTTGTCCTTTTTATTGTGAGGGCATTTAGCATCAAAATGTCTTACTTTACCATAATTAAGGCATTTAAAGGGTAACTTACCTTTGTACTTTCTAATCCTCCCTTTAATATTATAAAATAGTTAGCTTCTTCTTCATCAGTCTCTTTTGATCTAGATGTATGTGATTCTAACTTTACTAGTTTAGATGCTTTGAATGAAGCTTCTCTCTTGAAGGTGTCTGCTTCTCCCATTCTCATTTCATAGGTAGTGAAGGTTCCATGCAACTCATCAATAGTGAGTTTACTCATTTCTCTTACTTAATATATTATAAATATTTTTGAGTCATACCTTAATGGTAGAGATCGTAGGAACTTCTTGACAATGACTAATTATTTCATCTCTTCTCTAAGGCCTTTGATTACATTGACTATTTCATACACTTTGAGGAGATATTCTACAATTTTCTCTTCTTCATTAATTTTAAAGCTTTCAAACTTGCCTTTGTAAGTTTTTATCTTGGCATAATTTACCTTGTCATCTCTTTCATAGATGCTCTTTATTTTATTCTAGATATATTGTACATTTTGACAATGTATCACTTTGACAAACTCTGAATTAGACAATCCACATAGAATAACATTTTTAGACTAGCATTTCTCTCATATGATTTCTTGGTATCTTGATCAATAGGATTTATAGAAAGGGTTGTAAATCCATTTATCACATACATACATACATCAAACCCTAATCTTGATAAATATGCTTCCATTCTTATGATCCAAAATGCATAGTTTGTTCCATCAAAGAGAGGTGCTTTGTTTGATGAAGATCCTTCTTGACTAGCCATTTATGTTCACCATTCCAAAATCTACTTGGGATTATTAAGATTCTTCTAAGGAACCATGATTTGATACCAATTACTAAATCATAAATAGATAATGAGAGGGTGGGTGAATTAGTATATAGATTAACTTAGTCCTTTTTAAATATTTTAATGCAAATTAAAACTATATGCAAAGATCACAAAACAAAAATATAATCAACACAATATATACCATGGAAACCCAATATGAGTAAAAACCACCATGAGAATAGTTTCTAGAACCTTCCATTTTAATCTAGTCTCATAATAAAGAACCTCACTAGTTACAATGTTTAAGGAAACTAACCCTAAGGAGACACCAATCCCCTCATTTAAGAGAAACAACTCTAAGGAAGCACCCATTCCCTAATTTGAGCACCAACTCATCCTATCTAATGGCACTAATCTATTAGATTCTTCTATGGAGCTACAACTCTAGATTATAGCATAGATTCATAAATGAATCCAATATTTATGTTCTTTGTTATAGGTCTAATTGTAACTACTCATACTCCACACACTTTCTTCTCTTCTCTTCTCTCTGATCCTCTAGTTATATGTATTTAATATTTATCTATTTGACACACTTCATAAATCTCTTTCTCTCTAACTTTTTCTCAACTTGACTCCAATCAATCAGCAATAGCAGTAACTCCAACAATTTTTCTTATATTTTAGATGACATATATAATCAATTCAACAAGTGTTACATATCTTCATTATGCTGACACTTTTTTACAAACACATCAAACTCTATTTTGGACTTAGTTCATTATACCATAAACTATAAATTTACCACATCTAGAACTCATGCATCACCAACATGATTCCTGGTCTTTTACTACCTATAACATTTGTTGGACTATAGTTTTGATGCACAAGCACATTTACATAAATTGATCAGTTACATTTATTAATATTGATGTCTATATCATAATATATGAATTAATTTCATGTTCCTACATCTTATCATTAGACTGATCATATATTTAAATATTAATCACTGATATTGAGTTTGGTGCCATGATCTAATGGTCTTTATTTAAAATGATCAAATTTAAAATGAGTTTGTTTGATCATGTTTTGATAGGATCACACTATCCATTATATCCTTGTATGCTTCTTAGCTTTAGTGTTATCACTTTAAAATACATATATTATATCTTTTGATCTAAGCTTGTGCGTGCTATTAGATCTCTAAAGATGCATGATTTTTAATTTTGTTTACTGTTAAACCTTGATCACTTGGTCTTATCTCTCTACTTCTTGAGCCTTTAAAATGCTTATGCTCTGTAAATATTCTCAAACTTACTCAGTCTTTAACTTACCACTATGTTGATAAACCTTCAGCACTTTATATTATTAGGTCCACTCGCTCCATTAGATCTTCTTTGCATGACCATCCACTCACCATCAGATCTTCTAACAAGCTCAATCTTTATCTCTATTTAGCTCTCAATAATGTGACACTTGACATTAACATGTGCCTTCTACATATTGTTATTAGTTCTCGCTATTGAGACACTTAGCATCCTCATATTGATTATTGACCTTTTGATTTTAAACCACTCCATTGATTTACTTTATAGGTTCTATGATTGTGACACTTGTCATTAGCATGTTTACTCAGAGGTCCTTTTGATAATTTGACTTTTATTTACTTTGTTGGATATTTTTTATATGATTAAGTGATAGCCATTGATCAAGCTGGGACAAATATAAAGTCTAAGACTTTGAAAATATTAAGTCTTTTAATCACTACTCAAGGTGGTAATTGTTAGGTTGAAGGGGATGGTTTCACTATGATGATGAGGACTTAAGTTATCACTTAAGTTATTGGGTCCCAACCATGAAATAAACCCTTAGGGTTTAAATGAGAAACCCTATCATGTTTGAGAGTAAAGACAATTAAATTATGAGCTCATTCCTCTTTATCTGAACCTTTGGACCATATTTTCAAGATGCTCATGAAAAACCCATAATAGATCTTCTATCTATTTCCTTTGGAAATGTCTATAAATGGTTTTTCTAAAATCATGATAACTTTGTAGGACCTTTGTGCATATTTGACTAAGTATGGGGACCATTTCAATATGCATGGAAGGCTAACTTTGTACCTACATAAATCTTGTTGTACTTAGTAGCATGAACTATAATTTAGTGAATAAGATCCTCTTAGATATGGGATTCCATCCATATAGTCATTTGCACTTGAAGCCTTCATATTGTAAGATATGGCATCATCAAAGTACCTATTTAGCTTTATCTTACAACTTGAAAATTTGAATAAGTGTTGGAAAACACTATAAAAATTCTTGGGAGCCCTACTTTGCTCAAGCATATCTTTTGTCATGCTATGTAGCATGACCTAATATTTAACATGTAGAAACTAGGCACAAAAATGAATAAAACCATATGCTCATTTTGTTCTAGTACCTCCATATGTTTAAATTTTGACCTCATTAATATGATTACTTAGATATACTTAGCCCTTTTAAAAATTTGGCTATATATAGAAACTTAGTGATTTTTATCTAAGTAGCCAACTTTGTATCCCCTATATTCTACCTCACTTTATCACATGACTTCAAATATGGAACATATCAACTAGGGATTAATGTGATAACAACCATATGAACATCTCCTTTAGACTCATCCATATGTGGTAGTATCAAAAAACTACCTTCTCAAATTTTCCTATCATAGACCCAAAATGTTTAGATGATCAATATGAAGAACTAGATGAATTCCACTCATGCACACAAGCACTCCAATTATCCTTGACTTTTGATAGGATCACCATATTCATCCCTGAGCATTAATGACATCAATCTCCCTTTTGACATCATCTCATTTTTGACATCAATCCATTTTGACATAAATGATAATCATATTTCCAACATAGAGAGGTGACAATCACATTTAAGGAAACCTAATGGATCCTTAAGTTATCGATGTAAGGATAAAGTCTCTTTCAGATAGCCCTAACATAGTGGTAGGTTGTGTTAGATGATTTGTTTAAATATTATGGCATTCTAATGGATCATGAGAAGGTTTATATAGACCTAATCAAGACTTACACTAATATATGACCTGATGATATGGCTCTTGGTGATCCTTCATCACTAACACTTTTGATAGGAAGTTTATGGTTTTGATGGCTATTATCATTAACTTCTTGTTTCTTGATAAGAGGGGTAAATATTTCCATATGGGCCTCAGAGACATAGCTTATAGCATGCTAGATGAGGTGACATGATTTATATGGGGGAAAACTATCATAGCTTAGTTATATAGAGATCTCCATATGGTGGCTTACATGGGAGGAAATAACATTAGAGTGTCAACACTACTGATGGTCTAGGGTTGGGAGAATATTGACATTGAGTGACTAGTGGGTCAATAATGGGTTTAGGACCTTGAGTATCCATTAACATATGGTTTGGCATAGATTGGGTTAGGATGCCATATACTTAGAAGAGATATTTACTTATACCACTAGATGTTTGATGATCTCACTCCATAGTTCTCTATCTAGAGACTGTATCTTGCATATCGGTTCCAGTGGTTCTAGGATGGTTGGTGTATAACTTATATAAATACCATGTGTTTTATGATATGTATATAATCACATATAATGACTACCATAATTAGGTACTCTAGCAGTTTGTATTTACATAGGGTGTGCCAGAGGAGCCCAGTGGTTCACCCATGTCACTAGATAGATCAACTAAGACACCCTAGTTATTTAGAGGAGTGTCAAAACTACTAGTTATATGATCATTACATAGGTAGATTGTGTATATGTATGGGTATAAAAAATATGGGGGTTAATCCTGACTACATTCACTAGAGGGTACAAGTGTTCCCTTTGAGGTTTACCATTCTAGATTAGTTACGTGGGTAGAGGCCTATGTATATAGATGAGATGGAAATTGAGACATACACCAATAGTGAAATTACCTTGAAAAGTAGTGGAGGCAAGGATAATGATGATGATGATAATGGATTTGATGATGGGGATGGTGGGGGTAATGATGGAGGAAATGAAAATGGGAATGATGGTGGTAAAAATAGCTTAGCCATAATGGTGATGGACCCTAGTATAATAGGTATAATAGGAACTTATGTTGACCTAAGATAGGCAGGGCCTCGTATTATATCTAGGGTATTTTGATATGTTGGAATTATATAGGAGGATATCACCACCAAGGTGGTGGATATCATAGGATTAGGGTAGTGGGTGGATGACTCATAGAGTACACTAGACATTTATGATAATGACATGACTTTCCTTTACTTAGAAATTACATGGCTAAAGGCTAAGGTTGTAATGATGGTATATGTACATGCCCAAATTATTTCAAAGAGAGATCAGGCCATTTTAGATAGGAACCAAACACTTCTAAATGTTTAGAGGCTTAAGAGAGAGCATGATGAGGCTCAAAGAGCTAGTACATAGGTAGGTTTCTCATAGATGATACTTGAGATTATTCAAGCTAAGGATGAGGCCTCATAATACCATAGAGGTTATGAGACTACTATTACTAGAGACTAATAGGTTTTTACATTTGAGGTATAATATGCTTAGAGAATAGGTAGTAAATTAGGTCAATTGAGGACTAGGACCCATGTTATAGGGGCTTCAGGGAAGTCTATTCATTAGCCACAACACCACTACCAGTTCCAAAAAGGCCACCAAGGATACCTCTAGCATTAGTTACCATAGATACATAGAGATAAAATTGATAATTAACACTTTGACATTTGGCATTTTGGCACATTATACTTGTATTTTGAGACACCATTATGATATATATATATATATATCCTCAATGTATATGACATTTGAGATACATTAACATTGATATTTATATCTATTGGGCCCCTTATTTTGATAATTATAGGATTAATTCCAATATGACATCCACATAAACATAAGGCATCATTTTATATGGTGATGACTTTTTGTCATCATGGTGCTAGTTAGAGGGATTAGTGCATACCAAACACAAGCTAGTAGGCGGCTAACCAATTCTAGGATTTGTGGGGCATCTTCCAAGATGGGTGATATGTGGTGACTATAATGCAAAGGGTGTAAAGTGATAGATCCAATTAAAATTATTACAAAGGATATATCTTATCACCTAATTTGTGAATTCCACCCTAGTGAATTTACTTATGAAGGCTATAAAATGAGCTCGAACCAATGAAGTAGAAGGCATGAAAATGTTATAGTGAAGCTCTAGTGATTTGAAATTACTATGTATATGTTGTAATAGATTCCATTAGATCTAAGAATATTATGGGAACCATTAAGGATACATTTATATATGCCCAAGCTCTCCTGTGAGCCTATGGGTCACTAAGTAGCATGAACTAGGCATACTTTATTTTACATATCATGGACTATATACTCTATTTTAACTTTAATGAATGATGAAGTTTGATACACTTACAAAATGTTTCTAATTTATACATATTTGATATTAACAATTGAATGAAAAATGGTTATAATTTTATAATTTCATTTAAGCTATGTGTAGTAATGGTTATGCATGTTTTTGGTTTATGTCATTAATAGAGTCCCTATAATAGATGATGACATCAATTGTAAGTATATAAAAAGACTAAGTGTAGAGAGTCTACACCAAATATTCCTACCCTTGCTAGAATCACAAGCCTAGTATGAATACTTGAAGTGAAATATCCCTTAGACCATTCAAGCACCTATATGATACTAGGCTTAGGCTAACCAAGGCTTGTAACCATATAACTCTAGAACTAGCACACGTAGAATATTATGCCTATAGACCACTAGGTTTAGCCCAAGAAAGGATTTGTCCTATGGGTCTATCTATATCCTTCTTTTAAATGACCAAGTCCATAATTGATGTCTTGCACCATGGCATAACTAGCCCAACATAGGCCCCAATTATTTCTCATCTACAATTTAGGTGAGTGCGTAAGGCCTATGCCTTATGTGAATTGATGTCGATAAAACTAAGTGTAAAATGTTGAGTGTAAAAGGGATATCCCATGTTTATGCCTAAGTGTAATAATCCCAAAACTAGTTAAGATAGATTTATGCACATTTTTATATAACATTCTGGTTCCATTTCTAGGATCCATGTTGAATTTTGTTATTGTAATGGTAAAATAGAATGATGTACCAAATATCCCTTAAAAATATTAAGTTCTAGTTGTAATAGGAGAAGATAGATTTGCACTGAATCATCCAACCTAAAATGTGCAAAATCCAAAATAGTGGGTTCATGATAACCTATATGATGCTCTATACAAGGTCTTTTTCTATGAATTACCTGAGCATGTGTACTGGTGGTTGGTTACATATTCAACCCATGGAAAAATAAGCTATAGATAATACTATGAGTGGATAAAGGATAACATGGATAGGTTTGAGACCATAGATGCCACTTGGACTAGAGTAGTAGATAAATGGTGGTAAGGAGTGTTAAAATGCTACATACTTGATTTCATAGTCTCAACATACTCGTCCCCTAAGGAAACAAAGTACAAATTTTTACATGACCCTGGAGGCATGTTTATGAAGGATAACAACATATAAATCAAAAATTTAATGGTAGATTATGGATTTGAAACTTTGGGGATGGAAGGCTAAATTAATTTCACATATGAGCAGTGTAAAGGAGGAAAATGGGAGGTGTAAGTGAAGCATAATAGAATGGGATGAACATATTGACACTCAAGAGTTTAGAAGATAGAAATATAATAAGAGATGGTGTAGACTGCTGGAAGATTTGGAACTTGAAAGTGTTGAGAGAACCTGTAGTGAATGAGAAGGGCATAAGGAAATATCTATTGAAATATAGTAGTGTGAGGATGGGAGATACAATGAAGTGATAGATCAATCTTAACACTTGATAGGTGTAGAATTCATTGGGTTACTACAAGATTTGGTGACTAAAGATATGCTTGACATACCTACCCCCTTTAAACCTATGGTGCATACTCATGCACGAGATACCCCACTTGAAGAAAGTATAGAAGTGATAATTGAACTTATTATTCACATAGATCTTAGATGTTTTATAAAATTGTAGTGAAACTTTGTGATTGAACAAGTTATTCTATACAAGGAGGTGAACGTGACTACCTATAGACCAGTAAGTGCTAGCTCACCACAACAGAACTTGAGCACAAGAATACAAACTCATCTGATGTCAATAATGTAGAGTGGAAAATATCCCACAAGAAGTGGTCTATCACCACAAGTAATTAATATAGTGCCATTGACATCAATGATTCTAGAATTAGTGATGGGACAAGTACCTAACCTAGTGGTTAAAGGCATCAGAGGACCTCCACAAAGATAGATTTTGGGGGGATAAATGCCTTAGATCCTAGCTTTCCCCCATAACAAATATATTATGAAATGCCCATGCACTTTTCAAAGTATCACAAAATGGAAAATGTCACAAATCATGTGCTAAAGAGTGAATTAAAATGGTGCATATGGGGCATAACCCAATCAGAGTGTAAGGCAACCAAGTTTATGACCACTCTATTTGATCTTACCCATACCTAGTACAAATAATTTTACCCTAACTAGGATATGGTAGATTATTATACCCTAAAGGAGGAATTACTTAAGGAATTTGACATTCCAAAGTTTGAATAACAAAGCATCATTGTGCTTAAAGATATTACCCAAGAACTCTCAGAAAGTATGCACCTGTACAATGTGAGCTTTAAAACTCTCCTATCGAATCTCCCATATGATATTCATCCTTATTATCACGTGCATTGGTTTATTGGAGAGTTAATCATGAAATTATAAATAATGATTTACATGAAAATTTTTACAAACCCTTACAAAGCACTTGAATCCATGCTCGGATCTGAGGTAGTCAGAAGCATCAATACTGGGATCAGCCCATTTATGGAAGTGTAGATTACATCTATGGCATCCCAAATCCAAAAGCTTATTGATAGCTCATAAAAATATTCTAAAAGTGGATTATGGTGCATTGACTATGAATCAAAAGGCCATAATATGAACAACTACCCATGAAATAATGTGCACACATGGCTTTTAAGCTATGAATTCTATCGAGAGGTGCATGATGTTTGAAATTTCCCTTTATTAAAATGCACTAGCTAAGTCAACACAACCATCTATTATCAGTTATGCAATGCTTATACCCATACCATAATACTTACCAATTGATTGATGATATGAATAAGAACATAGAAAGAGGCATTAGGTATGCCACTATAATAGTCAAAGGGTATACTAACCAAGGAAATAAAGGCTATGGCTAGTAAAACATAAGCTTTAAAATTTAATATGGTGCTAAAGGTCAAGGTGGAGGATGTGGTGGTGGAAGGTTCCCATCGTGCTCATGTTATAAGTGTGACTCAATAAAGTATTATCAGTGTGACTAACCTACACATTACATGTGTGGTTATTTTTTAGGGTCCTATAAGTTTGAAGAATGCCTTGACCTATATAAAACATTTACCTAAGGTAAGCTTAGGATATATAAAGGTGCATGAATGATCAGACATGAGCCAAAAATAGAAAAATAGACCCTAAAAGTGAAACCAACCTACACATAGACAATCAAGGTACAAGCAACTACTCATAGTGGATATACCACTCAAATTCCATTCAAACCAATACTTGAGTTACACTTAGAATATGGGGATAGGGGTTGTAATTAATGTATAACATGGCTTGAACCTAAAGCTACATCTTACCCAAAATTAACATGCCAAAAATATGTATTGTAGTAAGCTATGAGTGTCATATAGTACTTGTAAGGGGAGCTCTAATTAGCATAAGATCTAGAAGTGCAAATTATTGCCTCCTAAAATAAGGACAAATAGAAAGTTGAGATACAATTATTAATGGAGATCTTGCACCTCCTACAAATAGAGTGAATTTTTCCCCTATTAAAGAACTTACTCTTGGAGTATGTGGGTCAAAATCTACTTGAAGTCACTACACCACACATGGAGAGGGTGCGAGAGGTTTGACATACAAAAAATATAGAGTACAATCAAAAAATTCTCATGAATGCCATTATTTATGGATGGTATATTTGTGAGGTCCTTGTAGACATAGGAATTGAGGTCAACATATTAATCAAGAATTCCTAGGATAAAATTAGTAGGCCAACCTTGAGGCCTTCCCCTCATATAATTTTCATGGCCAACAAGACCCATGCACAACTGATCAATATTTTGAAAATCATAATTGTAGATATCATGGGTGTTAAATTCTATGTTGACTTTAAATTAATCAAGTTAACAGAATAAGAAAACTATCCAACACTTATTGGAAGGCCATGGTACTATGAAAATAATGCAAATACACACTTCAAGAGGTATTATATGATATTTTAAAATAGAAAGGAGAGTATAGTTATACCCCTCTCACAGGACCAATGACCCCCCTATATTGAGAGTGTGGACCTTGAGGATGAGATCAACCACATATATAACATCACAACATAAGGCACTAAGATGCTAAACCTTGATGACCAAGGAGTACTTTCTTGGGAATATGGGAAATCAGCCTCAGACACCACCAACATTTCTTGTGATTGATGGATTGAGAAAGCATATGAGACCACTAGTCGAAGGTGTCATTTGGTATGTGCAAAGTTAAAAAAATAGTAAAGATAGGCTAGGTCCAGATTGATCATGCTTCTAAAATATAAGTCCCTTATACCAAGAATAATGGAAATAAAGTTGTTTGCCTTAGTAAGGGAAATCTTGTAGTAATCCTAATATATGAAGGGAGTAGTCTAGTGGAAGACTATGTATGTTACCTATAAAAATGCATCCTAAAAGAGGTGGATAGAATGGGAACCCTAGTGTATACATCAAAGAGAATTATCGCTCATTTATGGGTAGCACAAAGGCCTAGTTTAGCAACTTGGAAAGATGTGAAGGAAACCATTTACACTAGATTTATAAAGAGTAATGAGGACCTAGACATCTCATCTTACTATGGTAATTCTAACCCTATAGTGCATGTGCAATTTTGTGAAGAAACATGGAATATCTACAATAAAAATGCCCTAAAGAGCCTATGGGTGCATGCCTTCTATAGGACCTTGAAGACATGGACATGGGCATGGTACATTATAAATTAGATGCACCATGAGATAACCAATTGGGATGCCCTTAATGAGTGATTTATTCACACCTTCTCTTTTTCTTTATAAAACCTCTAATTGATCAAGCCACTTCAAGTGATTCAAAGGTTAGTGTTTGACGACACTACAAAATTGGAGGAGTGCCTAAAATACATGTTACATAAAAATAAGTTGGCACTCCTAACTTTACTTGAAGAACAAACTCTCAACAATGATTTTAGTGACAAAGATGATGACACATAGAAGGTGTGCAACTAGAAGACTCTAATAGGGAAAAGGAAGATAGTGCATTAAGTTGAGGATAGTGCCCTAAAAGAAAAAGACCCTACACATCTTCACATAGAAACAACTTAGGGTAGAAGATAAGTTGAGGATTCACATCAGGGGAAGAATGAACCCTACCATGCATCACTAAAAATGAAAAGGTAGATATTAGTTTAGAAGGGGAATCAAAGATTGCTACTCTAGGTGCATATTGGTCTGACACGAAGCTGACACATATTGTGGATCTCTTGAAGGAATTCCAAGACTTGTTCCCTTAGAACTATAGAGATATGAAAGGCACACATCTAGACCTTAGGAATATGCGCATCAAGATAGTTGATGGCACAATACCTATCAAGAAACAACCTTACAAGATGACCCCAAACCTTCAATCTAAGGTCAAAATATATATTTATGGTATGTTAGTCATAGGCATCATCTACCCTATGCAAGAATATAAATGGGTTATCCCCATGGTCATTACCATCAAGAAGGATGGGTGCATCTATATTTGTGTTGATTATAGATTATTGAATTCCACCTACATCATCAACCCCTTTCTAACTCTATTCACCAATGAATTTTTGGATGGCATCATAGCCTGTGAGATATATAATTTCATTTATGGGGTCTTAGGATTCCATCAAGTCTAGATTGAGGAGGAAGACAAGCCCAAAAATACATTTGAAATAGAATGCAATTATTTTTCATACAATGTGATGCCCTTTAGACTAAAGAATGCACCAATTGTATTCTCCTGAGTGGTGATCACCACTTTCAAGGACTTCATTTACAAGTTCCTCCAAGTATAATTAGATGATTAGACTTTGTATGGATTATTGAAGGATCACTATGATAAATTATGCTTCATGGTTGAGAGGTGAAGGTAGTTCCATATTTCTCTAAACCTCAAGAAGTGTGTCTTTGTGATGCCATTTAGTACTTTGATCAAGCACATCATTTTTAAATATTGTCTGCTCATTGATCCTATGAAGATTGAAATCATCCTTTAGCTCCAAACCCCATCAATGAAAAAATATTTTCACACCTTTCTTTCCCATTATTGGTGATATAATATTTTCATAAGGAACAATTCCAAGATTATAGCACCATTTAAAGATCTCTTATGAAAGGATGGCCCATTATATTGGGGTATAATGCAAGAAGATACATTTGAGACCCTAAAACTCAAACTATCAAGCACATATATATTATAATTTCTTTATTAGATGAATCCATTCCATATCCATGTTGATACATATGGTAATATGATTGGTACCATTCTAACATAACCAAGTGAAGGCAAGATAGATCATCCCATTTATTTCATAAGTAGAAAACTGACCAAGGCAGAATAGAACTATACCGCAACTAAGCATGAGGAATTGGCCATGGTCTACACCCTAAAAAAAATTAGTCAATATTTGTTGGAAACCCTTTCATCTTTTTCACTGATCATGAGTCACACAAGTACTTGGTAAACAAGCCCATTCTCCATGGGCACATTTTTCAATGGATAGTTTTTTTAAGGGTTTTAATTCTCTATTGTAGTAAAACATAGAAAACAAAACTTGGGCCCAAACCATTTGTATTTCATCAAATTTTGTGATGTGGTAGTGCGTATTGAGGATGATATGCCTAATGTGAAACTTTATAAGGTCTATTGCATCCCAAAATACTTGGAAGATATCATCTCATTTTTGACATCTACATCTGCACCCTAGACTATGATCACTAAGGAAAAGAAGTAATTCACAATTCATGTCACCCCTTTTCAACTCATTGGTGGGGAACTGTACAAGTTGAGATCCAACAAGGTCCTGTGTTGATGTGTATTAGAGCATGAGTGAGACTTAGTCTTATAAGAGGCAATTGATGGGATTGCTAGAGGCCATTGCTCTAGAGACACTATGCTACACAAAGTACTAAAATTAGGCTTGTGGTGGCCAACTCTATTCCAAGATGAAAAATATTATGCCAAAGTATGTAACATCTACCAGTAGATGGGAATGCCCAACCACTGAGATGAGATGTCTCTCATCCCCATATTTGCCTAGGTACCATTTTAAAAAAAGGTCCATTTACTTTGTTGGGCCTATTACTGCTACTGCAAGTTACATAGGAGCATGATATATTTTTGTGGACACATATTACTTTACCAAGTGGGTTGAGGAAATTCCAACCAAAGATTGTGTTATGCCTATTTTTCATACCCCTTTAATTTTTTGAAATTAATAATCCTATCTACCATAGAGATGACCTAGTCATAAAATCTAAAACTATAGTCAAGGACCTAAGTCAATTAGTAATATTATGAATATGCATGTATTTAATCAAAAATTTTGGGTAATGATTTATTTATTAATTCATATCTATATTATAGTGGTTTCAAAAACCATTTATGGTTTAATGAATAAAATTTGCATATATATTATCATTATCAATGCTTGTTTTTAGATAAGAGAGCTCAGTTGATAGAATTAATCAATTTTCATTCAAGTTAAGTGTTTGTTGTACTATTATTAGTTTGAAAAATAAATGTTTCCTATGGTTTATTCAAAATTGAAAAATATTATATTGATTGGTTATAATGGTTCTCAGATCATTATCATTCACAATTCAATTGCAATTATAGAATGTTGATATTATAATTATGCAATAATAAATTTCATTTAGATTATAAACTATTATGATTCTAAAATGATTATAAGTTTTAAATCCTAAATGCTTCCTTATGCTAAAGGTCCTAATTTAAATGTTATCTATCTTAGGTTTTCAACGTGATATGTTAAGACCTATCGGGACTCTAAAATGACTGAGGGTGATGGTTTTAATTCAAATTTATTTGGAAATTAAATAATATTAACATTGGTATCTCAAACCATGAAGGTTTGAATCGAGCATAAGGTTTGGTGTTCATGTCAATATGATTCGAGTCTAAGTTAGAAGCTAGGTGGCAAGTTGGCAAAGTGGATTAAATGCAAAATGTGAGTAGAGGCTTTGAGATCTCAATGAGAGCAAAGGTGGTTAAAAGGAATTTAATGTAATGTGTACATGCATTGGTTTATATAAATTTGTTGTGGTTTTAACAAGCATTATGGTCATGACTAAATTGGAAAACATTGCTAAATGATTTATATGTCTGCTAAGTTGATTGCCTTGAATTAACTAATAACATGTGTGACCGTAGGAATAAGTAGTTAAGGTGGGGTTTTGGTTATAAAAAATTTTGTTTTTCATTTTTTTGGTCATTTTTCAAAGCTCACCTATAGAAGTTACACTCTACCGGATTGGATTTTGGGACTTTCTTGAGGAAATTGAAGACATGAAATTATAGGAAAGTAGAAACATGTATTCCCATGATGAAGATGAATATTTTTACATGAAATAATGTTGTGTTTAAAGTTTGCATGATATGATTTTGGATAAAATTTGGGGGAGATAATTCTTTTTTAAATCTTTTACATGCATAAAATATTGATGATTAAATGGTTTTCATTTTTGATATAAACCTATCATCTCAAATTTCAAGTTAACACTGGGAAATAATAAAGATTGTCAGTTTATGAAAATTAATAATGGAGATTTGATGCCTACATAGGGTTTTGAAGGAGAAGTTATATATAATTATTTTTATGAAAATATCATGTGTTTGAGCTATGTATGAGATAATTTTCAAAGATATATTGCGAGCATGCAACATTCTAGTTCTCATTTTCTATTAGTTGATATTGTTATAGTGGTAACTTTTATTCATATTTTGTATTTTGAAGCTTTAGTTTCATAAACACATGGGTTTATATAAATGAAGTGAGGATAATCTCTACATATTCATTTGATGAAAATATGAATGAGTTCAAAAGACTAGGGTATACTATGTGAAAATTTTGTTGAAAGACTATGATAAGATAAAGAGGTTGCATGTAATATATATAGTCTTCTAAAATTAGGGGCTTATTTTCAAAGATATTAATATGTTTTTTGGGTTTTTATTTAAATTCATAAATATTTATAAAATGGTAAGAAGTGGTCAATAGTTTTGGAAAAACTGATATATGGCTTTTCTAGGTTTTGAGAGGTGAATGACCCTATCAAAAACTATGATATTGAGTGGTTTTATTATGATATTTTAGTCATATTGGTTTTTGAGTTATGGTTTCATAGATGCATGGTTTCAAAGTGGTTTTCTCATGAAATTTTGAGTATATAATTTTGCTAAAGATTGAAATATAGAATGAAATGGCATGCAATTTATAATTTTTTGGGTTTTATTTCAAAGCCATGAATATATAAAGAGTATTAATGATGGTTGATAGTTTAAGAAAGTTGTGACAAGTTTCTTCTCAATTTTGTAATTATGATTTGTAAAGGATATAATGGTTGAAAGCTTATATTTTATGGAAGGCTTCTATTGAAATTATTTTTATGTTTGTATTTTATGTTAGTTTGGGAAATATATGCAGTTTACATAATGGAGTTTTTGTTGAAATTTCTTTCAAATATTATGGATTATTATCAGAAATATGTATAGTTGTAGTTATGGACAATACATATATTGTATATTTTTGAGAAGGAAATTGTGTAGTAAGAATTGAATGCTATATGGGTAATAAAATTATGAAGTATATAATTTTATTATTATGTTTATATTTTTATTTAAAGGGACATAACATAGTCAAAAAAATTTCTTACAAATGGTTCAGTTTTGGATAGTTGAAATTCCTTATTTATTTTGTTGATATAGATGGAAATGTCCATAAAGTGATTAAAGGTTGGAAATATAAAATTATATTTTCATTTCCATAATTGATTTATTCTTTTTGATACCCAGTCATATACTAATAGATTTGAGTATATTTGAAATTGCATATAGGATGTCAGGCTAGGACCAACCTGGTTCAAGTAGGGATAATGATAATAGAGGTTGGAAAAAGAATTAAAATTTTGGTAGTATGAATGAGGAGGAACCAAATAGGCAATTTCATAGAAGGGGTTTTAGGGATAGAAGGTTTATCCCAAGGTATGCCAGTAGAGGAGCCATAATGTCTATCCATTTTGATACCACTAACCTTGAATTTTAGAATGCATTAAATAATTTGCCTTTTAATCCTAAAAATCATAGAGGAAATAGAGGTTTTCATGTATATAAATTTGGAACCAAATCTCATTCCCAAATTAGTTCTTTCCATTAGCTGTAGAATAATCCAAACTAGCTACCTGTTCAATTACCCAAACAAGAAAGAGCCCATGATGTTAATAAACCAACACAGTTGGACAATGAGATAGCTCATGAAAATAATTTTTTGAATCTTTCCTTTCCTTATTTTTCTAATGATCCTAAATCACCTTATAAAATGCCTATTATAGGGCACAATAAGTTAAGTTTGAAAAATCCACTTCTTGTCATTCATCCAACCACTTCAAAGAAGTGTTCAATTAGTCAGGATGAATCAGATACATTAACATAAATTAGAGTTGTGAAACGAGTTAAGTTGGAGGTAGATGACTTTTAGAGTGATTTGGTAATGAATCTAGTTCAATTTCTTGTAGTTGAAATGGAATATAATGAGTGTTTTAATGATCATGGAAAACAAGTGATAGAAGTTTCATATGATTCTGATGACTTTTGGTTATTAAAAAGATAAATTTTCATTTTGAAGTTGAAATTTTAAATTATTAAGACTTAAGTACATTTAAATTTTTTATATTTTAGTTATAATATTTTGAAATTACAATAGACTTTTAATATTTTGATATATATAATATGCCTAAGTAGTTTTGATTATATGCATTATGGAATTAATATAGATAAGGATATCATTAAACTTTGATTTATCTAATTATTTATTGAAATATGTATTTATTATTATTATTATTAATTGATTGAAGGGTCCATACCCATTATAAAATACTTGATCTTTATTCAAATAATTGATCTCTTAAAACTTTTTAGTCTTAAATAAACCTTAACTAATATTGTCAATATTAAAAGTCAATTATTTAAGTTAAAAACTAAGGTTAGTTATAACTTATTTTTCAAATAATTTTGAGGTATAAAAGGAGATCAAGGATGCATTTGAAGGGGGAAAATAACATAGGTATTGAATACTTATTCATTTTAAAGTCAATCATTATCTCTCTCTTCTATGTAACTTCTCTAAGATAACATGACTTTTATAGATAGACTAATGGTACTTTCTATGATAGTTGAGTATATTGCTTAGGCAACATAGGTATATCCAGTTTTATATTATCATTTATAATATATTATCTAAAGTTTGTCAAGTTAAACATATTTTGATGATTATTTCTTGGAGTCCTATATGCAGAATCTGAGTATTCAATATGAATAATGATGAAAACTTCATTTTTTATGACATTTTGTTGATTTAATTGATTTTAAAAGTTATCTTTTTAAGATATTTGGTAAAGAAGATGTTGGTTTCTCAAATAAAATTGATCTATTTTTCTAAGAGACTCTCTTTACTGAGACTCACATATTTTATTTATATTTAATTTTATTTTAACTTTGACTTCTAATTTAGTTTAAATCTAATTTTAGTTTAATATCTAATTGATCTAACTTCTTTTTACTTTATTTAGTTCTAATATAATTTACATTTAATTTACTGTTTATTTCTGATTTTCTTATTTAGGTTAGGTTTCTTAAGTTAGTTTTATTTATTTAGTTAGTTTAGTTTCTTATTTTAGTTAATATTTTAGATTAGTTTTGTTTATACTCTAGCTTAATTTAGATTAGATTGTTTTAAGCTTTCTCAACTAGTTTGTTGTCTTTTATTTATTGGTTGCTATTTTGTTTGTTTATCTTTTGTTTTTGTTGAGTTCTACTTGGTTATTTGCTTTAGAGAAGATCTATTCTTAGATGATTTATCTGAATTATATTTTAATTTTATACTTTTGGTTTATTGTTTTGTGTCATTCAAAATTTATTATAGCAAAGCAAAATATTAATTTAAAAATATATTATATTATTGAATCAGATTTATTTCCTTCAAGAGATTGTCTTATTCATAAGCTTCCTCTGTGAGATATGATATAATACATTTTAATTTCCAAATAGATTCATTATTTGATAAGTGGATTTTTGAATTATAAGGGAATATGTTATATTCAATAGCTTATTTGTTATTTCCTAGAACATTTAAAAAACCCTCACATCTTTAGGATCATAATTGAACCTTTAGAACATTATTATTAGACTGATATGATTCCAACTTAACCTTTGTGATAGGTGAAAGGGTTGATTAGTTGATAGAATAATTTTCATCATTAACAAATTACATAACTATCATTATAGTGAGTTTTATCTAAGAGAACATCATTAGTTGTTATGGGTTCCCACCTAGTTTGACTAGTGACTAAGGCATGCACTTCATTAATTAAATCATATAGATCTTGCTAACTAAATGCATGGTGGTACACCATAAGATGACACTGTATCATCCCCAATCCGATGGTACTACTGAGGAATTCAATAAGATATTTAGAATATGCCTCATAAAGATATATGATGTTGGTCGTAAAGATTAGGATGATTGTGTGTTATCAGTATTATGGACCTATTATACTACATATAAGCACCTAAATAAAGCTACACCATTTCAACTAGTGTTTACCATAGAGGCAATTTTAATGATTGAATTCATGGTACCCTCATTGTGCATTACACATATTGTTCATTTAGATGACAAAGAGTGTTGGAGCACATGAATGGAAGATTTGGAGTGTTTGGATGAGAAACACACCCAAGTAAGATGGATTTAGCAGATAGAAAAGGCATGCTAGAAGCTATGTCATGATAAGGATATCAAGAAGAAGGTACTTACTAAAAAAACACTGGTTTTTTAATATGATTCCAAGTACCTCAAGCACCAAGTCAAGTTACAAATTAGGTGGATGGGACCTTATGTCATCCATAACATATTAGAGACTGGTTCATGTAAGCTATGCATGTTGACAAGTGAAATACTCCCTAGGCATTTCAATCATAATATATTAAAAACTTATAGTCATTAGGATGACACTAGCACCATCAAACATTGAATTCTTAGTAATAAGTTAGTTATTTATTGACCAGAATAAAATTTGGTGTAAACCAAAAATTTAATTATGATTCACTTATGTTAGGTGAATAATCATGGTGCTTTCAAGCTTATATGATAACTCTCTAGCACTTACATGCATAAATCCAATCGAGTGAGTCAAGCATAGATGCTTTCTAAGTACCTAAGGCCAAACACCTAAGTTCTTAGACATCTGAAGTTTCTAGATTTAGAAAGATGAGATTTTGAGAAAAGGAAGCACATAAGATGCTAGTGCACAAAAAACCAAGAGAGAATGAGGAACTAGAGGACCAGTGCAAGGATTTGTATGGGGTAGGGAAGGCCAAAGCAAAAGATGAAAGCATAGAGTAATTGACTAAGAAAGAGAGTCACACTTGGTAAGAAGCATAACATTGAGAAAAGAAGGAACTAAGGAGGCTAAATCATGCATATGTGAATCATTGTGCCCAGGTTGCCATAAGAAGGGTGAAGGTTGTACCAAGGTGAATAAAGGATAAGAAAAAGATCATCAAGATAGATGGAACCCACCCAATGGTTGGTAGGAAGTGACTGTTTGAATCACTTGTCACTTCAATAAATAAATCATTTAGAAAATTTAATGTGGTGATTATAGAATCACTAAGATCCATAATAAATGAGACTGTGGTGGAATATTTTCTTGGATTTCATAGGTTTAGTATATTTTGAAAAATCCACGTGCCTCCATGACATTACTCACCAAACATTAATGAGGTAGCTGAAATTAAGGTATAAAGAGGTGAATGATAAACTAACTAGGTTATAAACCTTGAGATAACATGAACCTAAAAATAAATCCAAACATAGAGTTGAACTAGAGCCAAAACAAAAAAAATGCTACCATAGTGGAAACTAGAGCATCTATAGCCACCAAGCAAGAATGGTTGAATTACGATAAGATTGTGTTCTATTTGGAATTGAATAAAAGGTGAGTGGAGAAGAATTGTGAGAGAATCAGGTAGTATAAATTCTATATAAAGCTAAGGCCATCATTAATGACATATGAAGCTCAAGAGCCTAAAATGCAATCATAGTGTTTATGATTGTGAGGAAGTGTAAAGAAATATTAAGGGATTCAAGAGGATCAACTAACCATGATTTAATAATAGCTAGTTTAGAATGGGAAAGATATGGTTAAGTATAGATCTACCATAAGCATAAAAGGATGCCAAGAAATCATAGATGGTAAAATAAGCTACCACTATGAAAAAGAGGCACAACTAGTAGAATGTGTTAGCATCTTAGTGATTGACCCTGAGGAAAGTGAAAAGCTTGCATATAGAGAGATGTAGTTCCCCCCAGAGGTCATAGTGGGGGAGAAATGGGTATATTTTTCACACATGTGTAGATTGAAGTAATACAACCATTAGATAGATAGCAATGTGCAAGAACTCAACCAATATTGGATGGTTGACATGAAGAGGAAGATTAAGGTGGGAATGACACTCTTTGACATCTCCATTTGAGACAAACTAGTGACTACTAGCATAACCCAATTATATGAGCTATCAAGTTTTGGTAAGCTAGAAGAATTGGTATAATTCCTCCTCTCATGTGTCTATAGAAATATGTATTATTTTTTAGAGAGGCACATGGGGATCTTAGTGCATCTCATAATAAATATCACAGGGCTCCTAGGTATAAGGGAAAACATCCACCAAATGATGGATGATGATGTGGAGGTTGAAAGGGTCATGAAACTCCTAGGCTACTACAATGCAGGGTTCATATTCCTTATCAAGGACATACAAGACCTCAACATGAGGGCCATAATGTGCCTAGTTAGTTCTAAGCTATACCTTAATAGTTATTGGGCTAATATCAAAAAGACCTACCTGTGTATCACCCACTACATGTCATAAGGGGAAAAGTTTAAAATCTCCAAGTTTATTATAGAAGAGATTATTAAGAATATACTAGAGTGACACAAAGCACATGAGACATTTAGGTGGGGATCCATGTTGACATTAAGAGTGATGGAGGATATTGAATTGTTATTTAATGATGATGATGATAACCTTCGAGTGTTTGTTAGGACTTGTTCCAAAGTCTTAACATTAGGTTAGATTTTTGGTAGGTTAATAAATAATATTGTTAATGGGAAATGCATCTTTTAGTAATGACACCCCCATAAAATAAAGTTACTTAGTTTTAATTTTAGGTAGTTTTCATGTTTTGTATTTATTAATTAGAACTACCTTATGGTTTGATTTCTTGTAAATAGTTGGTTATAGGATTAGTTGGTTTTACCGATCATTGGTAAAATATATATAATAAATGTTTGCAATGTAAAAGGGTTAGCGGAGTAAAGGCACCCTTATGTACTTGTTTTTTTGAAAATTAATAAAATACTTGTGCACTTGCACTAAGCGGGGACAAGGTTCAAACTATTTGTTCAAAGAGTTATAAGTGGTATCGGAGCATGGTTTTGTCTAGCACGGTGAATTTTGGGAGCATTGGTGAATTTGAAAGGTAGGGAAGGTGAAAAGTCAAATTCATGTGAATTCAAATGGCATAAAATAAGGTATGCCATATAATGAAAAATATTTTATTGTTTAAATATTTGAAAATTTATTAAATTATTTTAATTTTTCAAATATTTTTTACATTTAAAACTGTGTATTTCTCATATACCACAATTTGGTCATTTTGGCCATTCATACTCCATTTTACTATGTTCAAACTCCTCATCTAGATTTAAAATGATTTTTTTATAATTTAAACGTTATTAAATTCATTATTTTTTTTACAAAAATGAACTTGTACAACCTGTTTTCATTGTGAAAAATTTTGTATTTTTCATCCATGGTTGCCATTGTTGATTCAATTCATTCTCAGCCCTCTTAAAATCCAAAACACCTAAAAATCTTTTTAAAACCCCTATTTTGCATCCTCAAAAGAAAATCTAGAATTTTTTTGAGTTGTACGGTCTATGGTATGGCCTTTCAATGCCCTAGTTGCAATTTAAATCCATTTCCAACAAAAACTACAAAAATTTGCAAAATCTCATCCAAAATCCATTTTACACTGCCTGTACAGATTTGTATGGCCTCCAAGAGAGAGAACAGGTGCAAAAAACATTTCCAGGAGCAACCATGGCATCCTAGACAAACATGGTGTAGGTATAAACTGGCAAATTTTTGTTTATATATTTCTAAAGTTTGGATATCATATTTTTGCCTTGGATGGGTCCCTCATGAGGAAGCTTGGTTGAGAAGATTGAAAAGGGAAAAAACTTGGATTTATTTACATATATGTAATTTTCTTTTTTTCCCTCATAGACAAAATCCATAATAAGTACAAGTTCCTAAGTATCATATTCTAAAAATGCTCTTAAAGCAATTGGTTAAGCTTATTTTGTAAAGAAGCTTGCAAGGTTGAGGTCAAGAGTTCAAATCCCTTCTTTTTAAAAGAAGTTTTTTTGCTTTAGAATATACTTTTATAAAAGGAATATTCCCTTTTAAATCTATTTTTTGTATGCCTTGAAAGTTGTGAAACACATACTTATTGTATTGTGTTGTTTTTAAAAATAAAAAAAGGGGAATTAAAATTCTATTTCTTTTACATTGTTGTGGTGATATAAGGGTGTAATTGGTGGAATAAGGTTGTAATTTGGTGAAATAAGGGTGTAATAATTGATTTTTGTTGTGGTTAAGTGTAAAACCCATCAAAAATTCTTGTTTTTCTCTTTTTGCTCTACGCGGAGGTTAAGTGAAAAACTCCGTAGAAGTAGTGTCTTGTGTAGTGAGTGTGATATTTATTTCATCTCTTTTGCATTTTCTCACACTTTTCTCTACTGAAATTACTTTTATTTCAAGATGCTGAAGATTCAAAATTTTCTTTCAGATAGTGATAGATTAACAATTTCTAATTATTTTGATTGGAAATGATTGATGGAGGCTTCACTAGTTTTTAATGAGTTATGGGATATTGTCAAGAATGAAAATCCCACATTGCCAACAGAATAGGCTAAATTAGATGTATTCAATTTACATGATTCTAAGGACTTAGCTCTCATTAAATGATATTGTACTCATAATACTTATGTTCATATTGAAAATTCTCCTCATAGTTACACTGCATGGAAAACATTGTCAGATTTGTATGATAAGAAACCCAAGCATACAAAGATAGATATTCATATGCAGTTGTTTAATTTGTCATTAGATGAAGATGGGGATATCAGAAAATATATGTCTAAATTGAAAAATATCACTACTGAGTACACTAAGGTTGGGTTTGGAAAACTAGATGATGACCTCATAGTTACTGCTACTTTAAAAGGACTACTTGGGTCCCATAGGAATTTTGTTGAAATGTTGCATGTCTCTGACAAGATCATAGGCATCACCTTTGATAAGTTGGCTGAGTTGCTCATTCAACATGACCTCTCTCTACCCAATAAATCTAAGAAAACTAAAGAATCCCATGTTTTGGAGTCAAAGCCTAGTTTATCTTCATTTGGGCATCAAAATAATAGAGGAAATAAATATAGAGGGGGTCAAGGTTAAAGAAGAGGCATATATCAAAATAGAGGTAGGGGTCATTCAAATAACCAAAAATCTAACCAATCACATTCACATGAAAAATTGATCAAGGACATGGTCATAACTCATATAGGGGTAGAGGTCGAGGTAGATCAGACATTCAATGTCATAGATGTGGAAAATTTGGTCACATTGCCTCACAATGTAGTATTCCTTTTGATAAAATTTAGAGGCCACAAAAAGTGACTAAGTCTAACTCTACTCAATATGCCGATCAATACTATGATGAGTCCAATAATGTTTCCCATGAATCTGCATTCACTACTTTGGGGCACATTGATTATATTAAATATGAGGCCATATATGAGCTCACAGATGTATGGGTTTTAGACATAGGAACAACCAAACACATGACATTTAGGAGAGATTTCTTTTGGTCTTTTAAGGAAACTTCTCTCTCTCTAGTTGCCTTAGTAGATAAATCTATGCATACACCACTAGGACTTGGATCTATTTAGATTCTTCTTCCTAATGGGTTTATAAAATACTTGGAGGATGTTTGGTATGTTCCCACATTGAAGAAACACTTACTTTATTTGGTAACTATTCTAAAGAAAGGATATCAAATAGTGATTGAAAATGGGCTCATTTACATCAATTCAGTGAAAGATGATTATAAAATAATGTATACATGATATGAATATGGAAATTTGCTTAGATTTCATTGTAAAGTGCTTCTTCCCACTATATAAATTGTGGTAGTTATTGACATAGGTACATGTACTATGTTTACACAGTAGTTATGGCATCTCCACTATGGACATTTGAATATTCACTCTTTAGTGGATTTGTAGAGATATGGTATGGTGAATGGATTGCCCATTTTTTGCAAAGATATTATTCTTTGTGAGTCATGTGTTTTGGGAAAACAAAATTAGGAAAAATTTCCTAAATAGTCATCTTGGAGAGCTAACAGATGTTTGTAGTTAGTTCATAGTGATGTATGTGACATGAAAAAGTCATCCATTGGTGGGTGTAGATACTTTGTCTTGTTTATTGATGACTTCTCTCAGATGACTTGGGTATTTTTTATGAAAAACAAATTTGAAGTTTTCGCTAAGTTTATTGATTGGTTACACTTAGTCAAAAAGGAAACAGGTTCATATTTAGCCACTCTTCATTCAGATAATGGAGGTGAGTATACCTCAAATGAATTTTTAGATTATTGTTGAGAACATGACATTCATCAACAATATAGTAATGCTTATACTCCACAGTAAAATGGAGTATCTAAATGAATAAATAGAACTTTAGAGGCCACAACACGTGCCATGTTACACTATAAACAACTTGATGATAAGTTTTAAGTAGAAGCCATTGGTAATGCAGTGTATTTGATAAATAGGTCCCCCATAGTTGCACTTTTGGGACAAACTCCATATGAGGCATGCTATGGGTTTAGACCCAAGGTTAAGCACTTGAAAGCGTTTGGTTGTCTTTGTTTTTCTTTGGTTCCTATTAAACACATAACTAAGTTGGAACCATGAAGTCAAAAATGCATCTTTCTTGGTTATTCTGAAGATAAAAAGGGGTTTCATTTGCTTGCATAGGATATAGGAAAATTCATAGCGAGTCGAGATGTAATATTTGATGAGTTTGGGACTAAGAACACTGCAGAGATTGACTCTCAACTTGATAGATTAGAGAGGAAAAATACAAAAAGAGATAAGGGTTTGAATAATGGGGATAACTCTTTGAAGTTATGGTATGAGACTCAAATTTCTTCACTTTCCTCTCCTTCATCTACAAGTTCATAGGTTGATGACTTAGAAATTGTTGAAAATTCTCTAAGTCCCCCTTCGAATGATGCACATAATGAGAATTTTGTAGTCCTTGATTTGAATAATTTAACTAAGTATCCAAAATGGGCTCAAAGTACTTTTTATAACTTGAAAGCAGATGAAGTTGGTTTAACAAGGCCTAAGAATTCTCAAAAATAGGTAAATTATGTTATGGTTGTTACTACTTCTTCCTCTTAGCCATCCACTTTTGAGGAGGCATCTACTAAACATGTTTGGCAACATGCAATGAAATGTGAGTATGATTCTATAATTAACAATAATACATGGGTTTTAGTTGATCCTCCTCTGCATGTTAAACCCATCATATGTAAATGGGTTTATAAGACTAAGTATAAATTAGATGGATCCATTGATAAACATAAGGCACGACTTGTTGCAAAAGGATATGCACAATAAGAAGGTATTAACTATGAGGAAACATTTACACCAACTACAAAATGGCACACTATTCGTATGGTGCTTGCCTTAGCAGCACAAAATGGTTTGAAAGTACATCAATTAGATGTTAAAAGTGATTTTTTAAATGGTGATTTATAGGAAGAAGTATATATGAAACAACCTCAGGGTTTTGAATAGGTGGGTGCTAAACACAAAGTGTGTAAATTGATAATAGCTTTGTATGGGCTCAAACAGGTACCCAGGGCTTGGTATGAGAAGATGGATTCATACTTGAAATCTATTGTTTTTCATCATAGTGAATATAATGATACTCTTTATTTTTGAGTGCAGGGTAAGAAAATGGTGATACTTGTTCTCTATGTCGATGACTTGTTTATCACAGGTAATGATGAAAACCATAACAAGTCTATGAAGAAGGAATCAAAACATGGGTTTGAGATGACAGATCTTGGACTTCTTCACTACTATCTAGGCATAGAGTTAACTTAGAAGAGCATAGTATTTTCATTTCACAAACTAAGTATATTTCTGAGTTATTAGATAGGTTTGGTATGAGTGATTGAAAACTTGCCCTCACTCCCATGGAAATTAATTTGAAATTATCTAAGGATGATAGCAGTGCCTTTTTTTATGGCACCACATATAGACAATTGGTGGGAGGTTTGATATACTTGATGACTACTAGGCCCAATATTTCATTTTCAATTGGAATTTTTTCTAGGTTTATGCATGAGCCTAGAGAAATTCATTGGCATGCATAAAAATGAGTACTTCGTTACCTTCAGGGAATGAAAACATATGGCCTTGAATACCACTGCAACAAGAACTTCAAACCTATTAGATATTGTGATGCATATTTTGGAGGATGTGTGGATGATAGAGTGTCAACCATAGGATACACTATGCATATGGGTTCAACTACCATTGCTTGGTGTTGTAAGAAGTAGGATACAGTGGCAAATTCATCAGCAAAATTAGAGTATATTGCAGCATGGGATGCTTCCATAGAAATTGTTTACCTTCATCGTATTCTTGAAGATCTTTAGGTTTCTCAGTTTGTTCCTACACAATTATACATTGATAATAAAAGTGCAATCAAAATGTCAAAGAATCCAGTGTTTCATGATAAAATAAAACATATGGATGTCAAAAACCATTATCTATGAATGTTGGTGGCAAAGAAAGCTCTTGATATAATATATTGCCCAACTATTGATCAAATAGCTAATATCTTCACAAAACCCCTTGACAGAATCAAATTTGAAAAATTTATAAAAATTCTTAGTATGTGTCCAAAGTCTTGACTTTGGATCATAGGGGGGATTGTTAGGACTTGTTCCAAAGTCCTAACATTAGGTTATATTTTTGGTAGGTTAATAAATAATATTGTTAATGGGACATGCATCTTTTAGTAAAGACACCCCCATAAAATAAAGCTAGTTTTAATTTTAGGTAGTTTTCATGTTTTGTATTTATTAATTAGAACTACCTTATGGGTTGATTTCCCATAAATAGTTGGTTATAGGATTAGTTGGTTTTACCAGTCATTGGTAAAATCTATATAATAAATGTTTGCAATGTAAAAGGGCTAACAAAGTAAAGGCACCCTTATGTACTTATTTTTTTGAAAATTAATAAAATACTTGTGCACTCGCACTAAGGGGGGATAAGGTTCAAACTATTTGTTCAAGGAGTTATCATTCCCACCCCATAATGAGTCCTTGGTAATGAAGTATCAAGACTTTATCTACCCACCTATATTTTCACAAAAATATAAGACAAGGGTGGTGTGATCGATAAATTGAGGAATTTGGGATTGAATGGTGAATCTTTTAGGGGCTCCCAAAACATATGATAGTGATAATGACTTTTATCATAATTCAAAATTTTTGTGTAGTATGTTTGGCACTCATAGATGAAAACTTGTCCTATTGGCTAAAGTTGCCTTATACATTTAATGCTAAATTTTTCATGGTGGTACTAAGGAGGATTCATAATACATAGCAGTTGGAGATCCCAATGAATATTTTAGATCAAGAGAGGAGAAAGTTTAGGTACTGATATGTGTACCCCAAATTAAAGGCCACTAAGGATAAAAAGGATGACTATGACTGAGTGGACCTCCATCCCATCCAAAAAACAATAATAATCAGGTGCATATTCAATATCTATTATGAAATGAAACCACAAAAGAAGGGAAATGACCCTAAAAACAATGATGATCACCCCTTCATGATCAGTGATGAGGGGAAACCAGTGCCAAATATGTAGGAGAATACCCCTAGAAGAAGTGAGAAGAGACATTTAAGGAGATCAAGGAGTGCATCAAGTTAAAGATTACCTCTAAAGAATAAATTATGCCTCCAACCCCCTAGAATCACATAACCTTCATGCTAGAGACTACCTCCTGCAGTAAGAAGCACAAAAAGAAGAAGTTTAAAGGACTCATTATGTTCTTGAGTATAACTCTGGAAGAAATGGTGAAATAAAATACCCTCACACCTAGGATGGAAGAAGAGACTAAGGAAGAAGGAATAGGGACCTACATCATGTAGGTTAAAGAAGAAGATGAGACAAGCATGAAAAATGTATAAGAGGCCCTTCATAGTAACATGACCACCATGCTTGAAGTTGAAGAGGAGCTAACAAGTTCCTCATCTAGTGAAGAAGTCTTCATACTACCTCCATAAATAGAAGAAGAGAAGAGAATGGATTCGAGAAAAATGGGCCTGAGTGAGGTGGATATTGAGAAGGCACTGGTGCTTGAAGAAAAGCATAGACTAGCCTAAGATAAATTAGAGGCCAAATAATATAAGAAAACCAAGAAGGTTTCCACAAGCATGGGACTAGACATCAAATCACCCAAGAAATCACCCAATAACCCCATTAAGAAGGTATAAAAAGTTACACAAGAGATGTGCCCAAGTAGTGAAGGGGTGCCTAAAGAAAAGGAAGGTGATACTAACACCTTAAATTAGTAAATGGAGGATACTGATGAACCCCAGTAGGAACAAAGTGATTCTAGCACTAAGGGAATTAACGTAAAGGTAAAAATTGAGAAACCCTAGGAGGAAGAAGTAGATGAAGGGGAAAATTTTAAGGAAGAAAACCCTAAGGAATAAGTAGATGAGTCTTTTGAGTAGAATGACAAAGAAAGTAGTGAAGACAGTGAAGAAAAAGAAGAATAAATGGAGATGGCCATCATCAAGAAGTATGTCATAGAGTTGAGCATAAGGGAGAAGGTGTAAAATGGGTGAAAGGATGAAGACTTTTACATGTTTGACACTATGACCCCACCCAAGCCACCACAACTAGGATGTACAAACAAATTGCATTTTTTTATCACTATATAGATGAGCCTCACTTTGAGACTCCTATAAAGGCTTTTTTGGGTATAAAAGAGCTCGATGAGGGGTTATATTTCCTCCTCATAAACCCTACACCATGAACCTAGTTTGTTCTAGAAATGTTCTTATTATAATGGCCACTAAAGTTGTACGCATAAATATCATCAATGATGGTAGGGTAAAAAATGGAAGAATCTATATGAATAAGTTAAAGATGAAGTGTAGGCCACCAAATTCAAGATGCATTAGTTATGTGAGTGTATAGAGATGGTTAAATCATCCCTTCAATTCAACATTAATAATTCAAACCTCTTTGAGGTTGATAAGATCTATGTGTTAGTGGAGTATATTCTCCCAAGGATGAAATATGTGTTGGAACACAACTATATACTGAGGGGGGGTGAATCAGTATATTGACTTAGTATTTTTTGAAACTTTTTAATGCAAACTCAAAATATATGTAGAGATCACATACATAAATATGCATAACACTAGATATACCATATAAAACCCAATATGAGAAAAACCACCTTGAGAATAGCTTCTAAAATCAACTATTCAAATTTAGACTCATAATCAAGAACCTCATTGGTTACAATGTTTAAGGGTACTGACCCAAGTTTACACCAATCCCCTAATTTTATATTACCTACTCTATTGAATCACCAACTCCCTAACTAATCACCAACTTAACTTATCTGATGGCACCCACTAATCACATCTGTATTTAAAATATGGAGCTACAATTCTAGATTACAATATTATTTAATAAATGAATCCAATTAAATTCTCTATTATAGGTTTGGTCTATAACTACTCATACTCTACACATATCTCTTCTCTCTTCTCTACCTCTCTACCTCTATATTTTTATGTCTCTATATCTCTCTAGTTGACACACTACATCTCTCTCTCTCTCTCTCTCTCTCTCTCTCTCTCTCTCTCTCTCTCTCTCTCTCTCTCTCTCTCTCTCTCTCTCTCTCTCTCTCACACACACACACACACACACACACACACACACACACACACACACTCTCTCTCTCTCTCTCTCTCATAATTCAACTTTGTTTATCAACAACAACAAAATTTAGTATATCCTAGATGATATATATAAGAAATTGATCTAGGGGCCACATCTTATCTATGTTCACACTTGTTAACTAACTCATCATGCTAGTTCTAGCCTCAATTCATATTTCTTAAACAACAAGTTTCTCACATCTTGAACTCATGTTCCACTTCCATGATTCTTAGTCTCATTACTATTTTTAGCATATACTAGGCTTTGGTTTTGATGTACATGCTATATTACACAAATTTGATCAATCAAAACAATCTATTTAATTTTTTGTGTCATATTTTATGGCTTAACTTTAAGTTCCATCACTTGACCATTAGGATGAACATATCTTTAAACACTGACCATTGATCTTAGGTTTTGTGCCATGATATAATGATCCTCATTCAATTTGATCAAATTTAAAATGCATCTATTAGATCAAGTTCTAACAGGCTCATTCACTCTATTGGATCCTTGTACACTTTTGGGCTTTAACATTCCTAAAATGCATCCATTTGATCTTTTAATCTAAGATCCCATGTTCCATTACATCTTCAAAGTTACATGAAATTTAACTTTGTCTAATGTTAATCCTCAAGTACTTGGTCTAATCTCATTGCTTCTTGAGACTTTGGAACAAATGCACTCTATCATTCTCATTAAACTAGATTGATCTTTAATTCTCCTCTGTGTCATTAAACACCAGACACTTGATCCCTTTGAGTTCAATCTCTCTATTAGATATTCATTGTATGATCACACACTCATTGTTTGATCTTTTGACAAGATCAAATATTATCTCTAATAAGCTCTCTAAATGTGACACTTAGCATCCTCATGTGCCTTCTGCACCTTTACTATCAGTTCTCACTATTAAGACACTTGGCATCCTCATGTTAATACTTTACTATTTGAATTTAAATTTATCTATAAATTTACTATGCAAGCCCTATGATTTTGAAACTTGTCACTAACACGTTTACTTAGAGATTACTTTGAAAAATTAAGTTTGTTATGCTTCAATATATCTTTAATGTAAGATTAACCACTAACCATTTATTGAGCTAGGACAAATCTTAAGTTGAGGACTTAGGAAATACAAATTCTTAGAACATTTCTTGAGCTAGTAATTACTAGGTCAAAGGGGCTAGTTGCATAATGATGACAAAGACTTAAGTTATAAATTAAGTAATTGATTCACATCTATATCCAGTCAACATAAAAATAGAACATGCTTGTGAATGACATGAATTAAACCTTAGGGATTAATTGAGAAACTCTGATATGGCTGAGAGCTAAAATAAATCATTATTGAGATCATTTCTCTTCATCTAAACTTGTAGACCATATACTTAAGATACTCTTGCAAAAAACATAACATATCTTCTATTAATTGCTCTTTAAGTGGTCCATAGATTGTCTCTATAAAAACATGATAACTTTTCACTATGGAACTTGAAAAAATTATATTCTCTCTATCAACCTGCCTAATCCTATGACATCAATGACATCCATAATGCTCCTTTTGACATCAATGACAATCATATAGCCAACAATATCCCCCTTGGCGTTTATGGAAAACTAAATGATCTGATCTTATAATATTATGCTTCTTCTCTGACATTGATTGCATTAGCTTCCAATGAGACTATTCATACCAAAATTGTTCCCCCTTAGGCAATGGAAAATTTTCCTAAACTCATCTTGGACACATGCTCTAATATTTCATACTTTTATAGAGAGAATTTGCAATTTTTTCTCCCCATTTGACATCAATGACAAAGGGACTCCAACTTTCTCATAGTTTGTCCAAATTTTTCTCCCACTTTATCAAATAAATGAATTTTTCCAAGAATCTACAACCATCAACTCATTCTAAATTTGCAAAAATATGCATACCTGAGTTTCCTTTTCTCTTATTCTAGGGATTAACAAAGCTTATATGATTCTTCCTTTGGACTCATGCCCTGTCACTAGGATCTAGTGATGTGATGTAGGAGTCACCACTCCTAAATTTTGTCTCAAATACTCAAATTATTCCTTGGTAAAAGGTTTGGTGAATATGTATGAAATTTGGTCTTGTGTTGGCATATATTCCATTATGGCCTCTTGATCTACAAAATTTTATCTTAAGAAGTGATACTTGATTGATATGTTCTTGGTTCTAGAATGCATCACTAGATTCTCTGATATGTTAATATCACTTGAATTATTATAAATAATAGAGATAGATGATTTGAACTCTACCTTGATGTTTTTGATTATTTTATTCATCCATAAGACTTGATTTCAACATGTCATTTCTAATACATACTCTACTTCTACTATAGAAAAAGTAACTGACTCTTGTGTTTTGCTCAGCCATGAAATAAGTCTATTTCCAAGGAAAAATGTGCCACCACTAGCATTCTTATATCATCCATAATTACTACCCAATCTTCATCTATATATGTTGACAAAGTGAAATATTCACCTTTGGGATACCATAGACCATAGTCAATTGTTCTCTTGATATATCTAAATATTCTTTTCACTACACTGACATGTGATTCTTTAGGATTAACTTGAAATCTTATAACCAAACATACCTCTTTATTGATATCAAGTTTTGATGTAATTAGGTATAACAAGCTACCTATCATTTATCTATACATAGTCTAATTTGCATCAAGGGACTCATCCTCTTTGGTCAAATTACATCTAGTTATCATGGGAGTACTAACTAGTTTACTATATTCCATTCCAAAATTCTTGAGAATTTACTTTGCACACTTGGTTTGGGATATAAATATCCATTCATTAGTTTATGTTATTTGTATACCAAGGAAAAAATAAAGTTATCCAAGAATATGCATCTCAAATTCATTTTGTATTTGAGTAGAAAAGTCTTTGCTCACTTTGTTGTTGCTACTATCACAAAATGATATAATCATCATATATAACAATAATTAACATATGTTCACCTTTTGATTTGAAGTATAAATTATTGTCTACACATCCTTTATTAAATCCTTGTTTTTTTAGGTATTGGTCTAATCTTGAATACCATGTTCTAGGTGCCTATTTTAGACCATATAGAGCTTTCTTTAGTCTGTACACATAATCTCCTTCCTCTAATAGCTAAAAACCTTCAAGTTGTTCTACGTAGACTTCCTCTTCTAGGTTCTCATTCAAAAAAGTAGACTTAACATCCATTTGATAGACTTTAAACTCTTTATAAACATAGAAAGCTAGAAACATTCTTATGGCTTCCAATCTAGAAATTAGAGCAAATGTTTCCTCAAAATCTATGCCTTCAACTTGAGCATATCTTTTACACACCAATATGGCTTATTCCTTATAAGAGTTCCATCCTTTTTGACCTTATTTATAAAGACCCATACCTATTATATTATTTTTTAAAAGTCTTGGAACTAATTCTCAATTTTTGTTCTTTTCAATTTGGTTTAGTTTTTTTTTCATAGCTTTTAGCCAATCATCATCCTTGATGGCTTCAACATAGTACTTAGGTTTAATTTCATATATTAGATCAAAACTTAATTTATCCTTATTCATTTCAACTCTTCTCCTTGTCTAAACTCCTTCATTATTATTATTAATAATCTACTCTATAGGATGATCCTTTTGAACAAATCTTGTAGGTGGCTTTTCATTTACTTTCTAAATTTCTTCATTAGCTATTTCCTCTTTAAACTCCAAATATTATTCATATATGTATTTTTCAAGTTTAACATGTTTCAAGCCTTCTTCAACCTTGAAATTAATGCTCTCTATAATCTTGTGTAGCCTTTTGTTGTAACATATGTAGGATTTGATTTAGGTGGAATAACCGAGAAATATTCCTTCATCACATCTTTATTCAAAGATTCCCAATTTGTCTTCTTTTATCTTGATGTAGCATTTACTATCAAATACTCTAAAATTCTTAACAGAGGTAGGTTTTCCATACCATAGTTCATAAGGAGTTTTGTCACTATTTACCCTCAGTTGAACTTTGTCCAAGATATATACTATTGTTTGGATTGCTTCTCTCCAATATCCATTAGGTAACTTGGCCTCTTTTAACATTATTTTGGCCATCTCCTTGATTGTCTTGTTATTTATTTCAACAACTAAATTCTACTATGGAGTCTTTGCTACAAATTAATGTCTTTTGATTCCATGCTTCTCATATTACTCTATAAACTCATTTGAGGTGAATATTCCACCTTTATCAGATCTTAAGCATTTGATTTTTCATCTAATCTCATTCTCTACCATGAACCTAAATATCTTGAATATTTCAAATGCCTGAGACTTATTCTTCAAAAAGGTTACCCATCTTATTCTTGAGTAATCATCTACAAATAACATGAAGTATCTCTTTCATTTAGATCCTCTTGTCTTAGTAGGACCACAAATATTAGTATGAACTAATTCTAGAGGCTTTGTAGTTGTGTACTCCTTTGTTTGAAATCTAGCCCTTATCTACTTGCCTTGTTGAAAATCCTTGTAATTAGTGTTTGTAGGTTTGGTTATCATAGGCATGTGTCTAACACAATTATTTGAGCTCGCCTTTACTAGGTTTTTAAAATTGACATGGCCCATTCTTCTATGCCATAACTAACTCTCATCAATCTTTCCTAATAGGCAACTATTATGATTCACTTCAATAAGATTATAGATATTGCTTTCAATTATTTTCCCTTTTGTAACTAGTATTTTATATCTCACTAACTAGAAACCTTCTACATTAAATGTGACCTTATATCCATTGCCACACATTTGGATAACACTTAGAAAATTATGTTTCAATCCTTCAACATAAATTACATCATGTGTAGAAATTTTTCCATCTATTTTTAAGGTTCTTTTACCTCAGATATTTACTGCAGTGTTGTCTCCTAAGATAATAGATAATTCCTTACATTTTATTAGTTTCATGAACTTGATCTTGTCACTAGGCATGTGTTTTGAGCAACCATTGTCTATTACCCATAAATTGATCAATCATGGAGTGTATTTTGATCAATCATAAATTGATTTTTCACTTTAAACACATCTTTGGGTTTCTTATTTGGCTTATTTTTCTCCTTTTTAAAGACTTTTGAACCTTTGTTCACACTAGGAGGCATGTTATTCTTTTATATATTTGGTCTTACAAAGTTTTTTCTACATTGTTTAGCTATGTGACCAAAATTATTACAATTATAGCATATTAAATTTGTATTTAACAAAGGAGCAAATGAATTTCTACTTACAAAGTTTGTTCTAATTTTAGGTACAACCCTAAATTCAATAGCCCTATGACCAAACTAATTAAAGGTATAAAAATAACCATACAAAGATAAGGAATACCTGGTCATAGTATTTTTTTTCCAAGATGAGGAGCTCTTCTAAACTCTATATTATTCAAGTCTCTCACTCTTATGTAACCATTTACATTAGCTACCTTTGTGTTTTGTATCTTTCATGAGTTTGCAAAGATTTTCTCATTTATCTTCTTCCATTATTCAGGCTTCTTTTCTCCTTCATATTTCTTCACATCAATAATGATTGTGTATATCTTTGTATCCTTACAAAAATTTCTTTTTATTTTCTATTGATTCTCTTTCTACTTTGAATTCATCATATAGGTTAGCAGATGTACTAGTTATAAGTTTTTTTCCTTTTCCATAACTAAGACCAGATCTCTTTTTTAAAGGGTTTTAAGAGATGATCAAATCATCAAGAATGTATGATCCTACTTTCAGCTTTAGACCTTTTTATATTTGATCTTTAGCTTTCTCTTTTCTCAGAGCCACTATTTTTATTTCTAACTTCATGCACTCATCAAATTTAGATTGTAGTTCAAGTTTTACTACATATTATATTATTTTAGTCTCTTTAACTTGTGTCTTTAGGATATCCACAATCTGATTAGATTTTTCAAGACTTTTAGACATTTTTTCAATCTCCTTTTTTCTAAGTTTCTTCTATTTTGAGTTTTCTTTTCTCAGTTTTTCAATTTCATCTAGATAATAGATGAGTTCACACTCTAGATCCACTTTTTCTTCCTCTTCTTCATCTGATTCTTCAACTTCTTCTTGATCCATAGAAGCTAATCCTAATGTCATGAATAAGACTCTTTTCCTCAGCCACAAAGGCACAGTCATGATCATCATCAGAACTATCACAATCATCTAATGAATCATTGTATTCTTTTATGTATAGGAATTTATTATTTTTTAATAATTTCTTCTTAGAATAGTGGGGTTTCATCTTTTTAATATCCTCTTCTTGATCAGAGTTATCTTTTTTTATAAGGGCACTTAATAGCAAAATGTCTTACTTTACCATAATTAAAGCATTTAAAGGGTAAGTTACCATTATATTTTATAGAACCTCTTTTTAATCTTCAAACAAAGATGGATTTTTCTTCATCAATATTCTTAGATCCAAATGTAGGTGCTTCTACCTTTACTATTTTAGATGCTTCGAATGTAGCTTCTCTCTTGAAAGTGTCTACTTCTGCCATTTTCATCTCATAGGTAGTGAAGGTTCTATGCAACTCATCAATAGTGATTTTATCTAGATATCTTGATTCTTATATTACAAATATTTTAGAGTCATACTTGGATGACATATATATTAAGAAATTTTTAACAATGATTAATTATTTGATCTCTTTTTCAAAGCCTCTAATTGCATTGACTATTTTATCTACTCTAAGGAGGTAGTCTATGATTTTATCTTCTTCATTCATTTTAAGGCTTTCAAACTTGCCTTTGAATGTTTGTAGCTTGGCCTACTTTACCTTGTAATCATATTCATAGATTCTCTTTAATTTTTTCTAGATATCTTTTGCATTTGGATAATGCATCACATTAATAAACTTTGAATTAGATAATCAACATATATTAGCATTCTTAACCTTGGCATTGCTCTCATATTCTTTCTTGATAGCCTAATTAGTTGGAGTTATAGTAGGAGATGTATATCCATTTAAAATAGACATCCATACATCAAACCCTAATGAAGATCAATATGACTCCATTCTAATGCTATAAAATGCATAATTTGATCCATCAAAGAGAGGTGTTTTGTTTTAGGAAGAAACTTCTTGACTAGCCATTTATGTTCACCTTCCAAGATCTACCTAAGCTAATTAAGCTTATTCTTAGGAACTAGGGCTCTAATACCAATTTTTGAAACACAACTATCTACTGAGAGGGGGGGGTGAATCATTATATTGACTAGATTATTCCTTTTTGAAACTTTTTACTGCAAACTAAAAATATATGCATAAATCACATGAAAAAATATGCATAACACTATATATACCATGGAAAACCTAATATGAGAAAAACTACCATGATAATATCTTCTATAATATATTATTCTAATCTAGCCTCATAATCAAGAACCTCACTAGTTATAATGTTTAAGGGCACCAAACCTAATGAGACACCAATCCCTTGATTTAAGAGTACCTACTTTAAAGAAGAACCAAATACCTAACTGATCACCAACTCAACTTATTTTATGGCACCCACAAATCAAATCTATATTTAAAATATGGAGATACAACTTCATATTACAATATTGGTTCATAAATGAATCCAATTGAAGTCTTTTTTATAGGTCTAGTTTGTAACATCTCATGCTCTACACATATCTCTCTTATCTTCTCTACCTATCTACCTTTGTATATTTATGTCTCTATATATCTCTAGTTGACACACTTCATCAATATATTGATCTCTTCCTCTCTCTCTCTCATAATTCATCTTTGTTCAATAGTAACAATAACAACATTTATTGTATCCTAAATGACAGATATATATATATATATATATATATATATATATATATATATATATATATAAGCATTTGATATAGGGGTTGCATCTTCTCTATGTTCACACTTGTTAACTAACTCATCATGCTAGTTATGGACTCAATTCATATATTTCAAACAAAAAGTTTTCCACATCTTGAACTCATGCTCCATCACTATGAATCTTGGTCTCATTACTATTTTTAGCATATAATGGGCTCTTATTTTGATGTACATGCCATATTACACAAATTTGATCAATCACCACAATTTATTTCATTGTTTATGTTGTATTTTATAGCTTAACTACAAGTTCCATCACTTGACCATTGGGATGAACATATATTTAAATATTGACCATTGATCTTAAGTTTCATGCCATGATCCAATGATCCTCATTCAATTTTATTGACTTTAAAAAGTGTCTGTTAGATCAAGTTCTAATAGTCTCACACACTCTATTGGATCCTTATACACTTTTGGGTTTTAATGTTCCATATTTAAAATGCATCCATTAGATCTTTTAAATTTGAACTCCCACATGACATTAGATATTCAAAGTTACATGTAATTTACCTCTATATAACTTTAAACCTTGATCACTTGGTCTAATCTCATTACTTCCTAAGACTTTGGAATGAATATGCTCTGTCAATATCATTAAACTATCTCAGTCTCTAACATACCTCTATTTCATTAAACATCCATCAGTTGATCTCATTGAGTTAAATCACTCTATTAGATCTTCATTGCATGATCACACTCTCACTATTTGATCTTATAAAAATCTTGAACTTTATCTCTGACAAGATCTCTTAATGTGATACTTGGCATCCTCATGTGCCTTCTGCACCTTTATTCTCACTTCTTACTATTGAAACACTTGGTATCCTCATATTAATCCTTGACTATTTGACTTTAAACCACTCCTTAGATTTACTATACAATATTTGTGATTGTGACACTTATCACTAGTGCATTTACATGGAGGTGCCTTTGATAAATTTACTTTGCTATGATTTATTATATCTTCAATTTATGATTAAATTCTAACCATGGATTGAGCTAGGACAAATCTTAAGTCAAGGAATTAAGCAATATAAAGTATTAGAACATTTCTCAAGCTGGTAATTACTAGGTTAAATGGGCTAGTTGCGTAATGATAAGAGGGACTTAAGTTATAACTTAAGTAACTACTTCCCATCTATAGCTAGTCAACATAAAAATAGAAGATGATTTTGAATGCCATGAATTAAACCCTTAGGGTTTAACTAAGAAAATATAATATGGCTGAGAGATAAAATAAATAATTATTAAGCTCATTCATCTTCATCTAAACCTATGGACTATATATTTAAGATGATATTGAAAAACCCATAATATATCTTCTATTAATTAATCTTCAAGTAGTCCAAAAATGGTCTCTATAAAAACATGACAACTTTTCACTGTGTAACTTTAAAACATGCCCTTCTCTCTATCAATTTTACCTAATCCTATGACATTAATTACATCCATAATTCTCCTTTTGACATTAATGACAATCACATGGAAAAAAATTTGAGCTAGCATAAGAGGAAGAAGAAGATCTTTGCTCCTTACTATAGAAGGAGATTGCTTCTAATCTCAAAGAAGTAGAGCAACTCTTTTCAAAACTATAGGAGGGTGTAAATATAGTTGATACCATCTTATTGAGCTTCTCAAACTAAACATAAATAATAGATTCATGCCTCAAGTAGGCAAAGGAAGATAAGGAGAAGATGATGGTATAGGTGTACACTAAGATCAGGTTAGAGTGGGCACAGCTCATGGGGAACATCAATACACTAAGCACCCAAATTAAGGACCAAGAATAGAATTTAGAATCAATCTGATATTATGTATAGACTAAGGCTTATGAGTGAGGATTAATCTTTTAAGGGAGTGTGACTAAAGCTAAGACAAATCTAGAGGCCTTCATGAAGGAGTTGGAAAAGACTGAATTACTTGCTCTTAGTATAAACTCCACAAAAATAGACAACACCATTGAATAAATCAAGCTTAACATAAAGGGATTTGAAGACTTCAATGCCAAGCTTAAGGAGAGTGTACCCAAGTTGTTCACCCAAAAGACCTTAACAAAATAGTCTAAGGATGAATTATAAATTTTATATGGGGTAATGTTGGGCCCCTTATTTTGGTAAGTATAGGATTCATGCTAGTAAAAAATACACATCAACGTAAGGTAATATTTTTCATGATGATGAATTTTTGGCATCATGGTGCCAACTAGAGGGATCAATGCATACCTATCACTAGCTCATAGGTGGCTAACCAATTCTAATATTTTTAGGTTATCTTCCAAGATGGCTGATATGTGATGACTATAATTTTAAGGGTACAAGGTGATGAAGATGGAGTAAATTATTAAAAAGGCTCTATATCAGTACCTAGAGTACACATTCTACCTTAGTGGAGCTGCTCATGAAGGATATAAAATGAGCTCAAAATAGTAAATTAGAAGGCACAAAAACTATTACAGTAAAGCTCTAGCAATTTGAAATTTCTCTATATACATTGAAATGGCCACCATTAGATCTATGAATAATACGGATGCCTTTAAGGATCCATTTTTATATGACCAAGCTTTCCTATGAGCCTTTGGATCACTAAGTAGCATGAGTTAGGCATAATTTGTTTTACATACCATGGACTGTATACTCTATTGTAACTTTAATGAATGATGAAGGTTGTTATACTTACACAATGTTTTTATTTTATTCATATTTGGTATTAATATTTGAATGCATAATAGTTATAATGTTATAATTTCATTTTAATTATGTTCAAAAATATTTATGCTTGTTCCTAGTTTATGTCATTAATCGAATCCCTATAATAGATGATGATGTTAGTTGTAAGTGTAAAAAAATACTAAGTGTAGAGAGTCTATGCCAAACATTCCTACCTTTCCTAGAATCACAATCTTAGTATGATTACTTGAAGTGAAATATCCCTTAGACCCTTCGAGTGCCTATATGATACTAGGCTTAGGCTAACCAAGGCTTGCACCCATATGGCTCTAGAACTAGTCAACCTAAAGGCTTGCACTTATAGACCACTATGATTAGCCCATGCAAGGCTTGTGCCTATGGATCTATCTAAAGTCTCCTCTAAAATGACCAAGTCTCATAATTTATGTCTTGTACCATGGTATAATTAGCCCAATGTAAGCCTTGATTCTTTCTCAGTTGTAATTTGGGTGAGCACATAAGGCTTGTGCCTTATGTGAATTGATGTTGGTACAGTTGATTTTAAAATTTTGAGTATATAAGGGATATCCCATGTTTGTACCTGAGTGTAATAATCCTAAAATTGGCTAAGATAGCTTTCTTCACATTTTTCTACAACAATATCCCTTGAGGTCAATGTACATGTATAGATATTATTTTGATATATATATAGTTACCTACTTATGTTGATCTCATATTTAACATTGTTTAGCATTATGGATGTTTAATATTTTTGATGTTTATGCTCATGTATGCTCTTTCATTTACTGTTTATGCCATGTTTATGAGATGTTGCTCTGTTGTTTATTTGCTCATATTGTATGACTTATATGGACGATAATTAAGAGATTCATGTTTGTATTATCACATAATAAATCATATTTATCTATTTATTACTCATTTATTCAAGCATCCATTTGGGTATTTGGTTGGTTTTGATATCAGAGAAGTACTACCATCAAATTTATATGATAGTCTCTATTGGCTTGATTTTTATTGTATCTTGTGATATTATGCATCATAGTTATAAACAAACATAATGAAAATATATACCCTAAACATGGAAAAATTAGTTTAAATGATAATATAAATAACCTAGGAATAAGATATGAAGTACCAAATCCCAAGTGTAAACAAAAACAAATAAACTAAGTTCAAGACTAAATACAGACATTCAAAACCTAAGTAGAAGATATGGATAATCAAGGCTCAAGAGAAAATAAAATGTAATAGCCTTAAGACAACTGAGAAACAAAAAATAAATAAACAATAAACAATAAAAACCAACAAACACAAAATAATGAAACAAAAAAACACACAATAATCAAAACATAAGTAAACAAAACACAAATAAACTATACAAACAAAAATAAAAAAACACAAATAAACAAAATAAACAAACAAAAACAAATAAATAAAATAAACAAACACAAATAAACAAGATAAACAAACAAATGCAAACAAACAAGGCAAGATAAACAAAACAAACTAACTAATTAAACACAAACAAGATGACAAATAAATAAAATAAATAATAAAATAAACTATACAAATAAAACAAAACAAAATAAATAAACAAGATCAAACAAACACTAATATACAAATAATGGTTAGTCACAATGTTAGTATAAACAAAATATAAATTATTTATGCATGTGTAATAGATGTGTTACTCTTGGAGATAAGGTGACCCTTAAAATAGGTAGTAATGACATAGGTAAAATAACATAAGAACAAATGGCACAAGGTTTCCTCTAGGTTATAGGGAACAATAGTAAAGGTGAGATGACAAACAATTTCCCCTAAGCTATAGGGAGCAATGACATAAATAATATGGTAAACATTTACCCTAGGCTATAAGGAATAGTGACACATAAAAACAAAATAGGTGGAATAGAATAAAAAGAAGGGGCATCTGAGATGAATCAAAATGCACTATGTAAGTGAACATTACCTACATAGTGTATGCAATAATAAATGCATTAAATCTATAAATTAAGCCTATCTTGGAGAAGATAGGTCCTACTTACACGTCCATTTAGGGATAAATTAGATAATTTAGGTCATGACTAATATGGATCTACTATACCCAATCAAAAGATTTCTTACCACAATAATATTACTAGGGAGGGTTCCAAAGCCTCCAGTTAAGCAAAACTATGCAATAACCCTAATTAGGTCTTATGTTTTCATATTCACTATACTAATAACAAGTAAATAAAAAGTATAATCTAGTTCTCACCAAATCTTGTGGCACAACAAGGGTGTTAGTAAACATAAAATTTAACATACATAAGAGAATCCTAATTAAACTATGTATAGGTAATACCCTAATGCATAGAGAGAGAGAATATTATTCAAAATCCATTACTTATGTTACTTCTATCTACTAAAGAGAGAATCAAAGTTAGAGATACTTACCTGGGAGATGAACCCATTAAGACTCAATCTATTCCTTGTCTAAAGGTGCTTCACAAAAGGTTTTTTGGTTTGTAAGGATTAGTAAGAAAGGCCAAAGCATCCAAGACTTCTCCATAAGACTAGATTCTTCTCCAAATAGAAACCCTAATCGAAGACTCCTCAAGTAGAATGGTATAAGAACATATTGTAAAGAAGTGGAAATGAATAATAAATCTTGTCTACTCCCTAAGAATGGTGAAATGGATGTGTTTATATAGGTGGATTTAACCCTAAACCCTTCCAAAAGTTTTGGTCGACAAGGTCAACTTGGTCAACCTAGTATCGTAACTGACAAAAACTTACTAGGTCAGCCAGGGGCTGACCTAGACCTTTAATAATTTTTGATAATAAGAATATAAGGTTGACACAATTGACATAGTTATGTAAACTATCAAAAAGGGTTTTAGGTTAGGAAAAAGGTTAGTTAAGGTGTTAAAAGACTAGAGGTGTGTGTAAAAGAGGACACAAAGCTTAGGGGAATGTTTTTAGGAGCTAGTTGGATTGGTAATAAGTGGGAAAAGGGATAACAATTCTATGAAGCACCCACGATCAACCCATCCATTTCTTGGTACACTCCTTAAGGCATGCACTCAGAGAGATTGAGACTCGATAGGTTCCTACAAGATAGAAAGCATTAGTAATTGATAAAGTTTGAAAATATTATGTGTATACATATGCCCCACTAGAATCTCATCATGTGTAATGCAAGTGCAATAGGGGATGGTGCTTCAAGAAAGAACATAGTAACACACAAAACTAAGGCTAAAAAAATTTATAATATTTTAAAGCAAAAATAACTAAAATTTAAATGACTAAAAGGGAAATTACTAAAACATAAATGTGATCCATACCTTGACTTACCTTTATCATTGGATGGGTTATCTATTATGTTTTTAGTTTTGATTGTGAAGGGAACAAATACTTCTTTTAACAAACCCAAGATTACAAAACTAAAGAGTAAAAAAATAGATGTGGATGAGATGGTCTAACATAACACTTGTCACCCTATCTTGAAAACATCGATGCAAAATTAGTCACAATCCTTACTTAAACAAATATGGAAAAGAAAAAATTATAAAACAACATTGAGGATTTAGAAGTAACAATCCTTACTTAATCATCAATGGAAAAATATGCGTAAAAGGGAAAACAACATTGATGAGTGAGGAGTAACAAGACAACCTCACTCAACAATGAAAAAAGTACATAAAACTATAAAAAGACTCAAGTTTCTAAAAAAAGGGTAGTACAATAATGACAAATGGTAAAATAAATCAAGGCATATCTAGAAATGTCTATCCATGGTGTAAATAAAGTAATCCATAGTTAATCATATTGTTTTGTTCTAAAAATAGATAAAACTAAAATAAAGTAATGCTTGCATATTTTTAATATGTGAAGAAGAGAGAAGTATAGAAGAAGGGAAATATATATTTGGAATCACATGTTGCCTATTAAGGGGGAAAATGAAATGGGTAGAGGGGATAAGGAAGGAAAAACTAAGCTAGAGGAACTCTTTATTGAAGGTAAGACACTCAAATTAGGTTTGTCAAAACAAGTGGAATTTTGACCTTAAAGACTCTAAAAAACTCTTAACCACACAAGTTTTAGGATAAAAAATGAAGTATATAGATCATCTCATGAAGGCTATATGCATGCAAATTAAAATGGACCTACCTTCTCACATGTGTTCCCCATTATTCACATACCCTTATAGAGCCATCGATTTATAATAAAGACTAGGTACTTATGTAACGAAGTAGGTAGCACCATAGAGTTATTAAATTATCCTATTCCAATCTACTATCCTACCACACCATAATAGACCTCAGCTCTAGTTTGAACCCAACTATGGAGTTTGAGATTCGATTAGAGATAAGAGATGTGATTGTAATCATGTATTTTGTTGTGATTTTAACTTTTAAGATTGGTATGTTTCCTTCTTTATATCATTGCCTTTTGTTTAAAATGATTTGTCTTTTAACTTTATTGATGGATTTTTCTATTCCTCATCTGTATGGATTTGAAAAACCAAATAGGGGTACTAAAGATGACTTTAATTTAAATGCTTGGGACTTAGTTTCTAAGAGAGAGAACTAATATATCATGGTGTCTAAGAGTCTCGTAAAGTTAGGTAAAATAAAATTGCTATCTTGACTTTGAAATTTTTTTATCCAATGTGGAGTGAAAGGAACGAAAGTCAAGAGGAATGAAACATGAAACAATTTGAATGAATTCAAATTGGAAAAAATGTGACAAAGGGTGAAAAAGGATACAATCAAAGAAAAAGTGATTCCTTATCATAAAAATGAGGTAAATGTAGGAAAACATACTAGCATAGATTGTTGTGCAAATTTCATATATCAAAAAGAAACAAAAGCTAAAGTTGAGAACAAAGGATCAAAAAATGTAATCATTGCAAAACACATTATTTAAAAGGAATGAAAAAGATTATGATTCTATGAGGAAGGTTAGGTCTTATCCATGGTCTTACACTATAACTCATAAAAGAGAAACCATGAGGGTGTCAAAAAGTATTGGAAAAATTAAATGGGATAAGAAAAAGATGGTATTTATGAAGAAGACTAGGTCCTATCCATGGTCTTACACTATAACTTGCAAAATATAAACATAAGGGGTGTCAAAAAGTGTCTAAAAGTATGAAACCAAAGAGGATAAAATTACATCATGAGGAAGACCAGGTTTTATCCATGGTTTTATAATGCAACTCATGAGAAAAAGGGAAACAAGACCAAAAGGAAGAACTAAGGTTTGTAAAAAGAGATAACTATTGTGGAGGGTGAGACCCATGTACGTATCCTAAAAAAAGTGTTAGATAGATAACATATAGAAAGCATGAAAATAAGGGAAGGATTAGGAAAAATACTTATTAAGGAATTACGCATTGGTGGGCTCTTTAAAAATATGCCCTTCATTATTTTGAATGTGATAGGTACTTGAAACAAGAATGTCTTAAAATAAATAGGGTCCCCACCATTTTTGGGCATATTTACCTTATTTTTTTTGAGTGTAGTCTAACTTATGGATAAGATCACCAAATTTAAACATGTGAACTTTAAATCATTTGTTATGTTGTTTGGTAATACATTCTTTATATTAGTGATTATGTTGCAAAGTAGAAAGATGGTATTCATCAAAGATATCAAGAGCATGAAGGTGAGATTCACATAACTCTTCATCAGGTATGATATCATGAAGAGATATATAGAGATAGGGAATTTCAACTACTAATGGAATGACTGGTTTAGAACCATAGACTAGAGAGAAAGGTATTGCCCCAGTGGCAATACATATGCTAGTGTGATAGGCCCAAGGAGCAAGATAGATATGAATATGCCAATTCATGTGGGTTTCATGAATTGTTTTTTGGATAATTTTATTAATAATTTTTTTGGTGGCATCAACTTGGCCATTACATTATGGATGATAGGATGTGGATAATTTATGATGGATTTTAAATTTATCACAAAGTTGTTTGACATATTTATTTTTGAAATTTTTACAATTGTTTGGAATGATAGAATGAGGGACACCAAATCATCAAATGATTTGATCAAGGATGAATTTATAGATGGTGGTACTGGTGATATTAACAAGGGGCATAACCTCAACCCACTTGGTGAAATATTATGTGGATGTGATTATAAAAACATGCCCCTTTTGAGATTGAGGTAATTTGCCTATGAGATATAATTCCCACATAGAGAATGGTTAGGGATATTCTATGGTTTGAATCTTGGCTAGAGGTGAATGAGTTAAATCATCATGAAACTAGTAAAAAGTACACCTTTTAACAAATTCAATGGCATCTTTTTCAAGAGTGGGACAAAAGTATCCCATATATAAGCATTTGTAGGCTATAGTGGCCACCAAAAATTCCTTCATATGCTTTTTCAAGAAGAAGAGGAACCTCATCTTTCATAACACAGTAGATCAAGGTACCTTCAACATATGATAATATATGATGTTATAGAAAAATACATACTTAAAAAGCTTATTTGTGAATATGAGTCTTTTCATGAGAGTCTAAGTTGGGAGGATAAGTTTAGTGTTCCATAAATTTAATGATGTCCTTATACTATGGGCTTTGTAAAATGGTGATGGCCTTAATGTGTTAAATAAGCAAATATTGTGGCTAAATAGAAGATGGAGATTTTATTATTTGGATAAGTAAAGTGATATTGATAAGAACTTGGTGCAGATGAAAAAAATATGTTGAAAAATCAAGGGAATTAATAATAGAATCTTGATCTCGAGGGATAAGCTTGATGGTGAAATAAATGAAATATCTGGTGAGATTAGTTGCAATTTGATGATAAGAAATGAGATTCTTACTTTTGCATTGGTAATCACCATTGACTTGATGGAAAATGAGTTGGGAATTACCTAAAGCATGTAGGTATTAGATATATAAATTGAGAGAAATTATAATTCCTAAGATTAAAGATTTATACTCTACCATATTATTAGTGATGTCAAATGTTAAGTGAAAAGCTAAAGGGATAAGCTTTACAAGAGAGCTTGTAAGAATACAACCTACCCAAGCTCCTTGAAGGAACTTAGCACCATCAAAGTGAAGTTTCTAAGTATCCCTATGTAAATTGACATTAATTTTAGGAAGTTCTTTGATAACTAATTTTGGTTTCATAGTATCATGGAGGATAATGGATTCATCGAGATTACTTGCTTTAAGATCAGTAGTGAATTTATAGAAGTAATCTTTAATGGTTATGTCTTGATTGAGACCTTTAATGTAGAGTATATTTTCATTAGGAAGACTATCTTGAATGTGGTTGGTAATGGGTATAGGATCTGTGACAAGTTGATCAACAATGATTTGTCCTTTGACAATTTTTTGAGTAATAATTTAGAGATCAAATTCCATGAGAAGGACCATCCACTTTCCAATTCTATCTCCAAGAAGAAATTATTTGGAGAAGAAGTGATGAAGGGGATTGGAATGGATGATGACATATATGGTCTGATAAAGCATATAATGTCAAAGTTTTTTAGCTATAAAATATATGGTGAGGCAATCATGTTTAACTTTTTTGTAATGTTTTTCATAATCAATGAGGCATCAGATGATATAGTAGATGGCATACTCTCTTCTTGTATCATGTTGTTATGAAATCATTTCCACAAATGATATGGGTGTGTAAGAGGTGTATAAGATCAAAGGTTGATTTTTTTGAAGGAGAACAAAGAGTAGGTGGGTGAATCAATGATTATTTCATATTATCAAATGCTTTTTTATAGGGATCTATCCATTCTATAGCATTGCCTTTTTTAATAAGAGAATTGATGAAGTGGATATGGTAATCCATTTTAGGGATGAATCATCTAATTTCCCCAAGATTACCAAGATAAGTGTGAATGTCCAAAATGGATCAAGGGATGGGCATGTTGATAATAGTGTTAATATTGGTAGGATCAACATCAATGACATGGAGAGAAATTAATAATCCTAATAATTTACCAGATGTGATATTGAAGACACATTTATAAGGCTTTAGTCTAACTTTTTATTTAAGAAGATGGTTAAAGATGATGGCAAGATCAAAAAGATGAGTTTTGTGACATTTAGACTTAGAAATGAGGTCATCCACATAGGTTTCTATAATTTTGTGGATAAGATCATGAAATATATGAGTCATTTCTCATTGATAAGTAAATCCAACATTTTTGAGCCCAAAGGGCATTTTAACATAGCAGTAGGTGCCCCATTTTATGGTTAAATTTATCTTATGTTGGTATTTAGGGGAAATGTGAATTTGGTTATAGGTTGAGAAACCATGCATAAGATACATCATTTCATAACTAGTCATGGAATTGATAATGGCATCTATTGAAGGTAGAGGGAAATTGTCCTCTGGATAAACAAGATTAAGATTATGGAAATCAATATAGATGAGAATAACCATGGTGATTTTTTTGAATATGAACTATGTTAGAAACCCATTTAAAATAATCCACTTGTTTGATAAACTTAGCATTGATAAGTTTGATAATTTATTTGTGACATAAATTGGAAATCTCAGGTGTAAATTTTTGTTACTTTTGATGAACAGGCTTGGCATTGGTATAAGTGATGATGTTGTGCACCAAAATTCTAGGTTCAATACCAAGCATGTCCTCATAGGACTAGGCAAATATCTCATGATATTTATCAAAAAATATGTTAAAGTTATCATGTTCAACAAGTGTGAGTTCATGATAAACTATAATTGGTCAATGGCATGATGGAGTACCATATTTAATGTGAATTAACGTATTGAGAATTATTGTAATATTGGTCATAATAGGCATCAATAACATAAACATCCTTGGCATTTTGTTGAGGATTAGACTTGAAAAAATATTTCTGGTTATTAGAAGAATAAGATTTGGAAGCTTATCATTTTTGAGAAGCGGTGTTATATTCTTGATGATGGAGTTGGATCATAGCTTCATGATTGAAGGAATCACCAAGCATGTAGGATATAAAAAATTTAGTAATCCCTCAAAAATTTTCATGAGAATGACCAATGTTGACTAGAACCAAAAAAATTGATTAGAATCATACCATTTAGGAGGATTATTAGGATAAGTAAAGGGTTTAGAGGGATGTAAGAATTATTTCATTTGCTACATAGTTAGTAGTATGTGATAAGATGGGGGAGTGTCAACTTTATCGACTCTTATTTGGTTTGAGAAATTACTGGTGATGGAATTAGTAGAAGTTTGGAAATATCATTTAAAGAATTTGGTATTGGGTTTGAATTTTTTCATGAGGAAGTTTTGACATTTGGCTTGGTCAAGAGATTTGTTAAGTGTTTGAGGATCAAAATTTTGAACCTTATATTGAAGCAAAGGAGTTAAATCAGTTACAAAGATTTTAAATAAATTTCCATCAATCATGTTATGGTCAGCCTTATGGTCCAGAGATTTCCATCATTTGATAAAATCATGAGCTAATTCAGTGGGAGATTGCTTAGCATTGATGAAATGGCTAAGATAATTTTCAAGAAGATCATTATGTTGAAACTCTTTAACTATAGGATTGACTAAATCCTCAAGTTTACAAATGGAATTTTGGGGAAGTTGGTTGTACCATTCCAATACATCACTAGTAAAGGTTTTAGCTAGAAGTTTAGTTATGGTAGAAGTATTAGTTTGGATCCATTTTATATAAAGATTTCAAAAGGCTTTGAGAAAGGATGTAGGGCCTTTAGTCCCATCATACTTGATAGTTGGATATATATTACCAATATCAATGGACATTATGAAAGGATCTAAAGGTTCATTTTGGATATTTTGAAGCATTTTATCATTCACTATAGGTTGAGAAATAACATTTCTTGAGGCATTTCTAAGAGGTGGAGGGATAAAATTTTGATTGGCTTGAGGATTGAGAACCATAGGTTGATTAGCCATGTTGATCAAATGATTTTGTAATTGCATCATTTGAGATGTGTTAAAAGTTTGCATTATGTTCATTTTTTGTATGAATTATACAAGATGTTGAGTCATATCAATTAATGGTTTGGTATTTGTAGGAGAATTCCCTAAATTGGTATTATGAGGAGGGTTATTGGGTAGATTACTAGTGGGATTATTGGATATATTTATGTTAATTTCTCCCACATTATGTTGAAAAAATTAAAGATGATAGTTTTCTTGATAGGTATAAAAAGGATTGGATCCACCTATTTCATTTAGAAGTGTGATTTTCACCATATTAGAATCCATAGATGAAGAAGGGGAAGAGGTGCTCCAAGAGTGAGGGTCTTCATAGGAGGAAAAGAGAGGGAGAAATAAATATCCCATATAGTGTCTAAATGGATTCAGGTTCTCCAATAAGATTCTAATAGGGGACTTCATGATGATTAGAGGAAATGAATAGAATGGGAAGGAAAGATAAATAGATAACTAAGTTATCTAGATAGGGGATTAGAGGCAAAAATAAGAATACAGAGTCAACCAGGTCAACCTAGAATTGATGGATAGGGTTTGACAAGAGTAAAGAGTCAACTAGGTCGAATTAGTATTGTAAATAGGGAAAAACATAGTCTAATTAAGATATAGAGTCAACCAAGTTGACTTAGTACTGTAGGCAAGGGAAAATACAATCCATAAAATATTGTGTCAAATAAAATGACAATGTATTGAAAAAAAGGAAATATTTTTTAATGTAATTGAAACAAGTGATAGGAACTACACAAATAATTACATCAATGAGGATGATCCGATTGGCACACAACACAAAGCCTTGCACCAATGTTGGCCAAATTATGTTTTTACAATACAACATATAAGGAGCAAAGAGCAAGCATTCAAATAAAAATTAAATGATAACAAAGTGGTCATCTTGAATGTTTTTAGATTATTATTAAGTTTTATTTAAAGCATGATAAAGATGTTGGCTGAAATTAGGGAACTAGAAAGCTATCTATAGATGGTTTTAAGAATTTTAGTTTGAAATGGATCTATGTTGGCAATATTATTGGCTTGGTATTTGGGCCTACTCCCTCACTTCACAATCCCACAATGATAAGGGTGTTGGGTGATTTACCAATATATACCAATAACCATGTGTTTATAATTGGCTAAAAAACCAAGTCACCTTCCCCCTTGGTGATGAAATCTAAGTAGGTAGGCCTTAGGTAGACAAATGTTTAAATGCATTTTCAAATTATGTGATTTGGTAATTTTTTCAAAAAGAGTAAAATAGTGAAATTAAATTTTATTTTGAAAAACCACCTAATTAGACTATGTAAACTACTCTAAGCATGCAAACAATTGAAAATGAAATTGTGAATTAATTTTTAGCATATAGTTGTTAATTCCTAAATTAAACATGGTATAAAGTCAATTTAGATGAGACTATATGCAAACATTATAGAATAGAGTTGACAAGGTCATTACTATATTGCATAATCAAGAGCCTTTAAGAACTAAATCAACTAGGTCGACTTAGTCTTTTAGCTAGAAGATAGATTATAGAACTAGGTCAACCAGGTTGACCTAATTTGCTAAAGCATTATAGTTTTGAATACTTCAAACTTGCACAATAAAAAATTAAATTGAAAGATAGAGAAATAAAGGAACCTTGGTGGGTTAGAAGATGTTGAAGATTGAAATTTTTTTGTTGAAGTGCCTTGAATGTTTCTTGTAAGTTTTACCAACTATGTAAATTGGGTTAACCTAGTGCTATCAAATCATATTTGTTGAAGTTGTTAAGATGATTGAGTCAACTTGGTTGATGTAATTTATTATCTATAAGGTTAACCTGAATGATTTAGTTTGTTGTTCTAGATGTTGATTGGAATACTAAGTTGACCTATTCTACATAATTTGTTAACTAGAATTGAATAATAGTACTAAGTCAACCTACTCGATCTAGTAAATTGTATCTGATGAAGAATTGTAAATAAAGAACAGAGTCATTTTGATGTGACTATGTGTCAAAAATATACACAAAAGTTAGAACTCTACCATTATGGTCAACCTAATATCACAAATATAGAAAAATAATAAAATGATAGAAATGAAAAGTGTGAAAAAAAACCTACAAGGGTTAGATTTATGTTGGGTTTACCAGAATGTATGCAATAAAAAATACATTGGATTTATAAATCAATCCTAGCTCAAAAAAGATAGATCTTACTTACACTTCTAATTGGGGATACATAAGATAATTGAGGCCATGACCAATATGGATCCTCTAGACCTAATCATGGTATCTCTTACCACAATAATATTACTAGTGAGGGTTGCAAAGCCTCCAGTAAATCAAAACTACACAATAAACCTAACTAGGTCCTATGTTTTCATACTCATTACACTAATAACAAGTAAAGGAAAAGTCTAATCTAGTTCTTACCAAAGCTTGTGGCACAACAAGGGGGTTAGTAAACGTAAAAGTAAACATGCAGAAGAGAATCTTAATTAAGCTATTTATAGGTAAGAAACTAATGTATGGAGAGAGAGAGAGAGAGAGAGAGAGAATATTATTCAAAAGCCATTACTTATAATACTTTTATCTACTAAAGAGAGAATCAAAGTTAGAAATACTTACCTAAAATATGAACCCATTGAGACTGAATATCTCCCTTGGACAAAGATGCTTCACAAAAGGTTGTTGTGGTTTGTAAGGATCACTAAGAAATTCCAAAGCATCTAAGACTTATCCACAAAACTAGATTCTTCTCCAAGTAGAAACCTAAAGCTAAGAATCCTCAAGTATAATGGTGGAAGAACAGATTTTAAAGAAGTTTAAATGAATAATAACATGTGTCTAATCCCTAAGAATGGTAAACTTGATGTGTTTATATAGGTGGATTTAACCCTAAACCCTTTTGAAAGTTTTGGTAAACAAGGTCAACCCAGTTATATGAATTAAAAAGTGCAAAGACAAAGAAAAAGTCTATTCTAAGATAAATTCTACCAATGTTACAGCAAAAAAGTAAGAAATAAAAATTAAAACCTTCACAATCTACACATAATAATCCTCCATTGCAATTCAAATCTGATTTTCTCTATTAAAATGTGATGCTCACTCCTCCAATGCAAACTTGAAATGGGCAGTGTTTGGATGCAAGAGATTGACTTTGATTCACTTTAGATGCAATATTTGATTATGATTTGCTAGATTTTGATTGTGATTTATCAATATTTTTTTCCATTTGAAATGAGGATTCTCAATCTTATTTATAGAATCCTAGATTATGATCCAATTGTGGAGGATCAATTGGATTTTTTCAAGGTTCCAAATGATCAATGGTTGAGGATGATTACTCATCCATGATGATGGATACTATTTCAACTAGGTGAGAAAAAGGAGGGGTTGATTAGCAGACTTAGTCAAAATAGATTGACAAATCAGTGGAGGAGTCATAGGAAGTGGAGGTTTTCATGGATTTGGTTGGGATGAGGGAGAGAAAAGTAGAAGTTTGATTTCATAAATTAAAGAATTAAATAATTAAATTAAATAATAAAAGGTACACAATTGAATTTTTCAAAAGTATTTGAATAAATTAATTAATTGATTTTAGAAAGAAATGTTAATTATTAAATTAAGAAGAATGATTAATAAACTTAGGAAGAATGATTAAATAAATTAAAGTGCATTTCAATGCTAAATGAAATTTAGGTGTCTACATTTGACCCTCATTAAAATGGTGTTACAAAGAAATACTATTTTTAATAATATAAGAAGTAGAATTTTGATGATAGAAAAGAAAAAATTTACCCTAAATGAATGAAAATGAGTATGATGATGCCCCCTTAAGGGTTTGTGTGAGAAATAGACAAATGCTCAGAATTTAATGAAAAGAGGAAATAGTTAAGTGTCTGAATGAAAAATCAATCTATTATAGTTTTGATGACAAATTTTCAATGTGTTTGAAACATAAAAGAGTTACCCCTAGTAAGGTAATAATAGGTCTATGATTTGAAAATCAACAATTTAAACCACTCAGAGATTGCATGCTTAATTTTGTTTGCTAATGGATCAGGGGCTGAAGTAGTAAGTGTGGGAATGATATATCCTAGTAATAATAAATTATGGATCCATAAATAGATAAAATTTATTGACTTTGCAAATGATTGGTGGAGTTTACGTCGATAAATGATTGTAAGGGTTTGACATCTTCATGAAAATAAATTGAGTTAATGCTTGTGATTAATAATTGATTGGTTTGAATAGATGAAATACTATCGAGGGTTTTAATATAAATAGGGGATTAGTGGGGTTTTATAAAATCATTTTTGCAAATAATCTTCAAAATTATAGCTAAAGAAATGATTAGAATGAGATTGATTCTAAGGCCAACAAAGAGAAATGGACCACTTTCCTCACCAAAAGCATCATGTAGAGCGAGTAAGATGTTTTCAAAGACTTGAGAGGAGTGGGCCTCTAATAAGTCTCCTAATTTTGTGAATTTATAAATACTTTGAGAGTTTATTATGTTTCAAAAGTGATGAAAATGAAATAGTTGTTCTTAGAATTATGATATTGTTGTCAATTTTCATGATTTCATTAGGGTAAACAATGATTTCATTGAACATCATAGAAATTTCATCATTCAGAGAATCGGTTTTGTTTTTTGCATTAAGACAATATAACTATAGTGAAATCATCAAACATTGTAGTTATATCACTAAACATGGTAGTGATATCACTAAAATGTGAAGTGCTTTTGTTTGCAGCGATTTTGCAAAGGATGAAAGTGATTTTGTTATAACCAAAAGTGATTTTGTTTGATGTTTGAAATTTGTTTTAGGGTTTTTGAAAATAATGGATGATGAAGTGAAATTGATGAAATAAATGCATAAATATAATGTTTAACAATTTTGCACAATATTAAATGCCATTACTTTGTATGAGGTATTACCAATGATAGTGACTTAAGAATGCAAGTCACATGTTATATCATATTTTTCAACCTTTATAGAGTATGAGTGGAGTGTTTTTGAGGTGATTAGGATTTCCTAAATTACACAAATTCCTAAGGTATGAGATTATAAAGCTTTATTGACTGCACTAGCTTAGTGATGGCATAGTGAGATGAGTACATTTCACTTGTTGATATATGAGATGACTATTACTTTAGAGGATATTTATCAGATACTAGGCATTCTAATTTGAGGTAGACTAGTGTACTATGGATAAGGTCCATAGGATGAGACTCTATATAATATTTTTGGTGAGAGTGTGTTCCTATTTTTGAGGAACGACATTGATGTTGACTACTACATGGATCTAGAGATATATTTTTTGACTATTATTTTGATGGATATTGTCAGTGTCATGTTGCTACTAGATAAGATAGGTAGACTATGTCCTATTGGGTTATTAGATGTCATTGGTGACATGATGGAGATTGGGTTTAGGTTTTTATGGGGGCCCTATGTTTTAGCTAGTTTATATACACTTCTTTGTTTACTTAGACTGGGTTGAGATAGGGCCTTTAACACTATTATAGGTTTCATATTGGGAGCACATTATAATTGAGAGACTAGTTGGACACTTGGATGATTAATAGGTAGGGGAACCGATGACCTATGCATGGCATGTGATTATTGATATACACAAGCCACATTTGGGTGACTTAAAGTTCTATAAGAGAGCTATGGATGAGCTAGCTGATGCATTGATTACTTGGAGACCTTATATCGACATTATTTTTTACTGGCCAAATGAGGAGCTAGATATGGATTATAAGATGACTCCATGTTACATCATTAGGAGACATGTGTACATTATAGAGAGATATAGACTAGACATGGTAAAGAGACAATTTGGTGTGAGATAGCATATTCTAGTTGGTTCACACATTTTTTCTCATATAATGTGTGAGAGCTGATAATGGGGTATGATGATTGATCCTTCTATTACTGATCATATTTAGACATAGGTGCAAATAGTAAGGTGAAGGGATAGGAAGGATTTTATATATTTAGGGGTATTGGATGATTATACAGAGTGGTGGGCATAGTAGATACCATTGATATTGACACTACTATATGGACCACCAAGGACTTTAAGGAAAAGGTTAACAACTAGTTTGAGAAAGTAACCTCAAGGCATAAGTTTCAGAGCCTAGATTAGGACTATGTTAGGTGATAGGAGAGGAGTGATGGAGACTAGCCAGATGTATGATGTGCCTATTAGTTTTATAGAGGATATGGATATTCTATGAGAGGTAGTAGTGATGGACCTAGATATTGATCAACTAGTGGGAGGAGACTCTCCTATTATAGATGTAGATAGAGATAATAACTTAGGGCATGAGGACATATGGCATGATATGATAATATGACCTCCTCATATTACATAGATAGACATAGGAGAGACTATAGGTTCCTCACTGATGTCAAAGGAGCATGCCCTAATTAAGAGCTTACATGAGGATATTCAAGATAAGGACAAAGAGATTGATGGCTTACACCATGAGTTGGCTAGGTTACAGGGTATAGCTATGATTAAAGATGAGCAGGCTATAGATATTGAGTGATTATAGGTATAGGTGTACATATTACAAGATATTTTGGATGTTATAGATGGTACTAATATGAGGGCAAGGGTGATTACTTGTGATATAGAGACATAGACCCTAGATTATACATCCCTTATTCATAGATATAGATAGGAGAGAGATATAACTTAGATAGAGCTTGTAAAGTCTAGGACACAACTAGATGAGATAGGTTAGTTAGCCATTTTGGATAGAATGATGAGGGTTATGGTGTAGGCTACCTACTATAGGAGTCTATATGAGGCTACTATACCAGTAGATCAATGTGAGCTATCATTTAGAGATTAATCTATGAGATGATCAACATCGACTAGATCTGTATGGCAAGTGGAGTTTGAGATATTAATGGGATAGGTATCATGAGGGATGCGGCCACCATAGGGTACACCATGATAGTTAGAGCTTTTTTAACGAGTTGACACCCCTTTTGAGGGACAAGATGAGACTTAGTGTTGACTTAGGGTTACGTGATGGACAACATTGATGTATATATGTGTTGTATCTATTATAGAGACATATTTTGATATATATACATGATGATTGTGATATTTATGAACTTTGGACTTGACTTATTATTTTTATAGATACATGGATATCATTGCTTCATACTTTCCTACATATTAGTTATATTTAGCATGTATGAAATGTTATTCTATTTATTATTTATTTTATGTATGGATGCATGATTTTTTATGAAATGAAATGAATGAGACTTTGTTATATAATATGGGTTTCCTTTATTTGTATTGGTATTTCAAAAATTTGAAGTATTTTGAGAAACCTGATTTTTAATGTAGCTTTAAAACATAGTATCACCGATGATATGGAATAATCATGATGAATTTTTTATTTTAAGCATGTAAAAACAAAGGAATAATAAGTTGTGTGTTTGAGCAAAGTATGCCATAATATATTCATAACCATACTATATATGAATTTACACAAAATAATCTTTTCAACAATAAACAAGAAGATTTAATGTAGATAAACAAGACATAAATAAACTAATAATAGTAAATGAATGACCATTTCTAATTGATTCAATGTAATAAAATGCATTCTAAAGAAACAGAGATTTATGAAACCAAGAATGATTTAGAGATAAAACAATCAAATAAATTATGAAATAAAGAGATAAGAAAGGACAAAAAGCAACCAAACAAATGGCTAAGGCAAAGATAGAAAACAAAGGATAAAATTAACTAAAATATCTAATATAAAGAAATAATCATGGGTTAGGATAAAAATTATGTTTAATAGCAAGCACAAAACACTATATAGATGAGAGAGAAGGCAAAGAAAAAAGCCTAAAGGTAAAGGAGAGGGGGATGGATGAGTTGACCCTAAAAACCCTATGTCTCTAAGCATTGCCTACATAATCCACTTAGACAATGTCCATGTGTGGATATCAAACCATATGTAGTTTCTCCAAATACGGGAAGTGATGAAAAAGTGAATGATTGATGAAGTGAACAAAGTGTGTGATGAAAATGATGCGCGAATGACCCACCCAATGAACAAATAAATGGAAGGAAAGGGTAATGGGTACTATTGTTATACTACAAAATGCATGAATTTGATTTCTTTGTTTGGACTTTTTTTCTTTTTTCTTTTTTCTTTTTTTAAAATGTTTTATGAATATTTTTGTAGTTATGTTCTCTAATTTTTTGATTTTTTTGTGCTTTTTGGATTTTTGAATTTTTTTTTTGAAAATTTCAAAAATATTTTGAATGTTTTTGTATTTTTCTAATGTTTTGAATGGAAAGATTATGGAAGCCACTCTCCCAAACTATGAGCAAGAATACTAGCTTTGCAAATGCAATTACAACTTGAAATTTGAATAATGATATAAGGGAAACAAAATGACGCAAATGGATTTATGAAGTGGAACTATTGAAAATATCATGCCCCTTAGCAAAAGGAGTAGTTATAGATAATGGCATTTTACACATGATTCTAGAAGAACTAGTTTTTAATGACAACAATTTATACAAGATTTAGTCAAATACATTAATCATTTGTTTTGCCAGTAAATCTTAATCATTTGTGTACATAACATGTAGCTCTCAATTTGGAGCAAGATGAAGACATGTTGATCAAATTTACATTTTTCAAAGGATAATGATAAGGTACTTATAAATAGTAGTAAAGTGTGCATTATCGCTTTTCTTTATTTATGAAAATACTAGCTTTATTAGATTTATCTTGAAGGAACAAGCTTTTGACAGAGTTGGTAAATGGGATAAAGTACTCCTCTCTTTATAGAATAGTCATAGAAACAAGCTATTTTTTTTGGATATTTTTTTATGTTTGATCATCCATTCAATTTTTATTTTCTTTGTGATTCCCAATATATAATCTCATGTGACCAAGTAGACACATGGGCTTATCACCAAAGACTATAAAAAGGTGAGTAAGGATATCCCTCCCCAATGCTAATCTTACACAACTAGTAAGATGTGAAGGCTCATCACCAAAGATCAATGAAGGGAAAGAAATATTGATTTATGATTTTGATTGATATCTCTCCCTAATGCTAATCCTATGAAACTAGTAAGATGTGAAGGACCATCATCGAAGACCAATAAAGGGCAAGAAATATTGATTTGTGATTTTGATAAATGTTTTACAATATGACTGTTTGCTTGTATGGGTAAACTGTACTTCCTGATCATGGTCCCATGCAACTAGTAAGATGCAAGGATTCATCATCGAAGGAAATGATAGGTAAGTAAGTGTTCCACTTTTCTTCTTGTAACATGTTTGAAATGTTTTTTTGCATTTTTTAAAAGGAGAACCTTAAAATAAATGAGACTCTATCATAAGATATCTTTTAGATAAAACTAATTAGTTAGCATGGTCATAAATGATGGTCACTATGAATTGATTTACTTTACTTCACACCTAAATCAAGACCTAATGTATTGTAAATTTTGAGGTTATATGGATAAGCTATAGCTGAAAGCTTCAATATTATGTAAAAAAATGACTAAACGATCACTAAACACCATGTATGATATATAAAAACAAATATTACATGACAATGGAATGCGATATTAACAAGATGCCCCCAAACATTAAGGCAATATTGATGAACAAAAAACATGTTTGATATGAATTTTTTTTGTATTTTTATGGTTTTTATTTTTTGTTTTTTGTCATTTATATCCTATGAAGGCTACAAGAGATAGTATATACATGATCTCTCAATTTCACCCCATACTGACTCTAGATAAACAATGTTGTTTGGATTATATTTCCTCATCAATCTCTACTTCAGTCCTATTATTAACTTAGAAGATAACATGACCAAGATGAGTCTGTTGAACCCCCTAAGTACTACTCGCAAACCACCCTAAAAGTCTTTCATTGTTAGGGAACCCTTGTTGGATAAAGATTTCTAGGTACAAATTTTATTGACAAAGCTCGGTAGTAACTTTAATTTGTCTTGAAAAGATGTAATTATCAAAGAAACCTACATTGATGTGCTTAATGGTAAAATTGAACTCTAAAAATCTTCTAATAGTTCATCTAACCACCATTGAATTTAGACATCTTTCTCTATAGGGATTGCAAGCTATATTACTAAAAATGACCAAACACTATGGGTTAATCAATTCTCCATATGTACAAAAACCAATATCTCTTACCTGAATTCCATGGATTAACCACCAAATAATATATAATTCAAAGTTAGATAGATTCATGTTGACTATTCTTAATTCCTTCATTAATGCAGGATACTCAAATTGACTATTGTGTGCTTTGAAATTGATCTCAAAGTGAGAATCTAACTTGCTATAATGTCATTTTACTAATGCAGTATAATAGGTATGAAATATTAGAGCCAGTATTATTTCTTGTAAAATTATAGGGAGATCATTCCATGTTATGTCTCACCTTATAGATTTGATGTCTATAATATCTTGGGTATGACTATCTTCAAGAAATAGAGAACCAATTTTTTGATCTATGACCATTTCATGGTTTTCCCTTGGAGATTCAAGTAGTGGTTGATGTAGTAATGTTTCTCTTAAAGGGATGCTCTCATGAAGATTGATAGATGTGATAATTGATAAATTCCTATGAGACCAATCTAACAGTATCCTCTGTTGTGGGTTCTAGTTCATGCATACAGGGAACATAATGTTGATAGGAAAAATAAGAATCACGCTAATGGTGATCGAATAAACTACTATAATATTTTTGGTAGGAATGATATATGAAGATTATTCCCTTCTTATAACATTATTGTTTTTTTTGTATTTGTGTCTATTATTAAAATGATGGTTGGTACCGAAGAGGATATTGAATTTACTTTTAACTTTAATAGAAAGCGAATATCAGATTTTGACAATATCTTTTCCTAAGGCCAAAATTTGGCTAATAAGAGAGCTATCTATATTTTATTCACACCACACCTCTTTGTAACTTATTTTTTGAAAATGTTAGGTTTTGGATTAAGAGCTTTTCAATACATGGGACTTTTGGGTGGTGACCTAAAATAATATGTTAAGTCCATAGGTGGATTAGGTAGTGTCTTTGTGTATATGGGATGTTGATCAAAGGTAGGTGCTTGGTTTTAAATAGTGGTTTTATTGATGATGGATGAAGGATCCCCATTTTGACAAGGATGAGATATAATATTATTTGGTGATGAAGGGAGATCTTGACATACTTATAAGGCTATCTTATCAATTATGAAAAGATGTGGATTATGTCAAATATACTCTACATATGTTATCTCTTATCTTGCAAGATAGGAGATGTGAGCATGATTATCTATGGATGGATAGTTATGCGTAATATAATTATCATCTGATATTTCCTAATGGATTTGAGCCTCATATTCAGAAGATGAATAATGATTTGGTTGAAATGTGGGGGTATTAGTGGCATAAGGGTACTGTGATGAAGTGTTCTAATTTCCATTTAGGGTAAATGGAATGGAAAAAGTGGAATGGCTTTAGGAAAAGTGATTGGTTATATTTGCATAAAAATGGGGATTTGAACCTTGGGATAAAGTGGATGTAAATGGTTGATTTTGAATATTGTGGAAAGATTCATTTGATGGATGTTGGAAGGTGAATTTGAATCAAATGTGTTTAGGATTTCTTGATTTAGAATTTTTCTAGTGGAAGCATTTTGATATATGTGGGTATTATAAAATTGTGATGAAGGTGGACTATAAGATTTGTTCATGGCAATACCAATGTTTGAGCCATACATATTTATATGCATGGTTTGATTTTGATTAGGTGATGTTTGGTAAGGAGATGACATGGGACTAGGGGAATTATTCAAAAAAAATTGGCTACTATAATCAGGGGGATGGTTTAATCCTATCCCCACATGATAATTTTATCCCAAAGGCAAATGTGAATAGGAAGTGATTTGTTGATAAGGATTAAATGAAGAATTTGGAGAATTCAAATATCCATCCATGTTGTAGCTCAATTGATTAAAATTGGATTTTGAATGCATATTTAGACTCGAGTTTTGGTTGACTTGGTAACATACTTGATTTAAAGGTGAACTTGAATAAAATCTAGGTAAATTGAACTCTAGATCATAAAATGGGCTATTAAAATTATGATTTGGAAAGGAATTGGGATTGTTATTTTTCCAAGATTACATGATTCTTTTTTATAATGCATAAAATATTTATAAATATTTTTAGAAAAAGATCTAACTAGGTGGTTTCAAGATATGTACCAAAGAAATAAAATAAACAATTTGCATAAAAAGGATAAAAAATAGGTAGAAGGGTGTTGAATAACATTTTGAATTTTTGTTGTTACTCATCTGTGATCTCAGATAAAACAAAATGTTTCAAGGTGCTAACCATGGAGGATTCTACCATGCCCATGTCCCATTGAGTCTAGTTTTGAGGGTGTGGGGAAAGTAACTTTTCAATGCTAACTGATAACTGATGCACTAAAGTAAAATGACAAAGATGAAATCCTAGGATTAAGGTATACACTAGCTTATCTAGGGGGAATAAAACTATGAAAGAGATTGATATGCAGACACACATTATTAGGTATTGCCCCAAAGTACCCAAAATAGTTGTAAGGGTCTCTATGTGTTGACAATCGATAATATCAGATCTTGAGTTACCTATTGAAACCTTAGGTATTGGAGCATGAAATACCCTCACATCATGGTGTGCCTAAAATACACAACTACTTAGGTAATTGAAATAAATGGGTCTCAATTTATATACCCCACTGTAAATAGGGTTTGGCATATTGCATGGTGGTGAAATACAAAGTCAATAAAGCCCATAATAAAATAAAAATAAAAAGTTAATACTTGTTTTTAATTTCCAAGTATTGTCACCAATTTGATGCCAAGGAAAGAGCATATACAATATTAACTAAGGTAACATATAAGTTACAAGATTACTTTTGATTTCCATGTATCAATCATATATGACACTGAGGAAAGAGTATACACAACCCTTACAACCAAACAAGAAGACAAAAATAACAAATAGATTTACTCCATATAAAATGAAGTGTGATTTATTTACTAGTAATGCAAAAGGCTAAAAATGAAAGATATTAGTGAAAATAAATAAAATAAAGTTGGTTTGATTTTTTTGCTTTTTTTTACAATTTTATTTGGCCAACATTTTGCAAACAAGGTGTTAGTTTGTTTTGCTTGGTCTAAGGAATAAGATAACCTAAAAAAAGAAATGAAAAACCATGAAAAACACACAAAAAACAAGCCTCTATGATGAAATCATTGTTACATAATTAAGTAAAAAAAATAAAAATTACAAAATGATCGTGTAGGAAAAAGATAGAAAATAGAAAAAGCTTATAGAAACAATATCACTATTATGCTCAGAAAAATCATTATACAGAACAACAAAATCACTATTTAGAAAAATATACTACAGAGAAAGATATTATTGTTGTACCAAATGACAAAATCATTACAAAAAAACATAAAATGATAAAATTATAGAAAAACATGAAATCATTGCAAGGCAAAATGATATCCTTGCTATCTGATAAAATTGGTGTTCTAGTACAAAATCATTGTTCACCTAGAAAATACAAAAAAATCACAAAAATTTGAAAAAAGTGACAAAAACACTATTAAGTCCAATAAAATAATTGAAATGTGCTCCAAAATTGCTATTACATAGGAAAAATGCACAGTCGAACATGAAATCCAAGACAACAACCTGTAGTCTATACTAGCTTAAAAAATAAGATTAAATATAAGAGATAAATGAAAAGAAAAAAAAAGATTAAAAGATGTGGGTAGGTCCCATCGGGTGTGCCAAAAATGTATGAATTAAAAAGTGCAAAGACAAAGAAAAAGTCTATTCTAAGCTAAATTCTACCAATATTAGAGAAACAAATGCAAGAAATAACAATCAAAACCTTCACATTTTAGACACAATAATCCTCCAATGTGATTAAAATCCAATTTTATCTATTATAATGTAGTGCTCACTCCCCTAATGCAAAATTGAAATGGGTAGTTTTTGGATGCAAGAGATTGACTTTGATTGACTTTGGATGAAATATTTGATTATGATTTTATATATTTTGATTATGATTTCTCAATATTTGTGTCCCTTTAAAATGAAGATTCTCAAGCTTATTTATAGAAGCCTAGATTATGATCCAGTGGTGGAGGATCAATTAGACTTTTTCAAGGTTCACTTGAGGATGAGTCCTCATCCATAAAGATGGAGACTATTTCAACTAAGTGAAAAAAAGGAGGTGTTGGTGAGCAGACTTAGTCAAAATAGATTGATAACTCAGTGGAGGAGTCATAAGAAGTGGATTTTTCAAGGATTTAGTTGGGATAAGGGAGAGAAAAGTGGGATAAGTTTGAATTAATAAATTAAATAATTAAAATAAAGAATAAAAGGTGTACAATTGAATTTTTCAAAAGTATTTGAATAAATCAATTAATTGATTTTAGGAAGAAATGTTAATTATTAAATTAAGAAAAATGATCAATAAACTTAGGAAGAATGATTAAAGAAATTAAGGTGCATTTCGACACTAAATGAAATTTAGGTGTCTACACCAGTCAACCTAGTAGTGTAATTGATAAAAACTCACTAGGTCACAAACTAGGTTGGATAGGGGCTAATCTAAACCCTTAATAAGTTTTGCCAATAAGAATGCAAGGTTGACATAGCTGACATAGTTATGTAAAATTTAAATAAGGGTCTTAGATTAAGAAAAGGGCTAATGAAGGTGTTAAAAGACTAGAGGTGTGTGTAAAAGAGGAGACAAAGCTTAAGGGAATGTTTTTAGGAGTTGATTGGATTGGTGATAAGTGGAAAAAGGGATAACAATCCGATGAAGCACCAATGGTCTACCCACCCCTTTCTTAGTATACCCCTTAAGGCGTTCACTTAGAGAAATTGAGAATTGATGCATTTCTGCAAGATAAAAAGCATCAATAATTGATAAAGTTTGAAAATATTATGTATACACATAGTTCCATGGACACGAGGTCTAATGTGAACTTTAGGTTAAATATGGTTGTCTTAAGATATGAAATAAAAGAAAAATGATGATAAGAAAACATGATTGAATTGTATATAAAAATGGGAATGGTCTCAGAAAATGATGTGTGTATAGAAAAAGAGGGGGATGATGCTCATAGTCATGAAAATGTCAACACAAATAAATCACGTAAACATGAGAGCATGGTTTAGGGTAAAATCACACTAAAATATAAGAGATGATTATCCATTAATGAACTGAATTGGCAATTCATAGTGTCTTCTACATCTATGGATTGGATGAGAATAAGCTAAAAAAATGGTGAGAATGTTGGATGAGGTTTCTCACAAAAGGATGAGAGTGTAAGAAAATAATAAGGATGGGGAAACTAAAGGACAAGTGGTTAATTTTTAAATAGATATAAGACCAAGAATATATAAAGCAAATAAATGGTCGTGAAGTGCCAAAAGGAAACAAATTGATGAATAAATTGTTATAGTGGCCAAGCTAACTTGAGATATCCTATGTATCTAAGTGTTTCCTACATAGTCCATATGGACCTCATGTCGATGTAGTTCTATTAAAAATGAGAGAGAAAAGGTCAAGTAGCCTATAAGTGAAGTCAGATAGCTAATAAAGTCCATCCCATAAAATTTTAATGGATTTATATTTCTCATGGAAATTCTAAGCCAATTTTCATGATTTTATGATTTTTAGGATTTTCTCAGGTCTTTTCAAATGTTTAGAGGTTTTTAAATGTTTCAAATGTTTTTATATTTTTCTAGGGATCTCAAATAAATAGATATTTATGAGATATTGAATGGTCCAACTCATAAAATGGTGAGAGTGTGGCTTAGGGTGCTTGTAAAATTATGAGAACATTCAAACTTAAATTACTCATAAAATAATGAGAGCATTCAAACAAGGGTAGCTAAGTTGACCTTCAAAAATATTGAGCATTGCCTACATAGTCTAAATGAACCTAAATCCACTGTAGTTCCACTTAAAATGGTGAAAGTTGGAAAATGTTTCCAATATTTTTAGTATATTAGATCAATGAGAAATTATGAGATATAACATGACTTGACTCATAAATCAATGAGAGTGTGGCTTAAAATTATTGAAAAATAATGAAAGAATGGAAAAGGGTTGATTTAGTTGACCTCATTGTAAATTATTGGCTACATACATAGTCTTGAAAGACCTCAAGTCAATGTAGCTTTGCCTACACAAAAAGTCATTTGACTAAGAACTAGTAAATTCAGGTAAAGGAAAATGGAAAGGTATGGAAATAATGTTGGCAAGGTGATGTGGTAATGCATGGTAAAGGTGTTGTTCCTAATTTACCCAAATGAAATTTTAATTAGGAAATAATAGTAAAAGGTCAGTGGTACTAATTTACTCATAGGTGGTTATAATTAGTAACACAATCAATGATATATAATGTAACAATAAATGAAGGATGCAATTGATATGACCACTGTCATACTACTTTCATATGCTTCCATTCAAACATTTAAATCTAAAATACCTATTTTAAATTCATTTTTGATCAACCATTTAATGTGCCTGATGAACAATTTAACTGAAACTAAGGCCAAACTTGATAGCCAGGGTTAGGCAAAAAGAACTAGCTAGAAATAGGCTAAGGTATGATGGAACAATATAGGGTATGGTACAAAGAAAAAAATGGTAGAATGGCATAACTTAAATGACCATTTTAGATAATAATTTGAGTCCCTCAAGTGTAAAAATGTTTTAGGTGCATTATGTTCATCGATTCATCAAGTTCATCTCCTTCTGGCATGGTGAGTCCATATGCTCCAAAACCATAATTAGTAATAACTACATAAGGCCCTAATAAATTAGAATGAAAATTTCCCTTCTTTGACTCAACATTAACATTATTTTGATTATCTTTTAATACAAGGTCACCAAGCTCAAATTCATGATGCTTAACATGTTGATTGTATTGGCCTTGTATCTATTATAGTAATCATGAAGGCCATTCAAGGTGGCCATGCACTTTGCATCAAGTAAGTCTAGTTCTTGAAAATGCACTAATCTATAATCCTCATCATCAATGATGTGCTGTAGTGAAATATAGAGAGAAGGTAACTCAACCTTGATAGGAAGAATGGCCTCAATGCCATAAACAAGTGAATAATGGGTAGCTCTTGTTAGAGTATGAAATGTGCTATAGTAGGCTTAGAGGGAATTAAACAATTATAAGTGCCAATTACGACCAATGTTATTGATAATCTTCTTCAAAATATTGATAATGGTCTTTTTAGAAGCCTTATCTTGGCCATTACTTTTTGGGTAATATGTGGTAGAAAAATATTGTTTGATATGGTATTGGGTTTAAAGTGACTTCACATCTTTGTTTTCAAATGATATACCATTATTAGATATAATGTTATAGGGTATACCATAGTGAAAAATGAGATGGCTAAATATGAATTTGGATATTTGATTACTATTTATGTGAGGGGAATGACTTTTACCCACTTATTGAAATATTTAGTAGAAATAAGGACATGTTTTTGGCCATCAAAGATGTATGATTTATCTTGCCTATGAGGTCAAGTCCCCATGTTGAGAGTGACCATGGTTCTTCTAGTGGTTTGAGTGTTTTGGATGGAGCATGAATCAGATTAACATGCTTTAGACACTTTACACACCTTTTCACATATGCAACTATGTCAATTTTCATAGACATCTAGTAATAATTATTATGCAGTAATTTTTTTGCTATGATTGCCCTACTGGTGTGGGATCTACAAACTCCTTCATGGACTTCACTCAATGCTAATCTATATTCTACCAAAAGTAAATAATGAAGTAGAGTTCTATTATAACTTCTATGATATAGGGTATGCCCAAGAAAAGGGTATTTATTTATTATGTGATATGTTAGGTGGAATAATTTGTCTTGGAGGTAGGCATATATGTCAGAATACCAGGGAGATGTGGGACCAAAAATGTCATAAACCATCTCGATGGATGATTGTTTATGCATCGATGCTAGGAGATGTTCTATAAGAAACTGATAGTCTCTTTTTCTATTTTTAATCTAAATAATGGATTTGATTATGTTCATGACATTAGCTATTTTTTATTGGATCAAGGTATCTATTCAAACTAAATGTTGGTAACTTTATGCTTGAGAGTATGACCAAGTCTTTATATGGTACCAACTTTTTTTATTTTGTATGGTATTGGTTTGTGACCTAATTAATGATAAGATATGAATCATTATTAAATATTAAATATTGGATGTTCCACTATACTACTTGTTAAATTCCTAAAATGAGTGCTTTATACCCAACCATATTATTAGTATAGGGAAAACTGATGTGAAAGGACTTAGGAATAAGATCCTTTATGGCGTAATAAATTATTTTTTGCCACCTAACTTATGTGTGGTAAAATACCTATCAAAATATATTTCCATTGTTCTTCCTTAAGAGGTGCTTCTACTTATATTGTATTTATGATAGGTTCATCTAGAAATCCAAATGTAAGAGGTTGGGTATTAGGAATATGAGTTTCTATAAGTTAATCTATGAGTACCTATCCCTTAATGACCTTTTGATTGGCATATTCAATCTCAAACTCACTCAAAATCATGATCAAATTTTCCATGTGGACATATAAATCTATTTTAAAAGGTAGATACTCTAGTGGATCTACTTTGGAAATAAAAATGGTCTTGTTGTTTAGTATGTAATGATGCAAATTTTGGGCTATGAAAACCATAGCTAAATAGTTTCTTTATCGATGCATAATTTTGCTCATATGTGACCAATTTTTGGCTCAAATAATAAATGGAATGCTATTTAATTTATTTATCATGTTGTGTCATAAGTGCCCCAAGGGAATTTTTAATCACTGATAGGTAAAGTAATAATGGCTTGTTCAATATAGGTGGCATTAAAATAGGTAGATTGACCATATATTCCTTGAGATGTTCAAATTCTTTATGGAACTCTTCATTCAAAGAAAAAGTAAAGACCTTATTTAGTAAGCTATAAATAGATGGAATTTGTCAGCCAACTGTGATATGAAGCATTATGTTAACTATATTTTTACCTACAAACTATGAAACTACTTCAAGGTAGATGGTGGAAATTTTTTGGTAATGGCTCAAACTTTGGATGGATAAACTTCAATACCCCTACAAGAGATAGTGAAGCCTAAAACTTTTATATAAGTTACCCCAAATACACAATTATTAAATTTGAGCCTAAATTTATACTCTCAACGTCTCTTGAAGATTCTCTAAAGTATGGTTGGATGGTTGACATGGGTCTTAGATTTACCCAGGATGTCATCAACATAGTCATCGATAATGTCATGCATCATATTATGGAAAATCACTATCATGGATTTTTACTATGTGGATTTTGAATCATTAAGTTAAAATGGCACCACCTGATAACAAAATGTTCCCCATAGAGTAGTGAATTCTATTTTGTGCTAGTATTCTGGTGCTATCCTAATTTAATTATATCCTAAAAATCCATCCATAAGAGAAATCATTTCATATCTGATCATAGAATCAAAAATCATGTCAATGTTTGGTAAAGGAAAGTCATCATTTGGGTAGGATTTATTAATATCCTATAAATTAGTGAATATTATGATACCTTATGGTTTATTTATCACTATAAAAATGTTATAAATCCATTTTAACTAGTCAATTGACTGAATGCATCTCGTGTCTAAGAGTTTTTCCAACTCTTTCTTGACTATCATAGTAATACAAGGATGCATTTTTTTATATCTTATACTTAAATGGTTTGACATAAAGATGTATAAAAAGATGGTCTACAACCAATTTAAGGTCCAAATTTGGCATATCTGAATAGGCCCATGCAAATATGTCACCAAACTCCCTTAGAAGGGTTGTAAAAACTTCACATTCCTCTTTAGTGAGGGATGCACCTATATTGATCTATTTTATGTATTTTGGAGTCCAAATTTTAACCCATAAATTTTCCTCCATAATAAGTGTAAAACCATCTTCTAAAATAGTCAGCAAGGAAGTAAACTAGTTGGTAATGGCAAAGTCCTCTAGCTAGACTAGCTCATCTAATTATCCCAAGCAAGATGAATCAGAATCTCCTAATGCTAGTAAAGGTCATATAACAAATACATATAGGAAATATTGAATAATTTTCAAAAATAATTGATTCTCTTCGACACTAATCTTAGATCCACATATAAGCCTTGGACTAGGGGTCTCCTGTGCTTCATGTGAATAGGGGTGAACATCCTCATCTAATAGCATCTGAAATAGGTTTTCACCAACAAACATGTATTTTTCTTTACTTTTAACCTATTATGAAAGTGCTTCAAAGAGTTTTTCAATTTTAGACCTCAATGTTTGATTTTATTTTTTATTTTGGACAAGGAAGTTCACCCACTTTTTGAAATAGGTAGCAAAATCTAATTTGATATAAATTCCTTCCTTGAGATCTCTAAGAGGAATTTGATCCCTCAATCCCAAGAATTCACAAATGGCCTCATCATTTTTTAACTCTTCTAATGGAAGTGTTGACTCTTGTTGGTCCCAATATATCAAATATTAGTGATAAAGGGTAAGAGACGAAGGGCGATAAATAGGATTAATGGTACAAACAACATAGGGGTTAAAAAAATTATATTAGTAAGGTCATTGTAGATGTTATAATTAGACCCTACATTACTACCAGTATCATCTTCACTAGTTGATGGTGTTGGAACCTAAATAACGTATGTTGGGTCACCTTTAGGTGGTTTAAATCTAGTACTGTAGGTTCTCTTATACTTGGTCATTGAAACTATTTAAATCATTCTTTATTAATGTATCCTTAGGCCTCTATCTTAATAAACTATGTTATCCATAATGCAGTTAGGAATATGATACTTTTCACTTTGGTAATAGTCAGCTAGCTCATCATTATAAAACCATGAATCATCTTTGGCTAAGGGTTTATGTTTTATGCCAAAGGCTAGTTTGAAAATAATGGGTTTATTGAGATGATATTTTTCCTTGGTCTGCCACTCCATGCAAGTAGTATTGGCCTTAGGTATCCCATAAGATTTTGGGTTTTGTGGAAACTTGTCAATGTATAACGAGTCATGAGTATTGTGCTTTATGATAACTTTGTCATATATATAAAAGTGATTATCAATTTCTAGTGGAGGTGCATATGAAGTATAAGTTAGGCTATTTGGGTCAATGTAATTATCTTCTAGTCCTGATTCAATGGCTTTGGATTTTTTATCTCTTTATCCATCATATTTGGGCATAAGAATCAAGCCAAAATGATAATGATAGATATTATACTCTACCTCAAGATTCTTAAAATATTGATAAGGTTGGAGATCAGTTGGTATAGTCACTTCCATCCACGAATGGGTAAATTTAATACACTAATGCAATGTGGAAGGCATGGCTATGATTTCATGGATTTAGGGTTAAATAAATAGAAAATTATAAGATAATTAGAGGTCCAAAACATGGCATAGAATTTCATGTGTCAAATTCCTAATGACCACTAGTAATATGATAGTATGATGTGATTCTCATTCCTCATCATCATATGCCTTGATGATAATAGTATCTAGTTATAGATCAACTATTATATATCTGATATGTTTTACCAACTTCATAGTCATAATGTTGAGGCATGAACCATTTTATACAAGGATGTGTTTAACCTTATGGTTTGTTATACTGACCTTGATGTACATTGGGTCATTATGTAATGGGATTAAGGATGATGCTACTTTGGTCAAAGGTAAGTCATTGGTTAAGGGACAAATTTCCTACCATGGCTTGAAATTTATTTGGTATTATGTGATCAATTACGAGGGATTATCCCATGTACTTATTTAGTATATATTTATGGACATTAGATGTACACAACAAATCCATGATGGATATTTGTACAAGTGTCTTCTTTAGCTACTCCAAAATGTCATAGGTCTTCCATTCAGTTTTGATAATTGGATTACTTTTGATAGGCATGGAGGTTTTAATGGATTCACTTGTGGCATTTATTTTTGGTCTTTAGATAGTGATATTGGCTCTTCAAGTCATGATTGCATTATCTTGATCTAGTATAGGGCCTTGGTAATTAGCTAGGGAGGTAAGAGGGCCTAGAATGGTAATTATTGTATGGTGTTGAGCCTGGCTAATAACACATGCCAAAGAAGAATTATTGGCACAAGGAGTTTGGTAGGAATTTTTTGGATGATAGGCATTATTGGGTGAGGGTCTTGGTCAATTGGTGTATGGCCAGGGGTTAATGGACATAGTGGTAACATGACCACCTAAGACATGTCCTACAACATTATTATAGGTATACATAATGGAATTATGGCCTCCTTGGTTGGTTTGGTGAGTTTTACCTTGGTTTTGACTATTTTTCCATTTTTATTGTAGATGGAATTATTATTGTTGATTTTTTGGTGGTATTCTCTATCATTATTGGTACTATTTTTGGTTATTATTAAGGAAATGGATTCTAATAAATGCCCAAGTTATGATTAGTTATAAGAGCATGGGCATCTCTTTATATCTCTCCATTATCCAATATATTCCCAATCAAATGCCTGAGTTGGATACATTGACGTATAAAATACCCCTTGACAAAATGGTACTCACAAAATTCATGTTCTTTGTACTAGTTAGGAAAAAGAATTCCTTCTAGAAATGACTTCAATGCCAACCAACTAATCATATTTTCCTAAACCAATTTATAAAATAAAATTTAATAAGCTCCCTAAGGTCACTGAATTGATTGGTAATAGGTAGTCTTCTCCATAGAAGAGGGGCTTAAAATTAGGCTTGATTTTGTGGTTGTTGGTTTTGTGAAGGCCTTTGTTGAATGAATGGAGGTGGTGGCTATTGAATGGGCAGAGGTAATGGCTATTGATGTAATTTAGTGAATCCATTGCCAAAAAAAATCTTGTTGTATTTATAGTCCTTTGATCTTTCATTATTGTTGACATGGGCTGACATTGAATCTAGTATTTGGATTGGGTTCTAGTTTTGGTTATGGCTTTAGTTTTGGTTTTGATGGCCTTAATGTTGGTTTTGGCTCTAGATGGAAGAAGATAGACTAATGATACCTTTGTTAACAAGGGATTTCTTAATATTTATCCCTTTTTCAATAACCTATTCAAATGTATAAGTATATTGTAGCTTGAGATGATAAGAGATCTCACTATGTAGGCTTTTAGTAAATATCATGACCAATTACTTATCTGGTAAATTATGAGTGAATTGACTCATAAGTACTCTCCATTATTGTAAGTAGTGAAACCTTCCCCATTTATCTATTTTTCTTGGCCTAAGCCTATGACTATAATCTCATGTTTGAGAGTATATGAGAAATGTTGTATAAACTTCTTATAAAGGTCACCAAAGTTTGGTATAAAATTCTTCAATAATTTCAAAATCCAATCCAAGGCTTGTCCAGATAGACTTCTTGGAAAGAGGAGAAGCAAGTATATGTCACTGGTTGGTAATTAATAGAGAATTATTTTAGATGTTCTTTGGGGTTGCCTTTGCCCTTACATTTTTAAATCTTGGGTGGCTAGTAACCTGATAAAAATGGTATTTGAAGATAATCTATATTAAATGGATACAAGCATATTTCATCTACTTTAAATTTATTTGTTTGCTTTTCAGTCTGAATGGATTGAATTTCATCCTTCATTTGTTTTAACTATTAAGCAAAGAAGTTAGATGGCATGGCTTGTTTTTATTGAGGTTGCACTATCAAAGGTGGATTACCTTTATCTAGGTATGAAGGGATGGCATATTATAGAATGCTTGTCTGATTGGTTAGATAACCATGTATACATATCCATGCATTGGGATTGTACTATTGATACATAACACATTGTTTTTGGAAAATATTCTATCTATGGTTACTTACATAGCCTTTGTTGGTGAATTATAGATGTGATAACTACATTTGGCTAGGTGGAATATGCTAGTATTATTGAGTTTGGGATGGAACTTGCTATCTACTCATTGAACCCTATTGTATAAGAGAAACACATTACTAACTAAATCTTTATTATTGGAAGTGTTGATAATTAGATCCTTATTTTATGTGAAATAATTTTTGGGTGAAATGCAACTATATCCTAGCACTTGTTATTTGATGTACATTGGGACCTTGTTGTTGGTAAAACATATGTTATTGATTAGGTAATTGTTGGGGGTTTGAAATTTATTATTTTTGACCAACTAACACTTTTTGACCAATAGAAACACATTGGGGATCAGGTAGCATTTGTGATTATTGAGGTGTATTGGTATATTCTTATTATGGTGGAACATTTATTACCACCTATTAAGGTAGTGTAGTGTTCTATACTTGTTGAGGCAATATGTTGGTCTATTATTTTTGGCTATTTGCCCCCTATTGCACATTTGAAGAAGTAGCTAGTTGAGGAGTGGAGGTTGCTTGTTGTGTTTGTGAAATAGGCATACCTATCTCATGTTATTGCAAACCAATCATGGTATTTTTTGGAGTAATATTTTTTGTATTTATAAATGATATATTAAACCTAGTTTTGTTCACATTAGAATGCATTTGTGTGTTATCCATGATGTTTTGAGTGAGGTCTTCCATTTGAGTAGCAATTTCTTCTATCATAATTGGGACATTATATATGTTTCCAAATAGCATGATTTAGATAATGGTGTCTATGTTTTTATTTACATATCCTAAATAATCTATTTGTGGCCTTATTAATGGAGCTAGTTCTATAAAAGGCATGTTTTTAATTGCCATGGCATTGAAATTATGAGCTAGGTTAAGGTAATTTTGGTACTCTTACTGTACCTATTCTAATTGATCATACATAGGAACTTTCTATTTCATAAGTGCACTTTGTATCTCTTGAGGTATTTTAACTAAATCATGATTGTAACTAATTGATGCCTATTCTAACTATTGGTTATGAGGTAGTTACTAGGGGTTCTAATAAAACTAGTCAAACTTTTGTGTGGGAAGTCTGGTGGGAATTTGGCTCTTGCTTCTACTACCTTGACTATAATTTCATCATTGTTATCTCAAAAAATTATGGACCATAAATTTTCTATATTTGTATAATTATGTAGTAGGGCTCTTGTTGGATTTATTCTAAAATAGGCATCACTTGAGCAAGGTATTATGTCGTTTACTCTTGATTTTGGCCTAGATAGGATGGTCCACTCACCAAATACTAAACTAGTGGATCATGTCCTTGTTATTCATATAGAATATTATAATATGGACAAGGATCCATCTCATATTATATATCATCACCAAAAAGGGTCACTAGTAACAAATTTTTCATAGTCCAGATTGAACATAGTCTTGCTTAGGGTATAATGAAGCATGTTCAAATCTATGAATAGGTCTCTGAAAAAACAAGTTTAAAAAAATGGCAAACAACTAAGGTCTAAAACAAACAACCTTTGGATATGTAAAATATGTCCAAAGGGTAAAATAATTAATCTAGATCTATGGTAAAGGTAGAATAAAAAATGAAACATGTCTAACAAAGGTACTGATATACCCAAAGGTGGTTATAATGAGTGATAAAGATAGAACAAACTCAAAACCTATCTATGGCTAAGGTAGTGATTTTACCAAAGGTAGTTATAATTAGTAGAAAAAGTATTTATACAAGGTATAATAAGTGTGAACTATGTCAAAGGGATAATAACAATTTGCCTAAAGGTGATTATAATCGATAATGTGTAAAACTCTTCTAGGCTAAAAAACAAAGGTAAATATAAAATAAGAAATCTAAATCAATATAAATATAAGGTAATTATCTTGGATAAAATCAATAAATATCTCATAAAATAATCTAATTCTAAGGTAATTGGCTTGGAAGAATACTCGATAATTGGCTCATAAAGGACTTGGTATTGGAATCACAAAAGAGTATTTGATAAGGAACTAAGAAATTTGATAAATCATCACAAAAAAATCCAAACAAGTCACTTGGAAATGACAAATTGGCTCAAAGGATGATAAAATAAGGCACAAGTCAATAAACAACCACTAAGTCTACGCAACGGGTCTTTAGATCAAATAAGAAATCAATCCAAGTGACATAATACAAATATAAAAGGTAGACCACCTAGTAAAAAATTATATGAAACTTCAACATTAAACCTAATTAGTTTAGGATTTGTACTTTGAAAGATTGTATTTCAAATTTAATGCAAAATACTCAAATTTTATAAGGCAAAAAGGCTAGACTAAAATAGGTGGTGTGACTGCATGTTTGAAACAAAAAGAATAAATAGTTTTAGAACTTGATTTCAAATGAGACAAGTGATTTGGAATAATTTAGGTATCATAAGTATTTTCATTCAAATAAATGGTATGACAATGGTTTTGGAATAAAATCCAAGGAAAATGTTTGAAACAAATGGGCAACATAATAACACTCTATTAAACATGTGGGACATAAATAGTTTTGGAATAAAACTCTAAGACAACTATCTGAAAAAAGGGCAGAGTAGCACCTATTAGTTTAAAGTGGTATGACAACATTGAAGGTTTATGACTCATTTTGATTTGCAAAACAAACAGTCAATTTAAAACCCAAACATGTGTAAATAAAAGAAAATTGAAATAGTATAATGGCTCATTCTATCCCTAAACTAATAAGTTGTGTGTAGCTTCTTCTAAAGTTTCCACCCATATACCAATGATAGAAAAGAAGTAATTTTTATTCCAAAAATTAAAGAATAGGTATAGGTAGAGTTTTTAATCCCCCCTTTGTCTCTCAATAATTGGTACATGACATGAACTTAGAGTGAGGAGAACTCAGCATTTGGCAAGATATTCCATGACAAAGTGGGGTTGACTAAAATACATAAGTTTCAAAATGCACTAAGATATTTCAAGTGTGTCTAAAAAATGGAGAATCACATAAATTAGAGTCAAACTCACTAAATTACTATGCAAAGGTCTAGTCCTTTTCACAACATCTCTAGCCTATACTACTTATTGAAGTTTGATGTTTAGTACGAACTAATCTAGGTTTATGTTATAATTGGTAGGCTAACCGCTCAACCCATGGAAACACAAATATCATGTGAAAAAAATTTATACCCCACTATAGATTGGGGTTGGTATGATTCTAAGAGATGAAACTATAGGTCAATGTACTCTTAAACAACTTATGAGGAGGCAATGAACTCCTACCCACAAGCCAATACAAGAAAATAAACAAATAAAAATTTGAAAGACTTTAGAGATCATTTTTGGGTCCCCCAAGTCACTAAATTTTTGGAGAGAGCATATGTGACTTTATTTATATTATAAGATAAAAAAACAAGGTAATAAATAAATAAATTTTGGTCACTTGAGTTCCCTATAGAGGATGGGGCAAGATCATACACACAAAATTTTTGGTTTACCACAAACAAAAAAATTAATCTAGGAACTTTGAAACTAGATAATAAACAAATAAAAAATAAAATATCTCAAGATCTCTAAACTAAAGTGGATGTTCATTTTAAAAGAACAAAAATTAGATGTGAATGAAGTTTTGAACCCTTGGCCTTGTTTTCTCTTGTAAAATCTTGAAATGTGAAAAGACAAGTTTGGTTAGGTTAATTCTAAGCACTAAAATGAAAGTGTGTATAAGATATAGAAGTGTTGAGGCCTCTATTTCTCCATCTTGGTTCCTATAAAAATATTAGGGGGTTATTATATATTTAGGTCAAAAAGTAAATTAACAAACAACATTTCATTTTTAACTCTCAAGTTTTGAAAAATATAGAGTGAAGCCATCGATTATGCTATAGAGTGAAGATGATTATTATAGAAAATTCAACATTTTCCTATGGCCAAATAGATAGATACAAGTTTGTAAACACCCCATTCTGGCCACAACTAGCTTCTAACTATAATTTAGATCAATTTATACTAAATATTTCAAATTAAGCCTAGGAATCACTAAATGTCCCAATTTTGCAAGTACATCAGACATTAGTGCTCAAAATCATGTCGAGGCATCCCTATTTTGGGTATTATCCTTTAAGTAATAGTAACCTCTCATGGATTCATCTTTAGTCACCTTGTGGCCTAACAACTAAATTTTAAGCATAGTCATTGACGTTAGATTATCATTTATGTCAAAAAGAGCAAGTGATTCTAGTACATGAATGAAAAAGAGGTTGTGTTTGATAGATTAGAGAGATATGGAACATTTGTAGGTCTATAAGGACAAATAATAATTTCTAAGGCATCCATAGATGTCTTGATGAAGCTCTGGTATGTCACTTGATCATTTGGAATGAGAAACATGCATATACTAGTTTAAAATATGCTAGAACATCATAGACTATCATGTAGACATGAATGAACCAAAAAGCTTGTGTATTTATTATAGGTGCTCAGATAGTCAACCAAGGTCAAAGGGTTTTATGGAGATGTTGTTTATAGTGCCAAAAAGGTACACTGAATATTTTGAGTCCTAAAGTGTTTTTTTTAACTTGAGATATAAATATTTAAAGTTGATTTAGTATACTATGATGGGCTAGAGACCATCAAGTTAAAATACATTGAAGTCTGATGTCAACTAGTTAGTAGATCTAATGATGCTTATTAATTCATAGATCTTGATCCAATAGTGTGTGTAAAATTCAATATGTCAAAGAATGAATGTGCTAGTGACAGGTGTCATATTCATAGAGCTTGGATAGAAGATCAATGGTTCATGGGTGTTCATACTATCAAAAGATTGATGGTGCAAGTCAAAGGTAAAGAATCAAATGTGTAGAAGGCATACAAAGCTGCCAAGTGGCAGAATCACAAGAGCTTAGATCTTAGATCAATGGTGAATGTTGAAATATAGAGACCTAGTTAATCCATAAAAATCAATAGTGCATATTTAGCCAAATTTGTTAGAGAACATGAGATGAGGTCAACTTGTTTGAGGTTTAACATATGCTTAGTGACTATTGAAATTTAAATATTTGAATTTGTGAGGGAAAACCAACGTTTAGTTTTTGTGTTATAACTTTTGATATATGCAAAATTTCTTAGTGGTGTAAGAAGAAATGTTGTAGAGAACTTCAGGGCACATCTAGAGAATCTAGTTATAACATATGAATGTTTGTATATAAAATTTTATAGAGATTCAAAGTTGACTATTTATTTATTACTGGTGCTATAGTGTATAGAATGTTGTTGAGCAAATTGTGATTTAGTAGAAGAGTGGTTTGGTGGGAAAAATCACTTAAATATGTCTTATAGATAATATAGAGTAGACCCATTTAATTAAAAGTGATATTTTGTTCTTAATTTTCTTGATGAAGTGCTAAATGGGTGAATAGGTCTCCATGAGACCTATAAGGGCTAATAAGGCCTAATTGAAAGGCATAGTTGCGTTTGACCCATAGTTGTTATGGCCAACTGACATGGATGGTATTGATCTATGTTAAATGTCTTAAAGGTTAAGATAAGTATTATGTAATGTACCTAGATAGGGGTATAATATTAGAATAGTAGAATAGTGAATAATCTCACATGCATTAGAATGAAGAATAGGGTAGGTAAGAAATAATATAAATAAAGGGGCATATGATATTATAGATCATGAAAGAAGAAATGTTGTATTTTTTCTTGCTCAAAGGAGGTATCCCCCTTGAAGAGGCTTGCGATACGGAGTTTTTCCTTCCATAAAAAGAATTGGCGTTTATGTGTAATCAATGTTTCGTATCAATATATGAGTATTGGATTATTATTGTGTTAATTGTGATTATAAGGTTGCTATCATTGGTATTAGATAAATTTATAGGGATATTTCCATGATAGTGATTTTTATTATAGGTAAATTTAGGAGCTTCATGGAGCAAGTCCAAGAAGTGAATATTTTTGTTTTTTATCCTAAAAAAACTATACTATTCTTCTTTAAACTACTCATAAATAGTAATGAATCTAACTATTTTTTTTTGGATTTTGTACACATTTGTCTTATATTTCTATAACATTTTTAATTTTTTAATATAGTTTTGTATTTTAAAATTTATCATAGTTTTAGTGACTACTCTTTTGTAAAAAACAAAATAAAATAAATAGAAATAGAAATAGAAATCATGGAGCCTTCTATTTTATCCAGAAAAATGCATTAATTAAACAATATTCATGCTATTGTTTGGATATAATTAAAATTCATTTCCATATAACCACAAATTATGATGAATAAATTAATGCATGGTTAGATTGGAAACATAACTATAGTAAATGGTATGTGGATTCATTTCCTATAGTTGAAGAATATGAAGTAGAAATAACTACATGGATGGAGTTGAAGGAAATTTATAGAACATGGAATGAATATATCCTTCACTTGGATGAGTGTGATTTTGGTCTTCTATTCATCAAGTCTTCCATACATATGTTATAAAAGTCTTTTCTTCTTACTTCTAAGGATTCCACAATTCAATGAATTCTTTGGTGGGGTTAAATACTTCAACAAAAATGTGTGTTAAGATTAATGCTAAAGGGAATGACATATATCCTCAGTTAGTTCATCAAATAGATTATTTTTATCGCCCTTTCTCTCACTTTGAAATGATTATCATCATGTTTCAAGTTACACTTCAATCTAAAGTTATAGTGTTCATGTTAACCATGTTGTTGTATATGTTCAACTCTCAACATAGAAAGAAGAAGTGGAAGAAAAAAGGACACATAGATGGGATTTTATCAAGTATTTAACTTATTTTAATATGTATGATTGAACCTTAATTTGGTCATCCTCCTATTTTTTATCATGTTTCGAGGGTGAAACATATTTAAGGGGATGAAGTGTAATATACCTAGATAGGGGTATAATAGTATAATAGTAGAATAGTGAAGAATCCCACATGCATTAGAATGAGGAGTAAGGTAGGTAATAAATAATATAAATAAAGGGGTATATAATATTGTATATCATATAATAATAAATATTTTAATTGAGCTTACTTAAAGGAGGTAGCCCCCTTGAAGAGGCTCATGATATGGAGTTGTTCCTTCCAAAAAAAGAATTGGTGTTTATGTGAAATCAATGTTTTAGATTAATATATGAGTATTGAATTATTATTATGTCAATTACGAGTACAAGGTTCCTATAATATTATGGCTGACTTAGATGGTGATATTCAATAAGACTCTATAAATAGTAGAGACCAAGGTAATGGTTTCTAGACTTGAGTGTGCATGTGTTGAGAGAGAAGAAGATAGAGGTAAAGAAAAGAGATCAAAGAGAGTGTTATCAATGGATGGATTGAAGTACATAACTAATTGAGGATGAGTGAATAAGAATATATAGATCTAAAAGGGTGTTTTGGATGCATTTATTTTATGAGAAATTTTGTGTGTGATGATTTTAAAGAAAGGTGTTATACATTATGTCTCTAATCAGATTGGTCTACAATCCAAATTCTAGAGTTATTGATTTAATAAGGTGTTGTGTGGATGCTCAACATCTAAAACAAGTGGGTGCTTAATCACACTTAGGAGTGGATGTTCCTTGTGAATTGGGTGCTTCACTAAAATATATCATGTTTGTGATCATCTTATAAGATAAGTAGTATATGTGTTTTTAGGCTTGAGAGTGGGTTTTATTCCTCAAGAGGATTTCCCATGTATATCTTATCTTATGTGTGTGATCTTGATTCATCTTTATTATTCATTATTATGAACATCTTGTATGCTTTATGAATGTTTATGGTCATTGATTAAGATTTTGAAAAGATTACATTTGAACTTTGAAATATCTTGCATCACTGATTCACTCCCCCTCTCAATGATTATACCTCCAATAATTGGTATTAGAGCAAGACCTTCATTATAAGTTTAACCACTTGAAGGTGATCTAAGGTACATATGGAAATTCAATAGATGTAGGGTTTATCTATAAATAAATCACCATTCTTCAATGAGTCAAATTATGATTTTTGGAGTATAAGGATGAGGGCATACATTATGTCTATAGGGTTTGATATTTGGCAATCTATCATGGATGGTTACACTACACCAAATACTCTAACTAGTGCTACTAACAATAAGTTGAGTGAAAATAATTATAAAGCTATGAATGCTATCATTTGTGGTATATTTAAGGTTGTGTTCACCAAAGTGATCCACTACAAGTTTGTAAAAGAAATTTGGATTAAATTATAGACTATCTATGAAGGAGACTCTAAGGTAAAACTAGATAAGTTGAAAAACTACCAAAGGCAATTTAAAGGTCTCAAAATGAAGGAAGTAAATTTTGTGGCATCCTATCTTCTGAGGGTTGATGAGGTCAAACATGATTAGAGGTCTTGGATAGCATATTGGTGAAGCTACCATAGTACAGAAGGTATTGAGGACTCTTACACTCAATTTTGACTCAAATGTTTCTACTATAGAATAAATTTATGATCTCACTAAGTTGAAGTTTGAAGAACCACATGGAATCCTTATAGATTATGATATAAGAGTTGATGAAGACAAACCTCCTAAAAAGGAAGAATCATTTAATATCATCAAGGAGATAAAAGCTAAAAAGAACAAGTTAACTCTTGAAGATTTTGATCTTAATGAAGATCAACTTGAATCCATGATTACAATAAAATTGATTGTAGGATTAGGTAAGTATGAAGGAAAACTTCCTTTAAAATGTTTTTCATGTGGTAAAGTTGGTCATTTAACATCTAGATGTTTAGGTAAAGATAAGTCTGAACATAAAGAAGCTAATAAAAAATCTCATGAGGATGAACATAAGAAAATTTTAAGGGCTCTAGCAGGTACAAAAAGTTAATCAGTAAGAAAAATGGAAAGAAGGAATTATTCAAAGGTAGTAGATCCTTTACCATGATAAATATAGTAACTCATTTATAGAAGAAGTAAACACATCTGATAGTGATGATTCTTTTTATAATAAGGACATGGAGACATTATTAATGGATCTTAGTGATTGTGAAGGAGAATGATCTTTAAGTAGAGATTTCTTTGGTGGATATAGCTTAGAGGAAGAAGGTGAAAAAATCACTCTTGAAGATAAATATCTAGATACTATGGAATAAATGAAGATACTACAAGGAAAAAACAAAAAATAAGGTTCCTTGATCAAATCCTATGAGGAAAATTGGACTTTTTGAAGGAAGGCTAAGTAATGAATTCAAAGAGCATGATGAGATCGCACAACAACTTGAAACTCAGATTTGTACTCTTAATGAAGAAGTAAAGAGTAAGAATGAATAATGTATCATGTATCAATCATAGATAGAGTCTTTTCAGATGAAATTAAATCAAGCAATGAGAAAAGATACAGTTGATGATTAAGATAACAAGGATGAATTGATGAATTCTCTTGAAGATCTAAAAATTGAGAAGAAAAATAACAAAGAGATGATGTCACAAATCAAGAACCATACATGAATAAAAATTCAACATGTTTGAAGCAAGAATGAATGATGACACCAAAGAGCATGAATATACTATCAATCATCTTAATGGTAAATTAGAAACTAGGTCTACAAGACTAAAGGCAAAAGAATATGAGTACTTATGGTATGTAACTAAAATTGAGTCATTAAATGATGAGTTAGACAAGACATCTTGTAAGGTTAAGTCATTTATGAAGTTTGAAAAGATCTTAAATGATCTTGATAATATTCTGAGTAGTCAAAATCATACAAGTGATATAAATGGTCTTGGATACAAATAAGAAAAAAATTATGTAACTCAAGACAAGATAAAGGATGATGTGAACAAGAAAAAATATACTTTGAAGATCAATCATTAGTCAAGGAATGAAGGCATTGGTATAATTAATACAAATTAGATCAGACAAACAAATTCTATGAGGTATGAAAATTTTAATAGACATTGTTACTCTTGCAATCAGTTTGGTCATAGGTCAAAATATTGTAAAATATTCTCACGAAATGAATTTGCATGTAATTATGAGCAAAGAAAGGGAAATCATGAGTAACATCATCACTCGAGATAGTCTACAGGTTCACAAGAAAATAATGACATCTTTCACTATAAGTGTAAAGGGTTTGGTCATATTGTATAGTTTGGTAATATTTTCATCAAGAGACCAAATGATCAAGTACATGAAAATATTCATGAAACTCCAAGGAATCATCATATGTTTCAATCATAAGGTATGCACATAATAATAAATCTAATTTGTTTCAAATGTCATGAGAGAGGTCACATAACAAGTTTCTACAAGAATGATCAATATTCTACTTCAAAGATTATCAATCCTAACATGAAGAGGAGTCATAGTGAATGGATGCCTAAGTAGGTAAATGAAAAACAAACTCAAAATGGATTATTTGTCATGAAAAAATAGGGATCAATTTCAAGTATCAAGGAACAAGCCTTATTTTCCCAAATAGCTAAGGAAATCAAGCATAATCCTAAAATAAAAGAAAAGAATAAGGTTGAGAACTCATTCTAAGACAATCTGAAGATGAGGAAGGACTAAAAGTCAAGTAAGAGAATTGAGATATAAGAGTCTCCTAAGTTTTTTTGGGAGCTTTAGTCCCTATATGACAAGTGGGTGTCTCTACCTAAGCTTCTTAAGAGACATCTGTCATTTGTGGAAGCAAGTGTGCATGCTTTAAGTTATGATCAAACTAAAAATCAGTATAAAGGTACATTATTTTCAATTTGTTATTATGCAAGAAGTTTTGGATAAGGGGGAACTAACTCAGTTAGCTTGAGTATATTGAAGAAAATGTGCATAATGTAAGGGGAAGCATATGTGAAGATACTTCAGTCATGATAGAAGTGTGAAAATGTCTACTATAGCTTTTAATCAAAGAACATTGACTTGATTACTTGATCAAACCAAGTCATGTATTTTGACAAGGTTTTAAATCTTCTTTCTTGAGAAAAATAAGGATTGTGAGTCTTATAGGTAGATAGGTCCCAAGATCAGACAAGTCTAAGTTAAGATTAATGTATGTCAAATTGGGAATAATTGATTCGTATACATTGAAATTATGTGTCATAAGAATATTAATAGTTATTGAATGCATATATGTTATTGAGGAATATTTTTTGGCATGTTAAGTAAGATACCCTTTATAATTAATGTCAAAGGGGGAGAAATATCAAAATTAAATTTGTAGACACTAGAAAACTACACATGACATTTCTAGTTATCAAAATGCCTTAGGATACCTATTGAACCCTTAGTTTAATTGAACACCTAGTTAGCTAACTCATTAACTTACTAAATTAACATTTAATCAAACCTCATCACTCAATCATTGACATTTATTCCAATAGTTGATAGTTAGCCTAACCATCAATGGTCAAGTCTCCTCACCTCCTCAACTTCTTCACACATCACCAGATGTGTGCGAGATAATGAGACAACATTTAATATATTATCTTTATGCAATGATAATGAAATTTTAAGCATTGTGATCATTAGCCTCACCTTCTATGGAACCTTCCATCCTCCATCTCTCTTTGATTATAAAAGGAGGGGAGTGGGAGGTGAAAAGGATCAATCACAATAGTTATGAAACACACAAGTATTCAAGATTTCCAAAATCTAATCTTCTTCTAACAACTCAACATCAACAAAAGATAACCAAACCTCTACTAAATTTACCTTTTAAGATAAAGTATTATTACTTTGGTAAAATTGCTTCTCCTTCAACCATCAACCAACTAGCAAGCTATAGGTATATTAGTACTTTAACATTATTATTTTGGATTTATAACATCCATAACCTGATCAAACCTATTTTCACCTTATTTAATCTCAAATATATCCTAAACAAAACCTATATCTACCCATCTACCTATTTTTCAATTCTTTTCTGATCATCTTCAAAAACTTATAGGCAACCACCAATATTTAGCATAATCATTGATAGTCACCACCAACCATTGACAATTACCAAACCCCTAATGGTCAGTCCAATCACTGATGGTTCACCCAACCACCGATGGTCACTGTGGAAAAAAATAATAGCAAATTATTTTTATCCCCTTGACCCCAACCAAACCTAACTTTCTATGTTCCTACCTCTTCACAAAACCTTTTCTAATTTTATGAACTAGATCCCACCAACTTTAGCACAAGTATTAACTTAATTTTTCTATATTTAATCATTTTATTTAATAAGCATTATACTTTCTTCTTGTATTTCATTTAATTTACTTTATTCTAGTACTTTACTTTATCATTTCCAACTTGATTATTATCTACAGTGGATTGATAGCCTCCTAGAAAGCATATGCTTCTAGGATCTAGATCACACTAGGTAGTCCATTTAACTCTTACTATTGATCCCCTTTATTAGTGTGTTCTTATTTGTAGGTTATTCCTTCCTAGCCAAAGAGGAATTCTTCATCATTGTCTAGATTATGCATGCATTACCAACTAGATATTTCTACCACACCCTTATTGTTATTTTCTTATCTTCTTCCAAAATTAAGAAATGAGTAGAAATTAAGAGAAACATTTTGGCATGCTCAATGGGATTCTAATATCATATAGGTACCCCTTTTTCTTCCTTTATTCTATGCTCATTGAATGAAATCTAAAATTTCTTTTAGCATAAAATAAACCCATTGTATTACATTGATTGATTTATTTCTTTAGTTCATCTAGTAACTTAAAAATGAAAATTAATTAATCATAGTTTTCACTCTTGTTATCACACACTTATCCAAACCACATAATCAATCAACACATCAAAACAATCTTGAGACAAGGCCCGACTAAGATTTCATCACCTAGTGGTTGACCTTACCCTTTATTAGCAATCCTAATTGGAGGTTATTACCAAGGGGATAACAAAATTATCTATCTGATTAAGTATAAACTCTAAAATTTAGTATATTTTGGTTAAGCACCAGACACCATTATCATTGTGGTGTGTGAAGTGATGGGGTAGGCCCCAATACCAAGTCATGTACTGAAGATCAATATATATTTCTCTCTTGAGCACCTAAAAATAACCTAAAACCAACCTTATATTTCCTCTTTAGTACTTAACCTACAAGCCAAATTTCTTCTTCAAACTTTCTAAGGCGTAAGCCAAAATCAATCTACAAATAATCCTAAGTTTGAACACACTTTTAGTGTATGTTTAGATTGCCTTGAATTATTTTATTTTTCTTGATTTTTGTTTGAGGTGTGAGTTTTCAACATTCCTTTCTTGTTTTCTCATATGGTCTTTAATATAAAATAGTTGATAAATCAAACCAAATAAAGATGACCTTCTTCATCCTCCTCCTCCTCCTCTATGGAGCACACTTCAGATGATAAGGCTTCTCCTTTTCATTCTCCCCCTCCTAACATGCCATTGATAGTTGTTGAGGGCGATGTAAATTTTTCCACATTCCATGATAAAAACCTCATAGCCCTTTGACATTACCTTAACACCTTATCTCATCATACCCCTACTACTTTGGTTCTTCCCACAGATCCACCCTTTGGTATGCCTCCTTTTATGGTTGGTTTTACCTCCAACCAAACTTTGATCACCCAATCCTCTTCTTCTACTAATATCCCATCCACTACCACCACTAAAGCCCAATCTAACATTCTAACCTATAACCAAACCCCACCTACACCAACCAAAACTTCCAATGCAGAGTTAACCTTACCTCTTTTTATTTATACCCCACCTACCATGGGGATATCTTCTAACCCTACTTCCATAATTCCTCTTACCACTACCAACCAACCAATTTGTACCCCTCTTAAAAATTTGGTAATTTTTATATCCCCTACCCTTCCACCTATTAGAACTAGGGTTACTACCTAACCTCAACCTACCACTTCAACCATACTTCAAAACTAACCCATGTCCATCCCTCAACAAACACCCATGACATCATACCAATATGTTCATAATCCACAAGGATATATACCACCTTCTATCCAAACTTTTGTGCCCACATACCAATATGGGGCATCATCCCAACCTTCCATACCCACATACTAATATGTGGCACCTTCTCAACCTTTCAGGTCTTATCCATACATGGAAACCACTCAGCCTCAACCAAACCTAATACCCAATTATGGAGCTCCTCAATCTCAAATAGATTTAGTTTAGATGTTAATGGATAAAATGTCTAATCTTAAATCATCAATTTCTGAAGCTCATAATATTTTATCTTATGATCAAATTTTCAATGAACCCATTCATCCATCTATTCCAATTTGACCCTATCCTCCTTAATGAGAACTACCTAAGTTTTCCAAGTTCCAAGGTAAGGAGAACCCTCAATAAAATTTGAGAGCATTATGACATTATTTTTATTTGATCACATATGATGATTCCCTCCTTATTTGTACCTTCCCCATGTCCCTATCTAGACCAACCTTGGATTGTTATAGTTCTCTTACCAAGCACTCTATCTTCTCCTTTTCTCAACTAGCACAAATATATTTAGATCACTTTTCAATCAACATATCTAAAATTTTTCCATTTCTAACCTTTACTCCATTAGGTAATTCAATGATTAATATATTTCCAATTTAATATATAGATGGAGAGATCTTATTATCCAATTTTATTTTTCATTACCCCAACTCGAACTGATTGAACTCTTTTCTTGAGGTTGTGCCAAACATATTACTTCAACTCTTCAAGTTCAAACTTTTATAAATTTTGATGAATCACGTAAACTTGAAATTAGAGCCATTGATGAAGGTAAATTGAAACTAATAAACAAGGATTATAGTTTTAAACCCAATGACCCTTCTTCAAACAAAAGCAAGAATCCATCTAACCATCCCAACACCAAGACAAAGGCAACCACAAACATAGTTGTCTTAAAATCTGCTTTACCTCCAATCATCAACCAAAAAAATCAAACCAATTATTCCAACCCATCAAACCAACAAACTCACAACCAAAACCAAACTACTCCAAGGAAATATACTCCCATACAGGAATCGTACGCTTCAGTTTGGATAAAATAATTAAAGCTAACCTCATCCAACTTCCACCTATCAAACCACCCCAACAATTCAATGCTTCTCACCCCATACCTAGATGGTACAATGATCTATGTGCCTTCCATCACATCATTAGACATGATGTGAGTAGGTGAAATAATTTAAAATCTATTATCCAAAACATGATTGATAAAGGTGAACTTGCATTAGATAATCCCAATGCACCTCCAAACCAATAATTAGACATATTTTGCGAACCTTTTCCTAACCATGTAACTTCCACCAACCATGACAACACTCAACCATAATCATCTCATGCTCATGAGATACACATGGTTAATGTTGTTACCATTGAAACTATTGTTGATGAAAACATTACCTTAACTACCTCTTCTTCTACCCCACTTATTGAAGTGGTGGAATCTTATTCTATTCCTTTGGACAACCAAACAAAGGAAGAAAACCCCTCTCTTTAAATTGAAGAGACCATTGACTCACCCACCTCTCCTTTGATAGAAATACCAAAGGAGGAAACCATTACATCAACCAATTCTTCCTCCCATCCACTTATGGAGGTGGTGGAATCACTATTCTTTCCTTTGGACATCTAGACATAGGAAACAACCACCTCCCTATTTACATATGAACAAACCACACCTTCCTTACCTACCATAGAACCAACCACTCATTCTTTGGAAACCACTCCAAAGGAAGAGATAATATTCTCTATTGTTTCCCTAGAAACACCATATTCCTCAACCATCAAAACTTCCACCCAATATAAATGAGAAGAAGCTATTTCCTCACCTCAACCTATGGGTTTAACATTTGAAACCAATAACCAAGAAATCAAACCCATTTATAAACCTTTTTATAGATTGGTCTAAAATTTAGAGTTTACTTATCAACCCAATTTAGATAGGGCCACCTTTTGTTACCATCTTGGGATACTTTATCAAATCAAACTAGAACCTTTAAACTTACTTACTTCTACCCTCAAACCCATCATTACCTCAAACCCATCTTTAGATACTTGTTCCTCCAAAACCATAAGGGAGCCATCCAACCCGTTTCCATATAAAATCACTAAATCACCCTATACCTATTTAACAAAACACATTAAGAATATAAGAATACTTCCTACCCATATCTTGGCTCATCCATCTTTGAAGTTAGACTTAAACATATTGAGTCCATCATATAAACCTTTGACTAAACCTATCAAAAAGGTGGAACCACCCAAACCATATAGAACTACATCCATACTACCCCCTTCTCTTTTACCTTAAATTTTAGGACCCCATCCATCTAATATCCCCATTACTTATTCCTATATAAAACCTTCTTCATTTATCCTACGTACACCTACCTCCACCAAAATAATAAAATCCTCGTCATTCTTAACTAACCTAGCTACCTCTACCTTCCCACCTATCACCAAACCTTCACCCTCCACCTCTAAATCTTCCACCTCCAAGCCAACCATAAACAAACAACCCAAAATAAAACCACCTACCAAAATCATCCCACCACCTCCAACTTTTGTGGTAAAGCTTACTCCTAAGAAGGCTCCCACTCTTCAAACTAAAAACCCAACACCATCAACACCTTTTGTTGAATCATATTAAACCATTATCAAATGTTGTTTCAAACCTACTATTTAACCTTACCACTCATCAAACCATTCAACCCTTCATGTCTTAAACTAGCATGATTCAATGACAATTTGATTTGCCTATACCATAAGACACTAGGATATGATATGGAGTACTGAAAAACTCTCCAAACACTTATCCATAGCTTATGGGATGAGGATGATTTGTTATTAGATGAACCTATACCCAACTAAAAATTCAAACCATCCAACATTTACCTACTCCCCCACTCTCACTTAAGAGTGAGGAGGAATTGAAGTAGCATCCAAACCAACACTTACTCTTATCCACACTATTCACATGGTTACCCAATCTCAAGCCTAATAAAAAGATAAGGGAAAAGCTAAAGTGTCCATTACATGGACATACCCTTAAACCCCTCAACCTTCTAATAAAACTTGAGCACCTTCACTCTTACCAAAACCCAATGTATCTATCTTGGGTGCATCCCCTTCCAACCCTTTCCAATCTATTCAATCTGTAGTGTTGAAACAATTTCACCAAACTCCAGTGAGGATGAGCTTATATGAATTAATCAACACCTCAACTCCTCACTATCAAAAATTTATAGAGATTTTGAAATCCATAGAGGTTCAAACTAAATATCCTCAAATCCTTACAACCTTTGTTAGAGCCCTTAAAATTTCTACCCTAGTCACTTTTAAGGATTTAAAAATACCTTTTGTACATCTTGGTGACCCTGATCCTCCCCTTTTTATCATTTCAAACATCAACCAAACCTATATTAAGAGGGTGATGATTGATAGAGGGGATAGTATCAACATTATCTCCTCCCATGCCTATGACTAACTTGACTTTCCCAAGAAAATCATGTTTGGAACTGTAACATTTCTTCACTCTTTCAATGACACCATACCCATTACCTTGGGAATAGTTGTTCTCCATATTCACTTAAAACCTAGCACCATTCCAAAGCTCTTTTATGTTGTAGAGGGAGAGTTATAATACAACAATTTACTTGGATACCCTTGGATTCATGCTATTATTTGTGTCCCTTCCACCCTACATCATTACATCAAATTTGAGCACAATAGTCATGTCATCACCATACCAACTGACCCTAGTCCCTTTACATCTTGTAATATAACATATAAACCTAATGATGTTATTATTACTCAACTATCCACCTCACCACCAACTACCAACAACTCCACCCCTACAGTTGATAAAGCTTCAACAAGCTCATCTATCCCTTCTTCACATATACCTATAGAGGACCCATTAGAACCCACTTTCCAACATATCTCATTGGGAGAGTATTATATCTTAGACTTGTATGATTTACATACTCCTCAAGAGTATGGGAACCTCACTAGAAATCTTAGTTATGACCCTAACATCAGAACCATCATTCATTTTAGGCTACTCAATCATTGAACCAAATTCATCTATGGGGGACTCGACCATCCATTTCTTGTTACCACTACCATCTCTCATATATAACCATTCACCTCTAACTTTTCATATCTCAACAAACTTGCATTTGACAAAGCTTACCTTTACTAGTGTGCTTGGAAGGGGTTTGGTCTTATCCTTTATAAATAGGGACCTCATGAGCTACCCATAATCAAAACTCAAAAATCCTAGGAGTTATTTAACCTTGGCTTCGTATCACCAAAATAACCCACCTCACCAAAACCCATCACCACTTTTGATGAGGATGTTCCATCCTCACCAACCCCATATCCCTCAAAGTTTGAGGACTTTGATATCATCCCATATAATTTTTTTTGATCAAGCCATTATTTTGTGCCCCCTAACCTATCAAAAGGATGGCTGAACTAAAAGTCTTCCTCTCGTCCATCTTGAAATGGTAGAAAACAATTCTCCTACCATCAACACCATCCAAAATTAGAATGATGATTCCATTCTCACCTATCTTAGTGTTGGGGATTATTATATCCATAATTCTCTTCCTCATGAGAACCAAACCATGTTGAATAAATCTACCATTAATGTCAACTTGGGTACTCAAGATAACCCTCACATCATCAAGATCAAATAATCTTTGAATCCCATAAAACAATAGGATTACCCTTCCTTCCTTCATGACCACATCATATCATTTTCTTGACCCTATCAAGATATGCTAAGAATTGATCCTTCTATCACTCTCCATAACATTATCACTCATCTTGATGCTAAGCCTATCAAATAAAATATTTTTAGGATGCACCCTTACATAGCCCCCAGCATTCCCATTACCAAACCCATGGGGGGACTTCACCTTTATATCAACTTTTGTGATCTCAACCTTGTTCACCTAAAGGATGACTTTCCTTTAGCTAGCATCAATCAACTCATTGATATTACAACTAGCCATGAGATGTTATCTCTCATGGATGGTTTCTCAAGATATAATCAGATTTTTATTGCTCTCAAAGATCAACATAAAACCTCTTTGATTACCCCATGGGGAACCTTATATTACAGAGTCATGCCATTTTCTTTAAAGAATGTAGGTACAACCTACCAATGTGATATGACTTATATCTTATATGACCTCTTCCATAAAATCATAGAGGACTATGTGGATGATCTCCTTGGTAAATCTAAACATCGTAAATATCATCTAGATGTTCTTAAAATCATCTTTGAACACCTTATCCATTTCCACATCTACCTTAACCCCAAGAAATCTAGGTAGACCCTACCAAAGTTATAGAAATTATAGATATGCCACCTCTAACCCATCTTAATCAACTCTATAGCTTGTAGGGGAAGATCTAATAAATCCATCGATTCATCTCTCAATTATCTAATAGATGTTAACCTTTTCACCATCTTATTAATAAAGACACATCCTATAAGTGGATCAAGGACTACCAATAAGCCTTTGATTCACTCAAATGATACCTTCTTTATCCACCTTTTTTGACCCCTCTTAAATAAGAACAACCCTTCTACCTTTACATTTACACCACTAACCATTCCCTAGGGGTAATGCTCACTCATCAAGATGAACATAATAAATAGTAAGGTATATACTACATAATTTAAATGCTTATAGATTATGAGACTTGGTATTCTCATCCCCAAAAAATTTGCCTTGCCCTTGTCTTCATAGCTTCTAATATTTGTCACTACCTTCTTAATTATAAAACCTATGTCATCACTAACACTGACACACTCAAGTACATGCACTCAAAACCATACCAAAACTAGTGTATGGCTAGGTAGCTTGTTTTTAAGCTAAATTTTATCTTGAGTTCCTTCAACAAAATTCAATTAAAGGGAAAGTGATTATTGACCCATTGGATGAAGCTCCTCTACCAGATAATGAACCTCTTCCTCTTGCATTTCTAGATGAATCCATCATGAATCTTTCTCAAGAGGACCCTACCTACCAAATGACCATGTTCTTTGATGGCTCTAAATTTCAATGTGGTGGGGGGGATAGTGTTATTCTCATTCCACTCAATGATGAACCTCTTCCCATTTCATTTAAAATTAACTTTGAATGTACCAACAATATGGCTGAGTATGAACCCTAATATGCCCTTAACCTTTGGCATGTCTTGGGATATGTGTGGCTGACTTGTGGCTTACATACCTCTTTTATATTCCTATTACATTTCTCTATGTTCTTAGTTAGGTTGGAATATGGAATAACCATGGCTAAGTAGACTATATATAGGATGTAGTGGTTAGTCTTTGATGATCTTGTTAAGTATTCTTCTCTCAGTGCATTGTTATGGAGGTTTCCCCCTTGAAGTGGCTTTTCTATAATATATAGTATTCTACTATACTATCAATTATTTTTTTGTGATATTTCATATTTTCTTATTATATGTGATGATAAATCATTATGTGCAAACATATAAGTAATTTCATTACAAGTGGTATCATAGCTTCGATTTGGGCAAGTTTCATGTGGCATTTTTTTAGGATCTAGTGAGGTGTGACTTATATGAAGAGAAAGAGTGAAAAAACATAACTTCTGATATAGATGTTGGGTTAAACATTCAAACCTCTAATTTGATGCTATCTTTGAGACCACCCAAAAATAGATCAATCAAATTTTCCTCAATGATGTCTTCTACCCATAAGGATAGATTCTAAAACTAATGAATATAGTCCTTCATAGTTCCCATTTATCACAATTGGATAATTGGCTAAGTAGTTCTTAGAAACATTATTATGATAATGAGCCAACAACTCATTAGTAAAAATATACCATGTAATAGGAACACCATTCTTTTTCTTTTGAACACACAACTAGTGATACCAAATGAACTACTCAGGTTTTAAATATAGAGACGACACTATCACCTTTTAAGAACTAGGAGTTTAATGTAGATCAAATAAATTATTAATTTGGGAAATACAAGTGAGAGTATCCTTACCATCAAACCCATGCATGCCCACTTTGGGCAACATCAATTTCACACCAGAATTGGATTTTTTAGTGTTGAGTGGAGAAGGACCTGAATGATGAAGTGGAGGGTTGTTTGACTGTAATTGAGATGAAAGAGTAGATAATGAAGTAGTGATATGATTTAATTGATTATGAAACCCATTAATCTCTTTTTACATCCCTAAAACATCAGTTTTAATTATGACAAAGTCATCATGCTACACCAAGCCCTTTATGTTAGCCTAAAGTTGAGAAATCAATAGATGTGAAGTTCTATATTCCATGTCACTAGAAGGAGTCTTAGGAGTTTTTTCCCCCATTTTTATCCCCATGTAGAAGGACCAACCATATACAAACCATAGGAGGGTTTTTAACCCCAAAAAAGTGTACTAGGAGATGGTACCATTGTAATCTCCTCGCTAAGATGAATCTAATGACTGCTTTTGTGAACTAGGGTAAATATTTTAGCACAAAAAAGTGTACCAATGGAATATACTATTGTGATCATCTCATCAAGATGAATCTAAAAACTAAAATTATGCAAAGCGAAAAAAATTCCATGCCTTTTTTTAATTATTTTTTTCAAAAAAGTGTTTCGAACAATACTACACTGATAGAAAAAATTAATTCTTCTCAGATTGTAAGTTATGTTTTTTCACTCCTCCTCATAGAAGTCATGCCTCATTAGATCTAAAAAACAATTCCATAGGAAACTTACCCAAATTGAATCTTTAATACCACTTGTAATGAAATTACTTATATGTTCACATAGAATGATTTTATATCACACATAATAAGTAAATATGAGAGATCACATAACAATAATTGATAGTATAGTAGAATACTAGATAATATAGAAAAGTGATTATGATGGGGTAACCTTAAAAATAATATACTAAGAGAAAACTACATAACATGATCATCAAAGACTAACCACTACCTCCTATATATAGTCTATTTATCCATGGTTATTCCATAGGCCAACCTAACTAAGAACATAGAGAAATGTAACAAGAATATAAAAGAGGTATGTAAACCATAACTCAACCACACATATCCCAAGACATACCAAATATTATGGTCATAACATGTAGTATGCAAAAATATTCATTAGATTAATCTTGGTCAAGTGATCAAAATAATACCATCTCCTGGTACACATTTTTGAGGTAAAAGACCCTCCTAGGGTTTGTATATGGCTAGTCCTTCTACATGGGGATGAAAATGGGGGCAAAAAAACTCCTTAGACTCCTTGTACTAGTGACATAGAATCTAAAACTTTAGATCCATTGATTTCTCAACATCAATCTAATAGAAAGGGCTTGGTATGACATGATGACTTTGTTACAGTTCAAACTAATGTTTTAGGGATGCATAGAGAGATTAGTGGTTTTCATAATCAATATAATTAGATCAATATTTGATTAAATACTCTTTCATCTTAGTTAAAATAAAACAACCCTCTAGTTCATCATTCAAGCCCTCCTCTCAACACTAACAATTTCAATTTTGGTGTGAAACCAATGTTTCCCAAAGTGGACTTACATAAGTTTGATGGTAAGGATCCTCTCACTTGGATTACCCAAATTAATAATTTATTTGATTTTCATCAAACTCCTAGTTATCAAAAGGTGATTATGGTGTCTCTATATCTCGAACCTGAGCAATTATTTGGTATCATAGGTTGTGTTCTCAAAAGAAAAAGAATGGCACTCCATTTACATGGTATATTTTCACTGATGATTTGTTGTATCATTATCAATTTAATGTCTTTTATAACTACTTTAGCCAATTAGCCAAAATATATTTGACGAGTGTCATTCAACTCCACATTTAATCAATATTTAATTGATGTCTTATCAACCAGGGTTGGTGTCCAAAGTTGTCTACAGTAAGGCATAGGATGGTATATCTAGAAGTTTTCTTATGGGGGTGTTTGATGGTCCTATTCTAACTTTGACTAATGAAATAAATGTGTCTTAAACTACTTGGTTCACTCTTTTGCTGAAAAAGAAAAGATATAATATTTAATCAAATAAATCCACTCTTTTTATTGAAAGTAAAATCACACTCCTATTTAAGCTTACATGGAAATGGAAATGTTTAACTAGAAAAGGAAATTTGCTTCACACATTTGTTGTAAAATAAAACACAATTTGCTTGGAAAGAAAATGACTTTGGAATAAGGAAATGTGTTTTAAACTATGAATTTGTTTTGATGTTTTTATGAATGAATGCAAATAATAATAAGATTATAATTAGTTATAACAAAGAATTAATATAACATAACATAAATATCATACACAATTCTTGGTTCCAAGGAGAGTGGGCCCTTGCTCCTCTCAGACTCAGGAACAAAGATTAATCATCCTAGAAACTAAAGTGATAATTCATAAAATTGAAATGATTACAAACTATTTGAAACTTGTAATATGCTTGTACGTATCTTTCTTCTATTATCTATTATCTAATAATTTTCAATGACAAAAGTCTTACCTTTTATACTAATACAATCAACTCAAAATAGGATGCAAAGAAATAAAATTCCTTGGTCGATCCACTCATCCAAAGATACGAGATTGGCTTTCCAAGAGATTCAATTATCCTGGTGAAATAGATATAATTATCCTATAATAGTCCTAAGATCTGAATATATATAAATTTATCAAAAGAAAATCCTTCAAAATAGTAGGTGGGTATTTTCCTCATTTGAATCCAATTGGAATGACTCTCTCTCAACTTATCTAGTTGCTAGCTTCCCCATTTGTAACTTTATCTTTACAAAATACATGGAATTGACCTTGCATAATCGGTAGGAATAAGCTTGTAGAGTATATATAAACAAGCCTATAGAGTCCATAGAGACAATCCTATATAGTCCATAGAAACAAGCCTATAGAGTCTATAGAGATAAGCCTACAGAGTCCATAAAAACAAGCCTATAGAGTTCATAGTTATATTGGATGGAGATCAAAATTGAACTTTAACTATACATCACCTATGTCTTGTTCTTGAGCATTCTTCACAACAAAAAACACTAAAACATGTTATGTATTAGACATTAATGACAAAGTAAAGGTTTAGTCTCTAGTTTAATATAACAAGACAAATATCTACTTTCCATGTAATAACTATCTAATAATCTATGATTTTCATAAGATAATATCCTTAGAGAGATGAATTAAGGGAAATAACATGTCAATAATGAGCCATATTCAGAGCTCATCATCTCCTCCAGGCTTTACCTTTTGTAAGTCCCATTGCAAACATTCATTGGCATTCATAGCTCTGACATCTATTTTCCACACTATAACTCAAATCAATCCATGATAATTTGGTGAGGAAATAATAGAAGAAGTAGAAGTATAGGTTTCATAATATTTTGTCTAGCCTAAGAATCCTAAACTGAGGTAGTCTATAGTTTCTGGACTGGTAGAGTCCATAGATTTTGGCCTAGTAGAGTTTGTAGCTTTCAGACTAGTAAAGTCCATAGATTCTAGGTATATGTCTCCATTCAATTCTTCCAAGTGTTTTTTAACTATGATCATAGCTAAGGAAGAAATATTGTTTGATGTGTTATTTGATTCGTCTACCTAAATTTTTTGTATGTGATTTGTTGATGGTTTTGTAAGAGGATACAACGAGATGCATTTGGATTTTAACCCATTAGAAATGGTCATGTCTCTTGACCTGTAATCAATTAATGGTACTAAATTAGCCAACCATGGTCTACCTAGGATTATGGGATATCTTAGATTCTTTGTTTTAGGTTTCTAGACCATGAAATCTACTGGATATTCCCAACACTCTATTAGTACTTCAACATTTTCTATAATCCCTTCTGGTTTAGTTATAGATTGGTCTACCATTTAAAGAATGGTAGTTATGGGTTGCATTCTCATAATAAATAGTGTATAGAGAGTATCTGTTGTCATAACATTAATTATTGCTCCCAAATCTAACAAGATGTTAGGAATTTCTTTACCTTTGATTGTGACTATGATCACTGAGCTTCCTAGATCTGCATATTTTGGAACTAATAGTTTTCCTGCTAATAAATCAACAAATTTTTTATCAACATGAATGGTTCCTAGATATTTTTCTTTCCTCCCAAGTGTCTTGATACAAAGGTTTTTGATGATCTTTTTCAATTCAGGTATATCCCTAATAGCTTGTAGTAGGGGTACCTCAATATTGATTGTTTTCAACTCATGGACCAAGTTTGATTTTGGTTTAATATCAATTTCTTTTAATCATTCAGGAAAAATAACTACTAGTGTAGTAGTGTCTTCTTTGTTTACTTCAGGGCTCATTTTGATTTTGGCTTCTCTAGTGTTTAATTGAGATGATTCTATTTTTTCTTTTTCATTAGGTATCTCAGAAATAAGAATTGGAGGTTTTTTTATTTTTTTTCCCTAATCTTAAATGTATGTCCAAACAATCAATATCTCCAACATTCATTATCTCTTCCTATTATTAACATAAATAGGTGCTAGTTGTTTATTTTTTGGATTTGCGATTGGTTTTGTACACATTGAGGGTTGATTGATTTGTCCTTGTTGCTAAATAATTGGGGGTGGCATTATAGTTTGATATTAAAGTGGTATTCTTGGTTGGGTGAATTGTTGTTGTGGGTTCCACTATAGATTCCATTGTTGATATTGATGTGGCATCCATTGCTGCTGTGGTACTTGTTGTTGTGGCTTTGACACCATCCATGGGGGTGTTGGCATCTAATATTATCCTGACCATAGATTTTGGATTGATGGAATTTGGGATTGATTCCAAAAAGGTGAAGGAACAAAAACATTCCATGGTGTCATCCATGGATTAACTAGGTTTCTTGCATTAAACTATCATTGAGCCTAGTTTTGTGGGGCAAATTTTTGTCTTTGGATATAATTTACTTATTTAATGGATTGGACTTGTGTTTTTATTTGATTTTTTAAAATAGGTAAAAGGGTGAAATGTTTGGTATCATGATCTATTGCATCACAGGTCCCACATAATGAAACATTGGTTTTATCTAGGGGATAGTCTCTAAGGGCATGTTTTTGTTTGCACTTAGGACAGTAGATTACTAAGGGTTCTATTGAATTTGACTTAGCTTAAAAGCCATCCAAATTAATATTTAGTGTAACCATAATATCTGACTTTAGATTAGAAAATTCTTCCATTAGCTTACCCACTTCATTCAATTTCACAAAGCTTCCTCTCCTAATTCTGGATTTTGTTCAAGAGTAGTTGGTACAAAGCTCAGAAATTTGATTGAAAGCCAACTTATTTAAGGCATCTCTAGTATCTTCTTCCAACCCTTTTACGAAAACCAATTTCTAAACTTCTTCAGTGAGTGGATAATTGGTTCTTTTATGAGTGAACATGAATCTATCCAAATAATCTTCTAAAGATTTATCCTCATTCTATTTGATTTTGAAGAAATCCTCTTTTCTTTCTCAAACATGGTAATAATATTGATACTTGTTTAAGAATTCTATCTCCATGTCATCCCATGTTCTAATAGAATCACTAGGTAAACCCATAAACCATCTTATAGCTACATATTTAAGTGTAGAGGGAAATAGTTTTAATTTCTGGCTATCTGTTATGTAATCATAGGTTTGACATAGCACCTTAAACTAAAATAGGAATTGATCAAGATCTTTTGTAGATATTTTCCAAAAATTTGGTAGATTAGCTGGTGAAATATTTTTCATGGGGGTTTGATCATTAGGATCTACAACAATAAGAAAGGAAAGAGTCCTTTCTAGTTATGCAAGTTGTTGATTTTTTTGGAGAGCCATATTTTCTTCTTTTGATGATGTTTCAAATCTAGGATGATCCTCCCACTGAATATTTATGGTATCAGTTATGGGTTGTTCAAAGTTCTCAAAATTTTCTTTAGCTATGGATTTTTAAAATGCTTCTTCTATGTCCTTGGCAATTTCTAAATAATGTCTTCCTACAAGAGATTGATCCTAAGGAATTTGTCCTATGGGGATTGCTTGTGGAAATGGCCTAATTTCTATCCAAGTTTTTGAAGATTCTTGCAGATAGGTTTCACTCATAACTTCTAGTTCACTACTCAGAGATGTTGGAGTTTCAACTTATGTTCTTGGTGGGAATTTTGGGATGAATCATCCTTTAGAGTCTCTAGGATGGTACATCAATTTATTGAATTATTTTGGGAATTTATGGTTTTTACAAAAAAAAATTGTTTCTATTTTTCACTCTAGACCAATAATTATTACCTTACTAACTCCTTGTGTCCCTGAAAATGGTGCCAAAAATGATGAGTGTTTTTCAAATCCTCATTTAATTAATATTTAATTGATGTCTTATCAACCAGGGCTGGTGTCCAAAGCTATCTACAGTAAGGTATAGGATGGTAGATCTATAATTTTGCTTATGGGGGTGTTTGATGGTCCTATTCTAACTTTGAATAATGAAAGAAATGTGTCTTAAAATACTTTATTCACTCTTTTGATGAAAAGGAAAAGATGTAACTATTTAATCAAATAAATCCGCTCTTTTACTTGAAAGTAAAATCACACTCCTATTTACACTTGCATAGAAATGGAAATGTTTAACTAGAAAAGGAAATTTGCTTCACACATTTCCTGTAAAAGAAAACACACTTTGCTTGGAAAGGAAATGACTTTGGAATAAGTAAATGCATTTTAAACTATGAATTTGTTTTAATGTTTTTATGAATGAATGTAAACATTAATAATATTCTAATTAGTTTTAACAAAGAGTTAATATAACATAGCATAAATATCATACACAAATCTTGGTTCCAAGGAGAGTGGGGCCTTGCTCCTCTCAGAATTAGAACCAAAGATTAATCAATGCTGGAAATTGAAGTGATAATTCACAAAACTGAAATGATTACAATCCATCTGAAACCTATAATATGCTTGTACGTATCTTTCTTCTATTCTCTATTATCTATTATCTAATAATTTTCAATGACAAAAGTCTTACCTTTTATACTAATAGAATCAACTCAAAATAGGATGCAAAGAAATAAGATTCCTTAGTTGATCCACTCATCCAAAGATAGGAGATTAGATTTCCAAGAGATATAATTATCTTAGTGAAATAGATATACTTATCCTATAATAGTCCTAAGATCTGAATATATACAACTTTATCAAAAGCAAATCCTAAAAACTAGTAGGTAGTTATTTTCCTCATTTGGATCTAACTAGAATGATTCTCTCTCATCTTATCTATCCACAAGCTTCCCCATTTGTAGCTTTATCTATATAGAATCCATAGAATTGACCTTGTAGAGTTTGTAGGAACAAACCTACATAGTCTGTAAAAACAAGCATGTGGAGTCCGTAGAGATAAGCCTATAGAGTCCATAGAAACAAGTCTACAGAGTCTATAGAGACAAGCCTATAGAGTCCATAGAAACAAGCCTACAAAGTTTGTAGTTCTACTAGATGGAGATTAAAATTGAACTTTCACTATACATCACCTATGTCTTCTTCCTGAGCATTCTTCACAATAAAAATCACTAAAACATGTTATGTATTAGAAATTAATGACAAAGTAAAGGTTTAGTCTTTGGTTCAATATAAACAAGGCAAATATCTACTTTCCATGTAGTAGCTATATAATAATCTATGATTTTCATAAGATAATATCCTTAGAGAGATGAATTGAGGGAAATAACATGTCAATAATGAGACACATTTTGAGCTCATCAATAATAAACAGGAATTGTGAAGAATTTAGATTCAAAATATATCCTTATAGGTGGAAGACATCACTAAGGAAAATTTGACTAATCTATTTTTTGGTGGTCTCAAAGATAGCATTGAATTGGAGTTTTGGATGTTTAAGCCAACATATGTATCAGAAGCTATCCCACGAGCATGCATGGTAGAGTAAAAAGAGATGGTCAAATGGAAAAACTTCACTAATGGTCATGATCACACGTTTCCAACACCATCATATCCTCAACCCACCAAACTGACACCTCAATAAATTGAGAAGTGATCCAAAGGGTTGTGTTATGGTTGTAACACAAAATGGAGTAAATACCATCATTGTGCTAAAAAAATTATTTTACATAGAAGGTGCCAATGAGGATGATGATGATGAGGAGGAGGCACTTGGTGAGGATGAATAAGGTCTTAAGGAGGAATTTGAAGACTCTTAGCCTACTATTTATTGTCATAACCTTTTAGGTATTAGTACTCCTTAAAATATTAAGGTGGTGGGTTTCTTAAATAATAAAAAGGTCATTATTTTGATTCATTCTAGGAGCAGACACAACTTCATAAATAATAAGTTGGTTACTCACTTAAAATATTTCATTTATCCCACTCCAAAATTTTAGGTCATGATTATAGATGGTGCTATTGTTAGCTACTTAGGAAAATTCCATAGTATAAAGTTGACCATGGGAGACTACTTGTTGGATTCTCTTATGTTTGCTATTCTCATGGGGGGGCTAACATTATTTTGGGAGTATAGTGGCTCACTAGTTTGGGCACTATTGAGATGAATTTCTAAGAATAATTCATGCATTTTCATTTTGAGGGAAGGAAATTTGAGCTAAAGGGATTAAGGGATAAATATCCAAAACTTTTTATCTCCCATAAAATGACAAAGATTGTCTAAAAAAGTGCTTAAGGATTTGTAGCTCGCTTGTTTTCCATGAAAGTTCATCCAACTCAGCCATTTACACCTCCTGATTTATAATAAGTGATTGATGCCCATTTGATTATTTTTTGGTGACATGTTGAAAAGACTTTCACCTAGCCACACATATGATCATGCTATCAAACTTATTCTTGGTAGTAAACCACCCAACATCAGGGCATATACGTATCATTATACATAGAAAAATGAAATTAAAAAGATGGTATATGATATGTTGGATACAAGAATCATTCACCATAGCCAAAGTGAATATTTTTCACCATTTGTCATGGTGTGAAAGAAACATGACACTTAGAGGATGTGCCCTGACTATAGGTAACTGAACAAGTACACTATTAAAGATAAGTTTCCTATTCTAGTCATTGATGATTTATTAGATGAATTAAATGGTGCTCTTTATTTTACAAAGTGATATTTTTATTTTGGGTATCATCAAATTTAGATTCGTGACAAAGACATACCCAAAATTTCTTTTAGGACTCATGAAGACCATTATGATTTTTTGGTTATGACTTTTGGGCTAACAAATGCACCATCTACCTTTGAAAGTTTGATGAATACTATTTTAGGCCATTTTTGAGGAAAATTTTTCGAGTATTATTTGATGATATCCTCATTTACATTAAGAATTGGGAAGATCATTTGCAGCATATGAAACAGGTACTCTCAATTTTAGAATAACATTAGTTGTATGCCAAACCTTCCAAATGTAATTTTGGACCTTGTGAGGTTGATTGTTTGGGTCATATGGTTTCATATATAGGAGTAAAAGTGGATCCTAAAAAAATCCAAGCAATGGTGGACTATTGATTCCTAAGATACTCAAGAAACTAAGGCGATTTTCAGGGATAACTAGATACTATGGTAGGTTTGTCAAAATTATGGTAGAATTATAGACTCACTCACATATTTATTAAAGAAAGACTACTTTTAGTGGAGTGATATAACTATCAGGGTATTTTAATAATTGAAATTGGTGATGTGTACCACTCTAGTATTGGCTACTCCTAATTTTTCTAAGACTTTGTGGTTGAATGTGATGCATCTGGGTATGGTATGGGTGTTGTACACATGCAAGAAGGTAGACCACTTTCATTTTAAATTTGTCAATTGAAGGTTAAAAATAAACATAAGCCCATTTATGAGAAGGAAATGATGGCCATTTTACATGCAGCCAAACAATGGAGGCCTTATTTGATAGGTCATCACTTTCAAGTAAAGACTAATCATGATAGTCTCAAATATTTTTTGGAACAAATGTTATCATCTGAAGAACAACATAAATGGGTAACTAAGATGTTAGGATATGATTTTGAAATAGTTTATAAGAAAGGTAAGTACAATGTAGTGGTAGATGCACTATCTAGGAAGGATGAATCAGTTAAGGCATTGCTATATGCTATGACCATTCTATAGGTAGATTGGCTAGAGGAAGCATGATTATAATTGGACAAGGATAGTGCTACCCATGATTTGATTTATAATATTCAACAAGGTTGTTGGAAATATTGTCATTGATGTCAAATGTCTAGCATTGGTGATAAAGGCCCCATTGCATTTAATGGTGTTTTTAATATTCATATCTTGGCTAATGTGTGTTAATATTTATTTAATATTAAAAAATATATATTTTTTTGCTTTTAAGTCAAAAAAGGGCCCATGGAGAATTCAAAGAGTCATGGGGTAAAGACAAAAGAGGAATGGGATGCATTTTCTCATGAAGAGTCATCTTGAGGAATTTCAAGAGTCACCATGTGAAGAAAAAAGAGGGTGTGCATTTTTCCATTAAGGGTCACTTTGAGGAATAAAAAAATTCACCAAGATAAAGACAAAAGAAGAAAAGATGCATTTGCTTATGAAGGGTCACCATGTGACTTTTAAAATGCAAGGATATGAAGGGTCATGCAAGTTTGGTGCCATTTTCTATGAATAGATTAAAGGGTCACAAAGGGTGAATTCCAAAGGTCATTTGAAAAGCTATAAATAAATTCTTGAGAAGCCATTTTTTATATGCAAGAGAGTGCATGGTTTTGTAATTATTTTATATAAGAAAAGAGGAGAGAAAATTAGGAGATATTATTGAGCTCTATCATTTGTTGAGTAAGCAACATTGAAAGATAGTTGTGTTTTATGCACAAGAGGGGTTGGTGCTCCTATGGGTTGGTACTCACAAATATTTGTAAAGGGTTGGTGATCCTATGGGTTAGTGATCACAAATAGTTGTTGTGTTGGTACTTGACAAAGGGGTTGGTGCTCTTGAAAGTTGGTGCTTGTGAACTTTGTAATTTGATTTGGTGCTCATTCATATACTTAAGATTGTTCTTCATGGTTTTTCCCACTTTGGGTTTCCACATAAAAATTTGGTCTCTCTCTCTCTCTCTCTCTCTCTCTCTCTCTCTCGTGTGGGGCATGTTATTGTTTCAGTTTTATTACATATCTTGAATGTGTGATTAAGTGGTTAAAGAAAAGAAATCAGATTAAGTAAAAGATATATAATATACTGATTCACACCCCCCCCTCTTAGTATATTTCATGCTTAACAAAGGTTTGGGTGGATTTGAAACATTCACATGGAAGGGTTATGCATTATGGTATAAAGACAAATTATACATATGTAATAATTCTCTTCTTAAACAAAAAATCCTTTAGGAACTTCATGTAACTCCAATTGGGGATCATTTAGGATTTTTGAAAACTTATCATAAAATCAAGAAAGATTTTTTTTTGGGAAGGAATCAAGGGGGATGTCCAAAAATATGTGGCTGAATGTATGATCTATCAACAAAATAAAGGAGAAACCATCAAAACCACAAGTCTTTTTTAGCCTTTATCCATCCCTAGCTAACATTGGTAAGAGGTGTTTATGGAATTCATTACAGGGTTACCAATATCTAATGGTTAAAATGTTATCATGGTTTTGGTAGATCATCTAAGTATGCTTATTTTTTTTTATCATATCCATTTGTTTCTAGTACAATAGCTTCTAATTTTTTCAATATAGTTTAGAAATTGCATAGTACCCCTAAGATCATTATCAGTGATAGAGATACCATCTTCACTAGTAATATTTTGAATGAGTTATTTGCATGTTTAGGCACCCAGTTGGCTCATAGTTCATCTTATCATCCTTGATCAAATTTAAGAATTGAGGTAGTCAACAAATGTTTATAAGGATATCTCTATTGTTTTGTTTTTCATAAATAGGATAAATGGGTTCAATGGTTGCCACTTAATAAATGGTGGTATAATAATTTTATTCATAGTTATTATAAAGTGTCCCCTTTTTTAGCATTATATGGGTACCACCCACCATCTATCACTTCAAACTTGAAAGTCCATCCTAAGGTTCATATAGTTGAAGAACATATTGACCATCAATAGGAGATCCTTGCCAGTTTGTGTGAAAATTTAGCCATGGCCTAGAATCTCATGAAATAGAAGGAAGATCAATAAATGAGTGAGAGACACTTTGACATGGGTGATTGGATCTTTGTTCACTTACATCCATATAAGAATATGTCCTTGAAGAAAAATAAAAAGGATAACAAGTTATCCCCTAAGTATGGGCCTTATCAAATCTTGCACAAAATTAGTAGTATGGCCTATAAGCTAAAGGTTCCTTCTTCCACTTACACAAATCTAGTATTTCATGTATCATGCCTGAAGAAAATCATTGGACACAAATTTTCTACCCAAATTGAGTTACCAAAATTGCATAAGGAAGGAAGAGTTACTCTTGATCCTGAGGTGATCCTTCAAATGTGCATTAAGTAGTTGCAGTCTTGAGTGATTAAGGAGTACCTAATCAAATGGAAGAATTTTCCTTGTAAATTTATACTTGAGAGGATGAATCATTTATACAAAAACATATAGAGTTGATTCAACATTGAGGACAATGTTGTTTTTAAGGGGAGGGGCATGCTATGCCCTTAACCTTTGGCATGTCTTGGGTTATGTATGGCTGAATTATGGCTCACATACCTCATTTATATTCTTGTTACATTTATATAATTTCTTAGTTAGGTTGGCCTATGGAATAACCATTTATATGTAGACTATATATACGAGGCAGTGGTTAGTCTTTGATGATCATGTTAAGTATTCTACTTTTAGTGCATTGTTGTGGAGGTTACCCCCTCAAAGTGGCTTTACTATATTGTCTAGTATTATACTCTAATATCAATTATTTTTGTGTGATATCTCATATTTTATTATTATTTGTGATATGAAATAATTATGTGTGAAAATTGAAGTAAATTTATTACAAAGCCCTAGTCATAGGTCTCCAAACTACTCTATCTTTGGGAGTCAAGACAATTGATGTATTTGATGATTCCTAGCTTGTGGTCAACCAAGTTAATGGATCTTATCAGTGTAAAAATGATGTCCTATTAAATTATAAACAACTTGTATATGTACTCTTAGCATCATTTGATAATTACCTTATCGATTCAATTCTATGATCTACTAACAAGTTTATGGATATAATGGCTTCCCTTGCTTCCCAAATGCCATCTCAACCTCCTAAATATAAACTCTTTGATACCATTAATTAATTTATCACCCCATCTTATATCCATTCTAACCTTCTTAACATTTGTAATGTGGAAGTATCTCCATCAGACATTTGGTCTAAATAAACTTTTGATTACCTCAACCTTAATATCATTCTTCCTAACCTTTCTAGAAATGCTCTAAGTTATTTTGTTCAAAGTACCTCTCATTATACCATACTAGGGAGAATCCTCTAAAAAAATGGCTTTGATGGGCTCCTTCTCTATTGCCTTCATAGTCATGAAGCTTCCCATGCCATCAAGGAAACACATGACAAAATCTATGGGGGACATTTTAGTGGTTTAGCTATCGCTAAACACTTCCTTTGCCTTGTATATTATTAACTTACCTTTAACAAAGAATATTATGATTATGTAAATAAGTGTGTCAAATGTCTATAACATGCTAATTTACACCATGCACCAGCCCATGGCCTTCAAGTATCCAAATATTTTTGTCCTTTCTCACAACGGGTCCTTTGATCTTATTAGGTAAATCAATCCTCATTCATCATAATGACACAAATTCATCATTAGTTAGACCAATTATTTCACCAAGTGGGTAGAATCCATTCCTCTCATCTCTACCAAAGCCAAAAATATTGTCAACTTCATTAGCCACCACATCATCTATCATTTTGGTGTTCCCCATAATATCATCACTGATAATGGTAAATATTTTAAGAATATGAAAGTCTAAGGTCTTTGTGATGCATTTGGAATTAAGTTAAGATTTTATTCACCTTACCATCCACAATAAAAGGTATAGGTGGAAGCCTTTAATAAAATATTTAACAAAATGTTTACCAATGTAGTCAATGCTTCAGGTCAAGATTGGCACTTGCATATCCCATTCGCTTTATGGGCCTATCACATTAGAATTTGAACCTCTATGGGTGATACCCCTTTTTATCTAATCTTTGTATTAGAGGCAATCTTTCCTCTCAAAGTCCAGATTCCCTCTCTTCACATATCTTTGTAAGAGATCATTTCTGATAGAAATTATCATCAATAATGTCTAGCATGACTTGAGATACTTGATAAACATCACCTTGTAGCACTTTACCATCTTTGTGTTTACCAAGAAAAAATCAAGCATGCTTACAAAAAAAACCTAAAATAATGAGAATTCAATATCAGAGACCTCATCCTTAAGGAAAATCATCATGTCACCAACATGGAAAAAATCAAAAGAGATAAATTTTCTTTCAATTGGCTTGGAACTTACATCATCACCCATAAATATGGATCAGGAGCTTATCATTTGTCCTCTCTCAAAGGTGAATAGAACCTAAGCCTCTCAATGCTTTGTATCTACATGCTTTCTTTTATTAAAACAAGGATCAAACTCAATTTTTTTCTAAGTTAAGCTTGTCCCTTGATTTATGAGATTTTTACCTTCATCTATCTATCCCTCTCCCTTTGAGGATAAATGATTACAACATAGAACCATGTGATTAACCATCATGGTTATAGCCTAAACCTAAATATGGGTACTATGGCTCTACCCATGGCATGGTTCTCATGAATACTTTTCATCTCTAATGAGATAGAATTCCATGATCATTTGTTTCTCAACCCATTCCTTTCACCTACCATTAACCTCTTTATGTTAAAATTTTTTGCCCTTATAAAGGTAGACCTCTAAGCTTAATTAGACTTGTCCATGCCTAAAAAAAAACCTTAAAATCCAAAACAAATATCATTTGGGTCACATATTTATAAAATGGTAGACTAATCCCTTGAAGGACTATTATACAAAACTAAATTACTTAAAAGATAGACTACTCCCTTGAAACACAACTATCAAACATACAAACCCAAACTTAGACCACTCCCTTGAAAGATGGCTAAGTAAAATGGCTCAAATATTATCATTTGAAGCTTTTTACATTGATTAGCTTCACAAATTATCAAAAACAAAAGTAATAAACAAAATACCTTATATCAAAATTAGATATTCCAAGAAATTTGCAATCAATGTTCATATCTAGCATTAGTAGACTTCTCACATCGATCAGTCTACACCTAGAATTAAAAAATGGAATTGTCTACTATGGTTCTTAGGTCACCTATAAAAGGGGAAAACTAACCCACACAAGGTTAATTTACCTATCCACCCATTTACCTTTCACCCACCACCTATTTTCCCTTTATACCATATTTTTAATCAAGGGATTTTGAGCTTACTTAACACGATCATGATCAAGGCACCTACTTATCAACCTAAACATGATAATTCAAAGCATTCAAGAGGCTTAGTTTCCTTAAGCTAGCCTAACTTCAAGTTTTTTTCATCCTTACCAATGAAAAGGCATCATGTTTCTTTTCTTATCTTTCATTATTGGTTCATGTAGACATGCATCTCATGATTCTCATTTCTTTTTCCTACATTTAGTTTATTATCTAAATTACTTTATGTAATTTCATCACATCCTTAACCATAATAAAATTACATCTCCATTATCATGAACAATAAACATCAATGATAAACACAAAATTGTGAAATATATCCATGAACATACAACATATATCTACCTACGATCAAAACATCATGAATCACATCCTACATCATCTCTAATATCATCCTATCCATATATCATCAAAAAATCATATGAACATACATCATATCATAAAAAACCCTAATTAAAACATTCACCATCATGTCCATAAATAAAATCAATGATCAAAACATCATGAACCACACCATAGATCAGTTATCTATTTATGTATCATCCTATCCATTTACCATAACATCATAATAATTCATCTTATAAAAACCACATCAGCATAACCATAAAACATCCAAATACATCCATCACCATAATCATAATAATAATAAACCATATTCTAAACATCACCTGTCAAAGCTACAGATTCCATATCTCATAAGCATAAAGCATAAACCATAACTAGGTGCCAAAACCAAATCATAAATCATACATCATAAAATATTCAGACCATGAACCATAGCATAACCATCAAATCAATGAACCATAATAAAAAAACATGGACATACATCATATATCTATCATCATAAACATCATCATATACATCATGTCCATTAAATAACAATACATGTAATAATGTATCTCTCTCTCATATACATCTCACATCATTGGCACCTAGGCTGGTATCAAAATTAAAACAAAAACATATACATCATATAATATCATATATCAAGCCCTTGGGGCACCAATACCACTCGCTCCTCCACCTTCACTACCATCTAGTAATATCCCCCTTGGCCTACCTACCTAACCCACTATAGAGGCTCACTATCTTGGAGTATCTATAGTTTGACCACCTACTAAATTGGATTTTTACTCTCCATATTTAAGCTTTAATGGAAACTATGCCAATACTATTACCTCATAATATCTCAACTCCTTAATAGTGGATAAGTATCATGTCATAAAAATAATATCAGATCCTCCTATAGGTGCCCTTCTTGGTGTTTCCACCACTCATACCCTATACCTCAGTGAATCTCTCTCCTAAGTCACTAACCCAAGAGAGTTCATCACCTAATATTTCTCTCCTATTAGCATCACCACCTGAACTTATAAAGTGATAATTTGGCCTTATAAAGTTTCTACTAGTCCTTGTAATCTAGTGATCTAGGCCTATGCCACTATTAGTACTGCCTGTGCCTAGCCATCCTAACCTCTACCCTATACCAATGCCATAGTAGGATCCACATCAATGGTCTGTTGAACCTCATAACCCCATCCAAAATCAGCCACTACATATAAATCTTGATACTATGTTATATATCTATCCACCACACCAACATCATCTATTTCTACTCTAGCCAATAACTCCTCATGATCCAAAACTATGTCCTGTGGTTGTGGCTCGAGAAGTAAGAACTTAACATCCTCCCTCCTCTATCTCAAGAATGCTAGTGGAATCCCCTAATTAAGGCCAAACTACCTTCAAACTCAGTTTAATGATATGATCTCAGTCTCACCATCTTGCCTCCCATTTATCTATCACCAACTCTATAGTGATAAAGTGTGATAGTTGTATTGGGCCCACCTAAACCAACCCACATAAGGCCTCCAGACCATGTCACCAATAATCAGACCCTCGAAGGTATATTTAAACTAATCAATGTCTCTAACACCACCACTTGCCCTTGTCAATACATAATATCCTCACCATCATAGGAAACTAACTTTATAGTCTACTAAAGCGTAGCCATCCCATGGTAACCCCAAAGGTCTCAACACTTGAATGTGCTTGTATGCCCAATAATGGAGCATGAACCTAGTGTTGATCCCATATCACCCGTGTGCTAAAATGGCTTAAAGTTCCCTATAAATTTGGACTAATAACACTAGTTTCCACCCAAACACAATCCTCCCCAATAATATCTCCATCAACACTCCTAATAATATATACAAAAATTGATTGCTTCTTGAATTAGGCAAATAAAAATAAGACACTACCATCATCATAATCAATAAAAATCAATCCCTTAGAGCCCATTGGTATAATATCCCATATCTAAAACCAATTATATGATACTTGGCATAGACTCAATCCACTCCATATACTAGATCCATATGATAGTCCCTCTCATCACTCTTGATGTGATAAATTGGCTCCCCCTGAATGGGTAGCCATGTAATCCTATAAACATCCTCCCAGAGGATGGTCATCTCCCTAGTTGGTAACAAAAATGTGTTCATGGTTGGGTCCCATCTCTTGATGAGGTCCATGATCATAATTTCATCCTATGGTAGGTGATGATAGTGTCTCATGGCCCTAAGCCAATGTCCTCCATGTGCCTCCACTCATCATCAGTCATCCCATCATGAAACTCTACAAAGATCTTAAAGACTTGGTCCCTCATCTAGATCTGGTCATGTGCCTATAAAATAATAATGTTAACAAGAACACTTAGTTTTCCAAATCAAGCTTAATATCAATGTACACCTACCTTTTTTTAACCCATTCTAAACTATCACATTACATTTAACATATTACCTCTAATAGTGAAATAATAATTTATCATTAATCATAACAATCAAATAACTCTACCCAATAACTAATTCCTAATTTTCAAATATCCTACCTTAACATACCACACCTTTCCTAAACTTATAAAACCCATGCCTAAATCTATTCAACAACTTTTTCCATAGAACATTACTACTTGAAACTTGACCTAAATCATCCCAACCCATCACTCAAACATTCCACCTTTCCTAAAACTTACACTTAACACCTTAATCAAATAAACCATTTTAACAAATCTTCAAATGAACCTTTTCAATAACATCTTCATTTACAACTTTTAAACACATTTTCCATAACACAATCGACCACTGATGGTTGGACCAACCATCAACAGTCATGTGACACACTTTACCCTTGGTTTTTGACTACTGATGGTTAGGTAAAACCACTAATAGTTACTTTGTGTGACCACCGGTGGTGAGAACCTAAACCTAAACTCCCTCAAAATAACAAATTAAACTACTTTAGACCTTACTATAAACCCACCTCAACATAACTCCTTAATCAATTTTAAAATTCATCAGCTACATTTTCCAATGTTACCCATAACCCAAACTAGGGCATCATAGCCCAAAAAATTTCAAAACCCTATCAAACTAACCTAAAGCTACTTAAATTCACCATCTATCACAATCAAATCAACTAAACACCAATTTTAAAAATGTCTCCTACCTCATTCCTTGATCACTATCGAGGTTAGAGCCTACGTCCAACTGCTCATCCATGCCCTCATCCACCCTCCACCTTGATCAACCTTGAACACATGCTCAACTAATTACCAACCTACACCTCATCATTGACTCAATCAACCCTCAGTGAAATACTAAAGTGTAAAATCCCCAGAGTACAAAATGCATGGAGGTCAGAATTCTAAAGTGAAAATGAAATCTCACTTTCAATTTTTATGTTCCAATTTTTTATGGTTTCTTCTTAACCATTAATGATCAGGGTGAACATTGATGGTCGACCTGGGGAACCCCTAACTATTGATGGTTAGGGTCTCACACCTTCTCCATTTTAGGCACTTATACCTACATGCCAAAATTTTGGTGATCACCTAATCTCCCCCAACCAAACCATGAAATTTTTGGAGATTACCCTTTTATAACCCACCATTAGACCATGTCCACCTTGATGTTGGCCATTTTTGACCCAAACTATTCACATATTTTGCAACAACCTTGAATTAGTCTTTTTAACCATAATAACCATTTTACCATGTTGACCATTTGAATTTTACACCTAGTGCATGACCAAACCATTTATATTTTTCAAGGGAGTACTTCCTACCTTGGATACCCATGAAATAGAGTTACCCGATCAGGTATTACCAATGATGTGGACTAGTTATCCTATCACCTATTCTTCTAAAATTGACATTATTTTTACCAAAATTAGCATATTTAGTCTTTGTATGATCTTGACTATCACACTTATTCATATTTTGTGCACATTATTTGCATTTCAAATGCCCAACCACACTTTTTATCACCACCTCGTGACTCACCATATACCACTTATCAAACCGCAACTCAATTTTGGTTTCACCTCATTAAATCCTAATTTGAGGGGGAACACCTCCTCCCATACTCAGGGTAATTAGACCTTTGACCAACACTCCATTTTTTATTTTACACCTTGTTAATTCAAAAGTTGCATAATAAAAAGGGGTGAAATATAAACACTATAAAACTACACATGACATTTCTATTTGCCAAAATGCCTTAAGACCCATATTAAACCCTCAATTTAGTTGACCACCTACTTATCTAACTCGTCAACCTACTAACTTAAAATTTAACCAAACATTTTAACCCCACCTTGACCAATTTACCTTTGGAACTCGACCGTCGATGATCAATCCAACCATTGATAGTTATCCTAACCATCAACAGTCAACTTTCCTCACCTCCTCAACTTTTGAACACATCACCATTTATGTGTGAGATAACAAGGAAACATTTAATATATTTTCCTTATGTGGTGCTAACCAACTTTCAATAATCATGATCAACAACCTCACACTCTAAGGAACCTTCCATCCTCCATCTTTATTTGCCTATAAAAGGAAGGGAGTGAGAGGTGAAAAGGATCAATCACAAGAATTATGAAGAACATATATATTCAATCTCTCTAACATCCAGTCTTCTTCTAATAACTTAGCATCAACAAAAGAGACCTAAACCTCTGACAAATTTACTTTTGAGGCCAAAGTACCATTACTCTAGAAAAATTGTTTTATCCTTCAACCATCAAACAACTAATAAGTTATAGGTATATCAATACTATATCATTATTATTTTATATTTTTAACCTCCTTAACTTGATCAAATCTATCTATACCTTATTTCCTCTCTACTAGATCCTCAATAGAACCTCTATCTACCCATCTACCTATTCTACAATTCCTTTTTGATCATCTTTAGAAACTCATAGGCAACCATCGATGGTTAGCATAACCTCCAATGGCCACCCCCAACTACTGATAGTTACCCAACCACCAATGGTTAGCCTAACTACTGATGGTTCACCCAACCGCCTATGGTCACTATGGTATAAAATAATAGTAAGTTATTTTTAGCCCTTTTCCCCCAACCAAACCTAACTTTCTATGTTCCTACCTATTCACATACCCTTTTTTATTTTTTAAACTAGATCCCACCCACTTTAACACAAGTATTGACTAAATTTTGCTAGATTTAGTCATTTTCTTTAATAAGAATTCTACTTTCTCCTTATATTGAATTTCACTTACTTTATGTAAGTACTTTACTTTATCATTCCAACTTGATTATTATCTACAATGTATTGATAGCCTCTTATCAAGCTTATACTTCTAGGATCTAGCTCACTCTAGGCAGTCCACTTAACTATCTTACTAATGATTCCCTTTGCTAGCATGTTTTTATTTGTAGGTTATTACTTCATAGCCAACAAGGAGTTCTTCATCATCATATGGATTACACATACATCACCAGCCAAGTATTTATACCACACCCTTATTACTATTTTCTTGTCTTCTTCCAAAATTAAGAAATGAGTGAAAATTGAGAGAAACAAAATCATTGTACAAATAAAGTCATTCTAAGGGTGTTTTTACATCAATGACAAAGGGGGAGATTGTTGAACATGGTCATCTATGTTAGGTTGTCATTCATGTTAAATAAATCTTGTGATTCTAGTACATGAATGATAAAGAGGTTGTGTTTGATATCTTCGAGAGATATGGCACATTTTCAAGTCTATAAGGACAAATAAGAAGTTGTGAGGTATCCATAGATGTGTTGATGAAGCTTTGGTGTGCCACTTGATCATTTGGAATGAGAAAAATGCATATAATAGTTTAAGAGAAGCTAAATCATCATGCAAAAATGAATGAACTAATAATTCTATGCATTTATTATAGGCACTCAGATAGTCAACCAAGGTCAAAGGTTTTCATGGAGATGTTGTCTATAGTGCCAAGAAGGTACCCTGAAGATTTGGATCCCTAAAGCTTTTTCTAGCTTAAGATATAAATATTAAAATTTTCTCTAGTAGACTATGATGGGACAAAGACCATCAAGTTAAACTACATTGAAGTTTGAGGTCAACTAGTCAGTAGATCTAATGGTTCATGTTAAATTGCAAATCTTGATCCAATGATGCACATAAAAGTCAATATTACTAGTTACATGTGTCACATTCATAAAACTTGGATAAAAGATAAATAGTTTGTGGGTTTTTATAATATTAGAATATTTATGGTGTGATTTGAAGTCAAAGAGTCAAATGTGCAAAAGGCACATAGAGCTACCAAGTGGCACAATCGTGGGAGCTCAGATCTCAGATCAATGGTGAGAACTGAAAGATAAAAAAACTCATTAATCTAAAAATATTTATGGTGTGTATTTAGTCAATTTTTTTAGGGAACATGATATGATCTCAATGTGTCCAAGGTTTAACATATGCTTAGTGATCGTTAGAATTTAAATATTTGAATTTGTGAGGGAAAATTAGTGCTTAGTTTTCATGATATAACTTTTGATATATGCAAAATTTCTTGGTGGTTTAAAAATAAACATTGTAGAGGAATTCAAATCACATATATAAAATATCGTTAAAAGGTATAAATGTTTATATATACAAAGTTATGGAGCTTAAAATTTAACTATTTATTCATTAATGGTGCTATATTGTACATAATGTTTTTTGAGTAAATTGTGCTTTAGCAGAAGAGTGTTCTAGTGGGAGCAATCACCTAAAGATGTATTAGAAATCATATGGAGTGGACCCATGTAATTAAAAGTGATATTATGTTTTTAATTTACTTGATGAAGTGCTAAATGGGTGAATAGGTCTCTATGAGACCTATAAGGGCTAATCGGGCCTAATTGAAAGGCATAACTAGTTAAGTGTGAGCCATAGTTGATATGGCTAACCTATGTGGATAATATTGAGCTATGTTACATATCTTAAGGGTTAATATAAGTATTATGGTCAACCTATATAGTGATATTTAGGAAGACTGTATAAATATTAAAGACCAAGGTAATGGTTTCTAGACTTGAGTGTGAATGTGTTGAGATCTAAGAATATAAAGGCAAAGAAAAGAGATCAAAGAGAGTTTGATCAGTGCAAAACTAAATTATAAAACTAATTGAGATGAGAAAATAAGATATGAGATATCCAAAAGGGTGTTTGGATGTATTTCTTGTATGATCAAGATTGTGTGTGTGTGTGTGATGAGTTAAAATAAAGATGTTATACATTGTGTCTCCAAAAAATAGACTGGTCTGTAATCAAAATTTATATTTGTTTATTTAATAAGGTGTTGTATGGGTTCTCAACATCTATAACAAGTGGGTGCTTTTTCACACTTAGGGGTAGGTGCTCCTTGTGAAGTGGGTGATTCACTAAAAGGTATCATGTTTTTGATCATCTTATAGGACAAGTAGTCTATATTTTTATAGGCTTGAGAGTGGGTTTCATTCCCCAAGAGGGTTTCCCATGTAGATCTTGTGTTATGTGTATGATCTTACTTCATATTTGTTATTCATTATTATGAACATCGTGTATGCTTTATGAATTTTTATGGTCATTGATTAAGAGTTTGAAAGGATTACATTTGAATTTTGAAATATCTTACATGACTAAGTCACCCCCCTCTTAGTGAATGTACCTCTAACACTAATAGTTTGGCCTTTGGACCCATTAAGCAGGGCACATGAACAATTCCTAAGGTACGAAAATGCTAAGTAAAATGAATTAACAAAGTAAACCAAAGTAAATACTTAAGTGAATTTTCCATGTGCAATTAGTGAAAACAAATTTTAAAAAAGTAAAATTAAATAAATATGAGGTCATGATGACATCATCATCCTCAAAGTCAAGGAATTTAAAATATCTCCCTAAATGTAATAAATTTAGAAATGGAGAGTCATGCATAATTAATGGGATATTTATCCTAGATATTAATTACATGTCCCATATTTAACTCAACTAGGGTTAGCTTTAACTCACCTAGGGTTAGCTCAAACTCAACTATGGTTAATTATAACCTAACTACTCTTGGGTTATAGTTAATATTGAAGGCTATAAATGCAAGGCCTCACCCATTGATCTTTAAGATTTTTATGTGAAATGTTATTATGCCAAAATACATCCAAAAATATTAATTTTAGTGTTACCATTCCCATTTCATAAACCAAGCTAAGCCAAATCCAACCATCATTACCAAGGTGTTAAGGAGAGGTAGAGCAATGGAGCTTCATTGACAAAAATTTCTTGAGAACATAGCTAAACACATCAATCCATGGCCAACTCACAACACTTACTTTCATGGAAGGTAAAATATATTATTTTACTTTCATTTTTTTAGCTAATTGTTTAGTTCTCTAGGTCACTTATTTTCAAGGGTAGAGGTGTTAAGTTTTAGTGTGTTTGTTTTGATTTTATTGACTAATACCATACTATTCTCCCTTCTACATCAAATTCCTTATTCACATTTATGGTATGATTGGTGGGACCATGCACCCTAAAATCATGAATGGAGTATCTTGGGAGCCTTTTGGAATCAATAAAATTTCATTATATAGCTTCACTTTTTGATTTCTTGCTAACTTTTCCATTTTTTCCTTATGAATACGTATTTGTGAATTTGTGACTACATAACTGTGAATTCGATGAGGTAAACCATGAATTAATTGGATAAATCTATGAATTCATCACTAAAACTTGTGAAATTCACTAATTTAGCATCAACCCTATAAAACTATGAAATTGAACTTAGAAACGATAAAATCATCAAGAAAATAATGAATTCATCCTACACGAAAATGGGTATTTTCCTTGTTTTTTAACCAACTATGAAATTGGTTCATATTTGTGAATTCATAAATTACAGTAGAAAATTTGTTTGTTTTCAATAGCATAATCATATTTTAGGGAAGTGAAATTACATTTTGAGGCTATGAATCCATTTCACCTAGTCACGAATTTGTCCTATCAAGTAACTAAATTATTTTTCTAGCTATGAAATCAATATAAAACCATGAAATCATTCTTGTGTGTTTCTATGTTTCGTTTTAGGTTTCCCTTAATCATAAAATTATTGTTTAAACTATGAAATTATCACTTGAAGTGTGAAATTACCTACCGAAACTATGAATTTATCTACCGAAGTAGTGAAATCATCAAACTGAGTTGTAAAATCATTCATAAACTATGAAATCACCCACTATAATTTGTAAGCATTTGGGTTTGACTATGTTTTTATAACATAACAATTTATTAATTTGTAGTTTATTACGTAATTGTGAAATCATTCTAGAGAGGTGATTTTGTGCTTTTTTGAGATAATTTACAAGGATGTCACTTTTGCTAAGCAACAAGAAAACCTGCTAACACTTTTTATAAGATCTAAAGACCAAGGAAAATATATTTTTATAAATTTAAATATTTAAATCACATTTACATTTGGTGCTAAAAAATTGTTTAGTTCCTTTGATTTTTGATATTTTAAATTTCATGAATTGAAAACAAAGCCAAGGGGTTAAACTTCACATCACATTTTGCTTGGGTTTTTAAAATGAACACAAAATTAGACTAATTGATCTTAAGAGAATGCTTGTTTATTATTTTTTTTTTTTTTGTATGTTTTTATAAAATAGACTTAGTGCATATACTTTCCCCCATCCCCTTTAGGTAACATGAGTGACAAAAAGTGCTTTGTAATTTACTTTTTATCACTTAGTCAAATAATATAAGGAATGTTTCTAAAGCACTCCCCGTGATCCAAATGACTTGACTAAAATGACCTTAAAGTCCTTCTATATTTATTTCTTGCATATTGGCTTGTGGGAAATATTTCATCACCTCATTATAAGTTATTTAGGGGAATGCATTGACTCAGGATTTAATCTCCCAACATCATTTCAACTCCACTTCACAACAGGGTATATAAATTAGGGCACATGATACTACAATTTCCAAGGGGCTGAGTAGCTAGCCTCTCTGATCATAAAAAAAACTTGAGTTTGGTCTAGATAAACATCAGACTCCACTAATAAGTGCATGGATGGAGTTGATATGCAAAATAATACACCCTTGCATAGTAAGGTAGTTAGTATGAACTTAATTGATGTGATTACATCTCTCATGTTAACCACACTTGGGACCATATAGAATGCATGAAACTTATAATTTTTAGACAACCCCCATATGTCATAGAAATATTATCAATGTAGGTAGAGTAGCTTGAAGTTCCATGTCATCATATGAAATCTTGAGAGAAGAGGGGACCTAAAAACCCTACTATTCATGTGTATATGAATTTATGAATTAACACAATATTTCCTCTCAAAAAGGAGTATATGAAATAATTTGACGATATGAAACCACCTTGTCATTTTTTAGGAATAGGATGATAAACTTGGGTTTTTTGTATTTTTCATTTTATTTTCATTATTTACAGTCAAAAAATATTTTTTTTGTCAAAAATATATGTCCAAATCATGTCCAAATAAATTCATGTTTATACAACCCTTTTAGCCTAAAGATGTGTTATGCCATCTGTTTGATACCATACTTTGCCTTAGTCATTTTTCAAAACATTTGAGTGTGTGTGTTGCTTTCTTGAAAGTGTCATCATTATGCTACCCATATCATTCCAAATCTTTGCCTTAGATTTTTTAAAACAAACCATTTGTCATAACTTTTAGGCAAAATAACATCATTATTCTACTCACATTATTTCATAACCTTTTGACTTATGCTAATTTAAGTTGGAAATCATGTATGCATTTTGGTCTATGTTTGGTACATTATGCCACCCATTTTGGCTTAGGATATTTTTTAATTAAGAAACCAAGTCTTCTAAATCAAGTGAAAAATTAGTCTTATGAAGTTTAGACTCAAACATTGATTGGTTCATACCTATGCCTTGCTTAACTTTGGCTTAGACATTTACCTCTCACTTTTGGATTGTGTAACTTGGAATAATTACTTTCTTGTTTTAACAATCTTTGTGCCTAGATTCTATAAGTGATCTTATCTATGTGTCTTATATCTCTTTTATTTCTTAGAACTAAAGTCAAAAATCTCTCAAGTACAACCTTAAGCATGATTATTTTACATTTGAGTCTTGATCACCACTTGTGATTGAATGTTTTACTCATCCTTATTTTTTCATATTTGGAATTTCTTTTCCCAATTAGTTTTATGCATATGCCTAAAGCCCAATGTATTTTACCAATGGTAAAGTTTGTGTTTAAATCTGTATGCCAAGTTTGAGTTTGAGTGTTTCAAATTGCCTAGCATTTTACTATTTTTTATCTCAACCTAATGGAAATTTGAGAAATATGGATTTAAGATCATACAACTAATCTAAATCTACTCAAACAACAAAATACTTAAGTAAGATCTAGATCCATTAGAATTAAATACAATAGATAAATTCACAATTCAAATCAACATTATAATCTTGAAGCTAAATTCTCTAAATTATGATTAAACATGATATGAAAACAAGAGGAATGGATTGATTACCTTAGACTCAAAATTGAGACATGGTGATTTCTTGATCAAGGATGTTGGATGATGAATTTAAGGATTGTTTTGGCATGAAAACTTCAATTTAATTTGTATTTGGCCTTCCATGGAGGAATGGAGTTGTTAAAATAGAATCTGGAGTGAGAAATCAAGGGATAAAATTCAAATTTAGATCATGGAGATCTAGGGTGGAGAATGAAAAGGAATTTAAAATTCCTTTGAAGCCTCTAAATTTAGAGGTTTCTAGAGATGAGGGGTAAGAATATAGAGGATTCTATAATTGGAGAATTATATAATCTTTATTAGGATTTAATGATGATTATAAGGAGATAGATAGGAATTAGGTGGGTGATTAGGGACTAGGGGTGTAGGAGAGCCTAGGAATAGGCCTAGTAGGTGGGTAGGTGAGTCATAAGAATCTAAAATTCCAAAATAATAAATAAGTGGGGATTAGGATGAGATAATGGGGATTTAGGATAATTAATGAAGAGGTGGGATAGGACCATAGTTAGTATATTAAGAGTTATAAAATGGGATATTAGATAAACGATGAGGAAGGGGATAAATTAGCAGGATTAAAGGAGATAAAATTAGATAAGTGGAATTCGTGTCAACTAATAATGATATTAGTGACATTAAATGAAGTGAGTGAATTTAGGTGCATACATTTTCCCCCTCTTTGAAAGGTAATTATGAGTGAATAAAAGTAGGATTAATGGTCTTTCAAATAAAAACCATGTCATGGATGAATGTTAGTAGATATGATGCCCCCTCTAGGGACATATGGGAAGAATGAGGTGGATGGCCACTTGAAAGAAGAAAGGATGGGTGATATGAGATGGATAGACAAGGGAATGACATTCAATATGTAGGATAGATGATGAAGAATATGAATTTGACTTGAGAAATGAGTTATAGATTGATTATGCCTTTGGTAAAGACACATGCACAAGGAGTAGATATGATTTCATTAGGGTTGTTGACACATTTCAGGGGTGAATCAACCCTAACTTGATAATGATAGGATTAAAATGATACAATATTTTGACATATTCCAAGTAAGCATGCATGCAAGGGAGAGCCATAGGATAGGATAAGATTATGATTTGATAAGATTAATGATGGGTGTAGATCAAGGCTATAGTCAAATGATATGATAAAGGAAATGAAAAATAAGAATGATGTGATTGAGTGACCAAAATACTACATTGCATCAACATAATGATCTATAGTATGATTAATAACAATGATGCCCCTATTAAGGACATATGTAAGGGAAAAATAGATGATAAATTAAAACCAATCAATGAAGATAGATGACTAATGGAAGAAAAGATGAATGTTGTGATATGTCAATCCCAATTGATAGGTGTAGGTAATTGATGAAAAGATTAGGGAGATGATTGTGAGGATGGTGATTGATCAATAAAGTGATTGATGAATGATTGATATTATAGCTCAAGGATTTGGTTGATGGAAGACATGAGGATGATGAAGGCTACAAGAGATAGGATGAAAAATGACAGGAAAAGAGGAGAAGAGTGACCGAGCTATCCTTAGGCACATTATGTGACTAAGTGATGCCTGCATAGTCTAAAAATACCTTAGGCTAATGTAGTTCTGACTTGGGTATATGATTGATGGAAAAAAATATGATGATGATGAGGATCAGTGATTAGAGGATTAGAGATAATATGTGAGTTAGATGAATCAAGAGGATTAGATTAGTGATGAGAATGAGGATGGTTAGATGATTAGATAAATGATTAGGGTGTAGGTGATCAAGCCATTACAATTATCATAAGACTCATCATAGTTTAAGAAATTTGATAGATATGGCACTTGATAGTATACTACATGATATAAGTGTTGGATACTTAGGATGCCTAGCTGAAAATAGAAGTGTTCAAGTACTTATCTCAAACCTAATATAACATGGAAATGACCCTAGCCTATGGGTTAACTAATTTTAGGTTATACCTCTAGGTTTTTTAATGAGGTTAGCTCCTCAGAAATGACAATTTAAATCTATTTTCCTAAAACTTAATCTATTGGGATTAAAAGTTGGATAAAATACATGAATGAAAACCTACTCTAAGTGGTGATGCACTAAATTTTAAATGATTCACTCTCATACTAGACACTTTCATGAATACTAATGAATCCAATGGAGACAAGAATTTATCAGATTTAATAACAAGGTTTCAAACATGAGTATTTTGTACAGGGTTGAAAAAAGACCTGTAACTTGAAGGATAGAAAGAGATAGGTCTATGAAATACACTATGGACTTATGACACTTCAAGACAAATGTCACTAGCTAACACTTCAACAACCTACAATAAACTAATAGTCTTGAAGCAAGGTACATGAAATACACATAGGTGATGAATAAGAAACATACAATCTATAAATCAAACTTCAATAAAGTACACATAGTATTTTACTAGAATATGTAATTGTATTATATTGCTTTAAAAGAGTTTACAAAGTTATGTTAGTAGAGGTTGTTATACCCAACTGAGGGATGAAAATTAAGATCTCAATTCCTACATTTATAGGAAGAAAAAATAACTAGGGAGATAATTTTTTTCACTTAAGGGGTGATTAATGATCTCAATTCCACTCAGAATAGAAGTTATAACTACCCTACATTTATGTTCCTTAGAAAATCTTAATTGATCAAGGCTACCTCAAAAAATAGTTTCAATAATCACACCATTCCTTCTCCCACTTCTCCTTGCATTGATGCTCTTTTAAAAGCTCTTAACTGATTAGGATCCATTAAAAAATGCATTATTTAATATAATATCAATTATAAAATATATTTTAGACATGTGTCATTATCTCATTTACTCCCAAAAGTTTGCTTTCAATTTTGGCCATTGATCCTTGACCTAGGCTTCATATATTGAGACACTTATCACCACCATGTGATTTTTGTGGATTTATTGCTAACTTCATTTGATTAGTGATCTTGAGCCACATGGTGGCCTTTTGTTCAATATGAGCTCCTTGACCTATGAACCATTTATTTCTTTTTCTTAGTTAAATTCATACCATTGATCTTAGTCTATAAGATCAAACTCACACTGTTGATCTCATAACTCACCATAGTTGTGACACTTGGTATCAACTCATTCATCCTTAGGATCCTTTGACTCTTTGACCTTTCCTCTCCATCAATATACTTTTGTATGATGGATCGTGCACCATTGATCCTAGTTGGACCCACTGACTTTTTTAGTTCACCACGCACCATTAGATCTTCATATGGGCACCCAAAATCTTGCCACTTAAAATATTTGAATTGTTGACCTTCGAGCTCACCATTGATTTTGATTTCAAGATAAAATTCACTTTGTTTGATCTTGATGGTACCATTGACTTGATCTTATATTTTCATGTTGATGATCTATGATCTGATCAAGAAACATGTCAACACCTAGAGGTAGTATGTTCACTAGGAGCCTATTAAGGATTTTTTGAATCCAAATAACTACTTTTTAGAGCTCAATTTTGATGTCCCTAGACATGTCCTACACTACTAAATAATTTTTAAAAGCTTTTATCTTAAGATAAAAAATGTGACTAAGCACCAAATTTGCATAGTAAAGACATAGAATGAAATACATCCTTTTCATGTAATCTTTCACTGAAGGTTGTTAAGACAATATTGAAATATGATTATACAATAAATTGACTAAACATGTCTTAAGAGCCTTCAACAAGATGAAAAATAAAATTTTGAACATAGGCCATGACCCATCAAGTTATAGGTTTGTCTAATTTCTAGTTCTATAAATTGACCAACATTTTTGGTGACTCAACTGGCTTAACCAACGTGTTAGTCATGGAACCTAGAATTTGATCAAGCTTACTTAGGATGACTAGATAAATGAAGTATTACTTACAAATATGTTTTTTTCCTAACCCCTAGAAATAATTTGAAACAATGAGACACACACAAATGATAGGAAATTAAAAAATAAAAACACAACAAACAACTACCTAAACAATAGGAAACAATTAGAGCAATGTGCAAGAGCATTGGAGGTAAATATAGACCTATCTACCTATGAAAAAAATCTTGAGATAAACTAGTATCAAATTTGAAGATACCTCTCATTGACATTGATGGGAAGGATCTCTCCATTCAACTTAGAAATCTCAAAGGCATTTATCTCTTTTCAACCTATGATAACATAAAGCCCACTCCAAAGACTATCAAACTTGGAGTGCTTTCCTAGTTTTGCATGGTCAGCATCCAACTTGAGGACTATATCACCTTGTTGGAATGTATTTAAGGAGGATATCTTGTCAAATGACCTCTTCACTTGGTGATTATTAGACAACATGATGTGCATAGTAATGTCACTTGTCTCCTCCAGCTATCTTAGTTAATTTAACCTTTTTTGCATAGTCTCATCCTCTAAGAGCTCAAGTTGGTGTGCAAGATCTAATGCAGGTAATTAAAAATAACAAGAAGTTTGGATTATTTTCCATAGACAAGAAGGTATGGGGAGTGTCTATTATATTTATTAGGTTTAACTCTTTATTCCCATAGGGTAGTCCTCAATCTAGTATGCCACACCCTCTGACTATCCTCCATAGTTATTTTGATAATCCTCAATAAGTTCTTATTTATAGACTGCGATGGTCCATCGCCTTATGGGTAATAGTTAAAATATGACTTGAGATAAATTAAATGTAAAATATTCCACTCACATACCTTATTTTTTCTAAATGCCAATTCATTATCAAAAATGATTGTAAAAAGCACACCAAATATAGTCACAAGGCTATCATAAAAGTCCAAAACAGAATCTTCATCAGCTTCATTGAGGGAAGTTACTTCAACCCATATTGTAAAGTAGTCTATAGTTATAATGATCCATTTATGTACTTTAATTGGAGGGGGTGTATCATCCCTATGAAATCCAATCCCCATTGCATGGAAGGTTATTGTACTTGTATCAATTGTAAAGGAAGGGCAGCTATTTTCTGCTTGTTAATGAACACTAAACATTTTAGGTATTTCCTTACCCAAGAGTGTTCATATATAAATATTATGGGCCAAAAGTACATATCTTTAATGATCTAAGAGGTAGTGGTCATGGTGGCAAAGTGCCCACCAACTGGACCATCATGGAACTATTCAAGTAGCTTGTCTATTTGGCATGATTCCACATGTAAACACCTAAATCTAGCCACTAATGACCTCCAACTAGGCTTTTGACCAATTTCCACTTAAAATACACAATTTGGCCTAAAAACACAAAATTTCATTAAAAGCTTTGAACTTGATATAGTCAAGTGTTGATTCTGGCTAGGGTATCCCTAAATAGGGCAATGCAGTTTAAGGGATAGTTAACTTTGATCAGATCATTCTGAGTCAAAATGCCAATTTTGCACCTAGGTGCTCTTGATTGAAATTTCCTTTCAAATCTTTTGCATAATACATGTGCCTTTGTTATTTTTTATTGGTAACATCTTAAATGGGAATACGGTTCTAACACATCTAACATTGACTTCTAATTTCAATCCAGTGGAATTTTGGACCAATAACAAGGAATTATGATCAATTGAGTAATTTGTGCATAAAGTTCTTAAACATGATTAAGATATAATTAACCCAAATCAAGGCATAATTAATAATTTTATGGAAACTTGTTGAATAATTTCTTTTGGAAATGAATATTGAATATCTACATCATCAGGTGACCTCATTTCTTGGGAAGACATCCCTAGGCCATAAATGCCACAAATATCAAGATTCATGCATCCCATACCTCATCAATTCCCTCCATGCCTCTTAATTTATTCTCTAACCCAAATATTTATGAGCCTATTTATCAAATTTAATTGTAAAATTAGAATAATCCTTAGCCACACATCTCAATCTTGAGATGGATGGTTCAGGTTGATTCTAGACATTTGTAAAAATCTATAAATAGGAGGCCTTACCACATCATTTCTAAGCTATTTTGGTGAAAATTTATAATGAAAAATATCTTCAAAAGCTTCATGAAAACTAGTGTTACCATGCCAAAATGATTTCTAAGCTATTTTGGTGCAAATTTATAATGAAAAATATCTTCAAAAGCTTCATGAAAACTAGTGTTACCACAAGCCAAAGGTGCCAAGGAGAGATGGAGGTAGCCAAGATTCCATTTCCAAGGACTTCATGAGCACAAAATTGAGAAAGACTCTACTACAAAGGTGTTTCAAGCATCCAAAGAGGGTGAGGGAATTATTTTTTTGTTCCTTACTTTTTAGTTGTGTTTATCATTTTTTTTAATAAGTTCACCCTAGTAACTAAGCATGAAGATGTTAGCTTAGTATGTTTTTGATTTGGCTTCATTCACTAACACAATACTAATCTCCTCTCCTTAGTCAAATTCCCAATTCACATAATGGCATGCCTAGTGGGACCAAATGCATCCCACACATGAAGATCATTTTACAACTTTAAAATCTTCATTTGGATCATTAAAACTCTTGAAATTTGATTTTATAACTTTGTTTTGCCATTTTTATTTGTCACAAGTTTACACAGTAACCAATGTCAGTTAGTAAAACCATCATCAATTATCATAGTCATCATCGATCACTATTGGTATAATTTATGTCGATTAAATAACCATCATCGGTTAGTAAGTGTAACTATCATCAGTTATACAACTAATGTTGGTCACTGTGTTTTTAATAAAAACACAAACTCAAGAGCCCTATTTTTTAAATTCAGTGTTTCAAACCCAAAATAGATTCAAGGATAAAGGACATGGTAACATTTTTATTGTAGGACCAAGCTTGACTTTTGCTAAAAACATGTTTAGATCACCTTTTTTCATGCTTTAAAATGAATTAGGAACATTATTTTTGTGCTTAAGGTAACATTTAGGTACTTAAGTGTTTTTTACCATTATTTTTCAAATTTCACAATCTTAAGACCAAGGGGTCAAATGAACACCACCCAATCTTTTGAATTTGGTGCTTAAAAATGAACTCACCTTTCCAAGATTTTTATATTTACTTAGTTATTTAAATTATAATTTGTTTGGAAAAAAGAGGAATGCTACGTGTATGCTCTTCCATTTATCCCCTTTAGGGAACCTTTGGAATCAAAAGAACCATTCCTATTGAAAATAGCCTAGTCTAAGGCTTAGAAATAAAGTCCTCTAAAGCACTCCCCAAAAACTTTTCAAAGTTTGGGTGACCTTGAAAATGAACCTAAAGTATTTCTATTTTATGCTTTCTTTATTTTATGTAAACTTGGCTTATGAGGGGGACTTCATCACCTCCCATAAGTTATGTTGACAACTAGAGATTACACCCGGTGGCAGGAAAATAGGTTCCTGCCCTCTCCCCGCAACATGGAAACTCCTCTCTCACCTATGGGATGGTGAAGCAGGAGAGGAGAGTCTCTAGGTATGGGCTAGTTCCCCCTAATGTATCTTGTTTGTTTCAGTGAGCAAAAATTTACGTACAGGCAGATATATATATGGCTATAAATTGGGGGGGATGAAAAGGGAGAAGAAATGCATGAAAACAAACTACCTACACTACAAAGGTGATACACCAAAAATGAAATGACCTTCCCACCTCCACACTTAGGATCAAACAAATACATACATACATTGAGACTTGGTAGAAAAGACTAAGCTGCTGGAATGATAGGGAGGTTCTAATGAAAAATATAGGAAACAGGGACTCACCAAGATACTGTGGAATGCATACTATAAGTGACCTCCTATGTTTCTACACCCCAAATGGAACTCTTCACCTGTAAGTTGCAAACTGACACTTTGTAGATAGCTGGTGCGTTGGTATTTAAACCTATGAGAGCATTTAAAAGAAAATGACTGAACACAAATTAAACACATAGAACATTCACAGGGTATCCATCTAAGGAGGTAAAAATTGTATTTTATTGATTCAGGTGGAAAATTTGTAGAGCTGCACTCTTTACAAAAATGGAGAAGCTCTCTAAAATGACCAAGTCTGCCAATTTATATGGAAAAGCCAAGAGGAGTCTCATTGGCATTTCGCTTGCAAGTGGGTGCTTGAGTCTTCATTGGGAAAGGGAAAAACACTGTAGATGACATCAAAAAATTTCTGGGACCATGCTTGTTTTTTTGTCCTTTTTGGTCAACGGCATGCCTTCCTTGTTTTCTATGCGACCTGCTCCTCTGCCAGCTAGTCGAGCCCTTTTCTGTGTTTTGCGAGCTTTTTTCTCTGTGAAATGTTGTGAGCAGTAATTTTACCACTCAATGTTGTGAGTGATAATTTTATCACTTAATCCACTGACTGTCGTGCGGGCATTGGCTTGGGCACTTCACTTTCTGGCTCTTTCCTTTTCTATTTCCCTCCCTGTGAGCACCCTTCCACTTTGGATAGGTCATTGTTTACTTATGTGGAGTGTTGGGCCTTATAAATACTTCCACAGACTATCACTTGGCTTGTTGTTTTTTTGCATCAGGCTGGCCAAAGTCTCTTTGCACCTACTTATGTCTTGTAACACTTTGGCAGGCACTTGTTGTTGTGCAGGTTGTTATGCATGGTGAAATCACTGCCGACTGCCATGCACAGTGAAATCACCACTCACTACAGTGCTAACTACCGTGCATGGTGAAATCACCACTCACTATAGTGTTGACTACCGTGTGTGGTGAAATCACCACTCACTGTAGTTGGTGATCATTTCCTATTGTGCGCAGACTGCCTGATAGGCTTTGATGGTTATTTCATCAGGCTTTGGTGCTGAGCCGTAGGCTTTGTGAAATGCCTACCTTTTGTTAACCCATGGCCCACCCTTTTGCCTTTGTATTTGAACTAAGCCATGTCTGAAGGAAAATGGGACTGAGTTAAAAATCATGAACTCGTCTGAGCTTGGGATTTTGAACAAAAAATGAAAATAACCTTGGACATTGACACTGGAGATAAATTCGTCAACAAATTGGTGACTCACAGGGGAAGCACACCTGCCATGTTTAGAACCCAGTTGCCTTTGAATATCCATTAGGTACAGAGTCAGATGCAACTAAAAGAATTAGTAACAACCTAAAAGATCCTAGGATCAAATACACAAAATTTACCCCCACACGTGAAGGGAAACACACAAGACTAAAAACAACTAACTGTGCAACTACACTTAGGGAAAATAGGAAAAATAAGGAAAACTATGTACATCTAAACCAAAAATTAGTGGCAATGCTTTAGATATATCCCATTAACTGGGATACATAGTTCTTCACCGTCTAACCTGGAGAGCTAGAACGCATTATGCTGCTTGCACTGAGTAATCATGTAAGGACCGCTCCAGAGGGCATCAAATTTTGCATGTTTTCTAGGTTTAGCTCTGTCTTCATCCCATTTCAAAACAATATCTCCTTTAGAGAAATCTTTTGATGAAGATTTCTTGTCGAAGTGTCTTTTTATTTGCTGTTGGCGACTAGACATAGCAGCCATGGCACGGTCTCTTATCTCTTGGAGCTCCATTAGCTCACACAATCTGACTTCCATGCTGGTTCCTTCTTCTAACTATAGCTGATGGGCAAGATCTAATGCTGGCAGTTCAAGTGAGATGGGAATCCTAGCTTCCCTTCCATATACAAGCATATATGGGGAATTTTTGATTGCTCTCTTCGGAGTGATTCGATCGGGCCATAGAGATGTCTTCAACTTGGCATGCCAAGTTTTCTAATTTTCCTCCATGGTCCTCTTTATAATTCTGATTAAATTTATTAGTGGACTCAGCCAGTCCATTTCCCTGTGGGTAATAATTTGATGAAGTGCTGAGGTATATACCATACTTCAGCGTCCATTCACTTGCTCTGATCCTTAGGAAAGCCAAGGCATTGTCTGAGATTATAGTGGCCGAGACCCCAAAACGTGTCACCAAGTCCTCATAGAAATTTAGGACTATGCTTTCATTTGCTTCCTTCAAAGTAAAGGATTTCACCCACCTGGTGAAATAATCCATAGCAGTCAGGACCCATTTGTGTCTGGCACTGGAGGGAGGATTGATCATCCCTATGAAATCTAGGCCCCACTGCATGAATGGTTGTTCCACTTGGATTGGCTATAGAGGCATGGTAGCCAATCACTATTTTCTATCAAAAAGTGCACATTTTTGGCACTTTCTTACCCAGGCATGGGTATCCTTGAAAAGAGTGGGCCAGAAATAGCCAGCTCTCATTATTTTTGCTACTGTGGTCTTAGGGGCAAAATGGCTACCTACTGGCCCATCGTGCAACTCAGCCAATACCTTGTCGGCCTGACTGGGGTCAATGCATCTTAAGAAAACCCCATAGAGATCATTTCTAAATAATACTCCATCAATCAAAACATAAGGAAGGGACTGAAGTTTAAAATACCTTCTTCTGGCCCTATCGAGACCTTGTGGACATTCACCCATAAGAAGGAAGTGCCTCATGTCCAGCGTCTAATCTCTTATGACAATTGGTTCTTCTATAGTGGCTACATCATGGATCAGTAAGCTATCTTCACCCTTTTGTCTCAAATCTATAGCTAGCTGTTTGCACAGGCCCCTTCCTCTCACCAACTTGGTGATTTTGATGTCTATGTCGTACTCCATCACTTTGGTGATCCATCCCGCTCTTTTCTCATTTAAGTCTCAATTGGTCAAGAAATCCTTGACGCCAGGATGTGGAACCATGAGATGGATCCTATTATTTGACAACATATATCTGAATTTCTTTAGGCTACGCACTACTGCTAGGACTTGCTTCTTTACGTAGGTGTACCTGATTTTGAAGTCCTCTAACCCTTGGCTGAAGAAGGTGAGTGGTTGCTCGAAGTCATCACTATTAGCTTGAGTAAGCATAGTAGATATCACTTCTCCATTACTGAAGGTATAGAGATTGAGGTCTTTATTGAAGTCAGGGTTAATTAGAGCGGGAGCCTGGGTCAAAGCTTGTTTGATGGCTTCAAAGCTATCTTTTCTTGGCATTGTCCATTTGAATTCTTCACCCTTCCTCAGCATAGAGGTTAGGGGTTTAACTATCTCAGAAAAATTTGGAATGAACCTCTGAATGGAATTTATCTGGCCAAAGAAACTCTACATGCCTTTCTTGTGCTTTGGTAGAGACATCTCCAGGATGGAGCGAACTCTCTCAGGGTCAATATAAAAACCTTCCTTAGACACAATGTGGCCAAGAAGTTTCCCCTCATGAATAGAAACTACACATTTCTTTGGATTTAGAGAGATGCTAAATTCCCTACACCTCTTAAAAATCTACTTGAGGTGCTTCATGTTCTGTCCTGCCTCCCTGGAGAAAACCGTTATATCATCAAGGTACACCAGCACATTTTTATTTATCAAACCACTAAAAGCCATGTCCATGGCTCGCTGGAAGGTAGCACCAGCATTGGATAGCCCAAAAGGCATCTTTTGGTAGGTGAATGTTCCCCATTTAGTGGTAAAGGCTATTTTGTATTGGTCGTAGCCTCGTACCAGAATCTGATTATATCCCAAATAACCATGTAGGAGGGAGAAAAGTTTGGAACCAGTTACCTTTTGGAGGATATGCTCCATGTTCATGAGGGGATAATGATCCTTTAAAGAGACTTTATTAAGGTCTCTGAAGTTGACGCATAGCCTGATCTCCCCATTTTTCTTTCTAACTAGAACCAAATTGGCCAACCATGAGGAATGTTTGATTAGAAATATAATGTTGGACTCAATCAACTTGACCAATTCTTTCTGCATAAGGAGTTTGATCATCAGATTAACAGGCCTCTACTTTTGTGTGACTGGTTTTGTGCCTTCCTCTAATTTGATGGTGTGCTAGGTGAGTCTTGGATCGAAGCCTTTCAAGTCGCTATAATTCCAGGCAAAGACGTTAGTGAACTCCTGACACATAAGAATGAAAGCTTGTCTTTCTTGAAATTTGTAGACCTTACCAAGCGCTAGCAGCTTGTCCTTGAAGATTTCAACTTTTTCATAATTCTCCTCTTTGGTAGTGATGCATGCTTTGTCATCTCTTAGTTGGTCATCTCCATTGAAAATACTTTCAAGTGTGACCAGACCCTTAGGGAGTTTATTGTTCTTCAATTAAACAATCTGATTTATGTATTGCTGTTACAATTTTGCTTGATTATGGACTGCGAACTCGGATTCTTCATGCAGGAAGAGAGCTATCTGCTGGTCACTTTTGAAGACCTACCAATTTGTAATATTGTCTAGAATTGAAGGCTGAACCACCACTTTTAAATGGTGTGAACCACAATCCCTGCTTATCTCTTTTGAAACATCAAATTGGGCGCCAACAGCTACCAGCCTGTCAGCCTACTTATTCTATTCTCTGGGAATCAAGGTAATGTTAAGAGTAAGGAAATCCTCCATCAAGTCCTAGACTCTATGCTTGTAAGACCTCAACAAGGAGTTCTTGGTCAAGTTCAGGCCTCTTATTTGGTTCATAATTAGTTCACTGCCCCCTAGGATTTGCAACTTCCTGATCCCTCTCTTTCTTGCCCACTCAAGTCCATGAATCAAAGACTCATATTCTACAACATTACATGTACAAGAGAATTGGAAACAAAAAGCTGAAAAGTACCTTTATTTATAAGGGGAAACTAACATTGCCCCACCACCAGCACCCAGCTTACTTCTAGAACTATCAAAGTATAGCTGCCACAGGCTAAGGTCTTCTTTGTTCTCCTTCATTATATTTGGCATGATGGCACCTTCTTCATGCAAGTAATAAACACCAAGGTCTACCTCCTCAATAAACTTATAAGGATCATGCTCAAAATTATTACTTCCCACTCATCCAAGAGTAGATCTGTGACTCCTTCAAGAGCAGAAGATGAAGATTGGTCCGTCTGAGATTCTCCTATATCGATGATAGTGTAACTGATAGTCACTACCTTGGGTGAATAGGGCTCTAAGTGGTCCTTGTAGAGTGGCTTAGATTCAATTTTCACTTTGGTCTCGTACTTGGTTCTGAAAACTAGATATGACCAATTCACTGTTAGATAGCCACCTATCTTGGACGTAAAGTCCCTAGACAAATAGATTGCAAAATATGGAAGAACGTCTGCTACCACTATATCATGGGGGATTGAGAATGTCGGGCAGGCATGTAGTGTTAAACTCAATCCTTTCAGGATTCTGACTATCTTTGTAGGCATCCCATCTAGTTGTAAGACTCCTTTGTTCATTGCTTCATACTTTAATCCCATCTTATCAGCAATGCACTTGGGCATTACTGAAGTGTTGGCCCCACTGTCGATTATGAAATTGTGTACTAAGAAATCCCCTATGATCAAAGATACATAAAAGGGGGGAGTCCTTTCTTCTTTCTTTACTTGACCTGAAGTAGAAGGCTGCCCATTCATCATTAGGACGTTATTAGTGTCTACTAGGACAGCCTGTCGATCTAGCTCATGTAATTCTTTTTTTAATACATCCCTTTGTCCTAGAAGGGACAACGAATCCGATAGAGAAATGCTCACATGCAATTTCTTCATTTGATCAACTATATTACCTTGGGGGCTGATTCTTTTCACGCTTTCCTTTGGGCTGATCCCAGCTGGAGCTATAGACTGAGGATCTGGAGGTGCAGACGGTTGATCGAAAATTAGGGCCCTTTGAAATGGGTATGATGGAGGATTCATTACTGCCTGAGGGGAAGCCTGCGCTTCTCCAACTGCTCTTCTTTTAAATCTCGTGTTGGATGCAATGCAATCACCTCAATTATCTGCAGTGCTCCCATGATTAATTGCATAGAGCTCACCCTCTTCATGATTTATCAGGGTAGAATCCAACTGAGTTTGATTGTTACTCATGCTGGGCTGAGCTAGAAGCTCAAAAAACTGGGAAAGATCAGCAGCCTAGTTTTCTAAATTTTGAAAAAAATTCATCATGTCATTCATATGGACAGCTTGCTCTTGACCATGTCCCATGGTTGAATAGCTAGGCTATTCCTGTACAAGGTTATTCTAAGTAGGCACCATGGATTTAGATGACAAAGAGGGGCCTGAGTTATAATTTTGAAAAGGTCTGGTCTGAGTGAGTTGACCTTGTCCTTGATTATAGCCTTGAAAAGGGTTCCTAGGTGCTTGACCATAATGTTGATAACCTAGATTCGGCTTGTTATTTTGAGCTTGTTGCCTTTTAAGAGCTACAAGTTCATTCGAAATGTTTTGTAATAGGATTTTAACCTCATGTAGTTCATTTGACGGAACAACTGCTGGCTTCTCAATGGTGGGCAGGGGAGCAATTATGGGAACAATGGTCTGGATAGGGGCAACATCTCTGGGAAAAGTGGAATGTGGGGCCTATGGGCAATCTTTCCAGCTTGTACCAAGCAATTCTTAGTTGTTATGGCAATGTCGTAAGCAACAGGCAATATGTGCCCTCCTATGGATTAGATCATCACTGCAATGTCACTATTTAATGCTTTTAAATAGTAAAAGAAAGCATAGCTGGGAGTTGGCCTTACTAGGATGGGAATCCTATCCCAAGTCTTTTGAAAATGCGTGTTGAAGTCTTGCATATACTCGTGTGGAGCTCTCTTTATAGTCGTCAACTGCTCAACAAAAGAGAGGCCATCACTTTTTTCCCCAAAATGATCAGTTAAATGGGTGCCCAATTCATTCCAAGAATGTATTGAATTCACAGGCAAGGTGTTGTACCAGTCGAGAGCTTTCCCTTTCAGAGACAAAGCTAGCAATCTGATGGCAATGTTTTCTTCTATTATATTGTGAATATTGCAAAGGTTGGCAATATTCTTGATATGATCAACAACTGTAATAGGTCCCACTCCATCAAAAGAAGGTACATTCTTGAGAGCTGTTCCTGGAATTGGATCGTAGTGTGGGAGGTTTAAGGGGCTCTCACCGCAGAAAATTGCAAAAGGCAATGCCATGGTTGGAACGGGTTGTAACTATGGTTGAGCTAGGTTGGTGTTCCTAGCAACAAGTCTAGGGGGATTTACTAATGGATAAGGGTGAGTTCTTTCAAACCTGAGCCTTTTAGTAGAGTTTAAAGGTAGCTCAATGAAAACAAAAGGGACCCCCCTTGAAGCTAACCTTGTGGTGACTTTTGGCATAGAAGTTTAAGTGACTAGTCTTAAACAAAGAACTGAGCTCTTACCAGCAGAGTCGCCAGATGCTAGAAATCTTTAAAATGACTGTAGCAAGACCATCATCAATCTTAAAATACTACTGCCTTGGAAACCGATAAAATTACCATCCCACCAAGCGTGCCAAAACTGTTGACGACTGGAGATTGCATCCGATGGTAGGAAAATAGGTTCCTACCCTCTCCCCGTAACATGGAAACTCCTCTCTCACCTGTGGGATGGCAAAGTAGGAGAGGAGAGTCTCTAGGTATGGGTTAGTTCCCTCTGATGTACCTTGTTTGTTTTAGTGAGAAAAAATTTATGTACAGGCAGATATATATATATATGGCTATAAACTGAGGGGGGATGAAAAGGGAGAAGAAATGCATGAAAACAAACTACCTACACTATAGAGGTGATACACCAAAAATGAAATGACCTTCCCACCTCCACACTTAGGATCAAACAAATACATACATACACTGAAACTTGGCAGAAAAGACCAGGCTACTGGAATGACGGGGAGGTTCTAATGAAAAATATAAGAAATAGGGACTCACCAAGATACTGTGGAATGCATACTGTAAGTGACCTCCTCTATTTCTACACCCCAAATGGAACTCTTCACCTGTAAGCTATAAAATGACACTTTGTAGATAGTTGGTGCATTGGTATTTAAACCTGTGAGAGCATTTAAAAGAAAATAACTGAACACAAATTAAACACACAAAACATTCACAGGGTATCCATCCAAGAAGGAGGTAAAAACTATATTTTATTGATTCAGGTGGAAAATTTGCAGAGATGTGCTCTTTACAAAAATGGAGAGGCCCTCTAAAATGACCAAGTCTGCCAATTTATATGGAAAAGCCAAGAGGAGTCTCATTGGTGTTTTGCTTGCAAGTGGGTGCTTGAGTCTTCATTGGGAAAGGGAAAAACACTATAGATGACATTAGAAAATTGCTAGGACCATGCTTGCTATTTTGTCCTTTCTGGTCAATAGCCTACCTTCCTTGTTTTCTATGTGACCTATTCCTTTGCCAGCTAGTCGGGCCCTTTTTTGTGTTTTGTGGGCTTTTTTCCCTGTGGAATGTTGTGAGCAGTAATTTTACTGCTCAATGTTGTGAGCGATAATTTTACCACTCAATCCACTGACTATCATGTGGGCATTGGCTTGGTCACTTCACTTTCTGGCTCTTTCCTTTTCTATTTCCCTCCCTGCGGGCACCCTTCCACTTTAGACAGGTCGCTATTTACTTACGTGGAGTGTTGGGCCTTATAAATACTTCCACGAACTGTCACTTGGCTTGTTGTTTTTTTTGCATCAGGCTAGCCAAAGTCTCTTCGTGCCTGCTTATGTCTTGTAACACTTTGGTAGGAACTTGTTGTTGCGCAGGTTGCTATGCATGGTGAAATCACTGCTCACTATAGTGCCGACTACTGTGCGCAGTGAAATCACTGCTCACTATAATTGGCAGGCATTTCCCATTGTGCACAGACTACTTGACAGGCTTTGATGGTTATTTCATTGGGCTTTGGTGCTGAGCCATAGGCTTTGTGAAATGCCTACCTTTTGTTAACCCGTGGCCCGCCCTTTTGCCTTTGTATTTGCACTAAGCCATGTTCGAAGGAAAACGGGACCGGGTTAAAAATCATGAACTCGTCTGAGCTTGGGATTTTGAAAAAAAAATGAAAAGAACCTTGGACGTTGACGCTGGAGATAAATTGGTCAACAAGTTCTTTAGGTAATATTTTACCTAGTGTTTCATCTCCTAGCATTGACTAATTACTCCTTCTGAGTTGCACACGGGACATATCTACATTTGGACATTGCACTATACTGAGTGAAGAACCTGATGTAGTGGTTGTAAAAAGGACTAGACATTTTTAAAACTACACAATGATGTGATCACCTAATTTTTTCTCTTATATTTTTCATCATTTTACATGGAATTAATTATATAATTGATTTCCCTAGAAACTTTCAAAAGCTTGCTAGTTTAGTCAACCCCACATTGCCATACCCTCACTAGGATTTGGATGATTATACTTAGTGTATTTTGGTCATTTTTGCTTGGTATGCTTTGAGACTAAAAATTGTTTATTTTTTCATAAGACATGTCAAAATAATGTATTTGAGCTGTGGAGGGTAGAGTTATGCTGCCCAAAAAAATTCAAAACATTTTGAGCCTTTTAAGTCTTTGAAACATAGTATTGACCACATCATTCAAGCATGCTTACACCGTTAGGATGCTCAATTTGTTTCAATACTTGTTTCAACTTATGTCAAACAACCATTTTTTTTAAACCATGTCATGTATACCATTTGGACCTTTGTCTTGTGCTCTCATGCTGTCCAATCTTGTCTAGCTTGTTTGGTCAAAACCTAGTTTTCAAAATTGAGTTTTCAATTAACCTTATTAATTTTGGATCCAAACATTGATTGATTTCTATTTAAGCCTCAATTCATGAGGTTGATACATAGATATTTCTCTTTTGGGTTGCATAACTTTGGTTAATCGATTACCCAAATTTGAAAATTGTTGATGGTTTGTTTAGTACCTATCTTTATCATTTTTGGTACTTTTATTTGGGAAAACATAGTCTTTATTCAAAGAGACATTTGTCTTATGCCTTATGCTAACTGATTATGTTTATGTTTGATTCTGTGTGATGGGTTTATGTCAAAATTGTTTTCAAACTTGTTAGATTAAATCAAATGACATCAGCCTTTATTTCAAGTCTATATTTTGATGTTGTTTAGCTAAAAGTCCTAGCATATGCCTATTTGTTTGAGCCTATCTTTTGACTCCGTGTTTGAACAAAATACCTAGTAACTCAACTTTTTCCTTTCCTATTTTAGACTTTGTTTGGAACACTTTGACCTAGAACTTTGACATGTATGTTTTTATTCAGATGCTTAACCTTTTGTACATATGACATTTGACATTAGACATTTGATGTTAGGTTATTTTATGCCAAGTATTAACACAAATAATTTTGGATACACAACTCCACTTTTGGACCACATTGGAGATATAGCTCCACTTTCAACCAAGTTAGACCAAGTTTGAACCATTTGTCCTTTAGATAATTTTTTCGAGTTTGTATACCTCTAAGCCTTTTTATTTCAAATATTTCATCATTTATGTAGATATTTATAGCTACACTTATGTGGAGTCACATACAATCCAACTTATGATAGAATGGCCACATAAAATCCCACTAAGAACCCCTATAGAGAAAGATTTTCTAAGGAGTTTTATTATTCTCCCTACAATACTCCATATGGGAAAAATAGTTAAAATTCACAAAATCTAAATTGAGACCTTGATTGACATTAAGAGGCTTGTGAGGAGGACTTTGAAGACCCAAATACAAATGATTTTGTTAAGGATATAGATCCATACCTTCTTTGCAATAATCATTACATGGAACATAGTCAAGAACTAGCTTATGAGCCAACTAATGACTAGGATGATATAGTTTATGAGAAATACTTGGATGCTTTGACTTGTAAAAGCAATCAAGTTTCACAACATCATTTTATTATCTAATCATCAACTAACCCTAACCCTCCTTTGGATTATATGAGCTATCAAGCTCTACAATATCCAAGGAATACCATTACCATTCCTATACCTAGTCCTTTGGCTTGTGAAAGTAATCAAGCTCCACAACGCCCTTTCATCATTCCAATACCTAGTCCTTTGGTATGTGTAGGTAATCAAGGTCCACATTACCCTATAATTACCATTTTAGGACTTCATCCTTTGGCTCATATAAGCAATCATGCTCCCTAATGCCCTACTATTATCCAACCATAAGTCATTCCTCATCCAGTACCAATCCCATCTAAACCTCAATCTATAAAATCATTTGAAGACCAAGTTATGTTCAAAACTAGTATTTTCCAACTCATTAGAAAACAAGGCCAAGAGAACTAACCAATTCAAGATGTTTTTGTTGAAACAACCATTTATGATAAGTCAACCTGTGATAAATTTCCTATTGATCCTATACTAATTATTGAGGAGTCTCACTCTAACAAGCCAGTCTTTACTGAGTCACTTATTAATTATTATAACTCCCTTTGGATAATCATTACCTTGACCATGTGCATATTTTTCAAGATACTCTTATTGACAAGCCAGTCTCTGAGGAGTTGTCTCTTGACCTTTTTCCCATCTTAGAGGAGTCCCACTCTGACAAACTAATTTTTGTGGAGCCCATTATGACATCATAGGCTATTATTTATCTAATACCAAAAATTCAACAAGACATCATTATAATAGATTACCCATCAGATGAAGAATCAGAGTTAGAGTCAGGTTCTATTCTTAAACTGACATCAAATTTAGCATCAGAATCAAAATCAACATTAGTCTCAACATCAAATTTAGAGTCCCTTGAGTTAAAATTAGATTAAAAATAATAATATGTTCATGGTTGTTATAAAATTAGTTATTCATACCTTGTAGATCAATTTGAATACATTTATGATCCTTCTATGATTTTTGAGGATGAGTAATTTAGCTTTGACACAAGTTTTCCTAGTATCTTCTATGAGGATTGTGTAGCCTCTCCCCATTCCATTACTATTACATACGCCATTACCATCAACCAAAATATCCATATAATTGAAATTCCATCTCCCATAAGTGTCAATTGGGATCAAAAGAATCACACTTTGTTGAATTGCATCCATGGTGACATAGCAATTGAAGAAGGATAAGGAGGTTAAGATCACATTCGTGTAGAATAAGAACACTCTCCTATCAAAATTTTTTTTGAAGTGATATAAGACAATCAAAGTAAAAGGTCAACATTCCTTATTAAAATATTCTTAGAGGTGCTACAAGATAATCAAGATAAATTTATTGGTAAAAACCTCTTTGAGGCACCAATAGCTGAGCACAAAAGTTATTCACTACTTGATGAAGACAAAATCAAAGATAAAATAAAAATATCTTCTAATATATAGCCTAATTATATGGTATCTACTCTAAATATCAAACAATATAAAAATATGGTGGTTTTATTGAGAGAAAAAGTCTTCAACAGCACCACAACTAAAGTTGTGTTGAATCTAGCATCAACAATATTACGTGTGACTAAATTTTTTGATATTCATTTGTTTCCCCACCATCATTAATTCCATTATCATCAAACAATCCATTTCATAATCAAACCTACCATCCATTATTTATTCTTGTTTACCATCCATGGTCACACTTCCCTTTATAGAGGCTACAAAGATACCTTGTCTTGATGTTTAAAGGAATCAAAATAAATGATCCATGAAGATCACAATAGAATTTTTGACATCCAAATTTGTAGGTAGTTCTTGATGAAGTAGTTGTTTAGACAAGGTTTGGGATAATAATTAACATGATCACGTATTTTTTTTGTATCATTTTTTGATTAGGATGTGCATCTCCCCATCAACAAGAACATAATCAAAAACCACACCTAGGCCAAAAACATGTACCATATCATTTCATTGCCATGCCATTACCATTATTACATATCCATTTTTAATTTTTGCATATTTTTTTAATTCACCCTATCACTTGGGGGCAAACCCTCTTACCATTTTATCCATCCTATCATTCCATTCTTATATAAACCAAAGCTTCTTTTTAGTCATCCTACCTAATCCTATTTTGATCTTGGTTCATTTGGTTCTTCCCATACTTTTTGTGAGGAGATTATGATCAAGTTTTAATAATCAATCTAATTCATGTTTACAATGATAGTCTATGAAATTAGTGTGATAGTTGATCTGGCAAGATATCTTTCATCCTATCAAGTTTGTTTATGTGAGCTTGATTATAACCACCTATGGGCAAATCAGTGTCTCACCAATATTATTACTAATTATAACTACCTATTCTGTAAATTATTATCATTGACCTATGTTTTTGTATCCTAGTTATAATTTCCTATGGGAAAATTAGGGGCAACACTTGTTTACCACACATTGCTGCATCACCTTGGCATTACTATTTTCATTTGACTAGCTATTTGTTAGATTTGAGAACTTGCTGGGACCTATTTGGTTTTTCCTCACCTTTTGTGTGGATGGAATTACTATGGTTTGAGGTCATTTTAAGACTATGTGGGTCATGGTCAATTCATGTTGAGTTCACCTTAGTCCCCCCTTCTATATGCTCTCACTATTTTGTGAGCAACCTAAGCCAGATACTCTCTCCATTTTGTGAGCAGGTATCTTATCATTCTCTAATGAGTTAAGATACCTCAAAATGCAAAAAATATTTGTCCTATCTAATCCTAGTTAGTTATCCTTGATCTTACTTACTTGGACATGGTCATTATTAGGATGCTTTCTTTTACTTTTATTCTCAGGCTTTCTGTTTGTTTCTTTATTTCAAGTTGTTTGTTTATTTATTTTTCTATTTATTTTCTTGCATGTTTGTTTGATTTCAAAACTAATACGTTGACTCAATCTATATGTGGTCATTGGGTGATTCCTTACAAACATTATTCTTGAGTCCATCCATATTCATATGTTAACATTGTCATCATGGTTTTTATCATTAGTGTTTTATTTTTGAGTGTTTATTCGATATCATGAGTCATTTATTATACATTTTTTGTCTAAGTATTTATGGTTTTATATCATGATGCTTACCATCACATGCTACATCAAAAATTAGCTTTAATAAGATCTAAAATTAATGTATCCATATAAGTTTCTCCTTGGTACCTTAGAAAACCCTCCCATCCCACCCTTGATCACATCAACTGATTAACCATTCTAGTTTTATCATTGCTAATCAGGATGAACATCTCCTCATTGGTAGGTATAACTAAATCATTCACACTAATAAATATTATTGTTATATTCATCTCTTTCATCACTTTGCACCCACTCATCTTTAATCTATATTCTAGGTTATATCCTTGAGTTATGCTTGTTAATCATCCCTAACTAGGGCACCATCAATTTTAGCCAATCTAGGTTCACTTAATGATTATAACCACCTATGGGCAAATCATTATTTTGACTTTTATTTCTGATTATAACTGCCTTTGGGCAAATTAGTATATTTTTTTCATGCAAACATTTTCTTGTTTGGATTAATCTCAACCATGGGTTAATTCCACTTTTCTTCTTGTTTATTTTTGAGGGATCATCCATCAACAAATGTGTTAGCCACTCCCTTGAGGGGGTATCATCATAGGCTTCCCAAAACTATTTGGATCTTTGTTCTTCAACCATCATCTTCTTTTTGGCATATAGGCCATCTCTCATTATTTGAGAAGACATTACTTTGCCTATGGTTTACAACATCTTCCCAAATAGGGGCAAACTCTAGACACCTAAATATGGCCACCATGACCTCTAAAAAGAATTTTGACCAATTTCCACTTATGATACACAATTTGGCCTAAAAATACTAAATCACATTAAAATATTTTAACCTGATATAGCCAAGTGTTGATTCTAGCTAGGATTTCCCTAAATGGGGAAATGCAGTTTATGGGCTAGCTAACTTTGATCAAATCATTCTAATTGAAAATGCTAATTTTGCACCTAGGTGCTCTAGATTGCTCTTTCCTTTCAAATATTCTACATAAGACACATGCCTTTATTATTTGTTATTAGTAAATTCTTAAATGGTAATACAATTCCAATGCATCTAACATCGACTTCTAATTTCAATCCAATGGAGTTTTGGACCAATAACAAGGCATTTTGATCAATTTGAGTAATTTGTTCATAAAGTGCTTAAACATGTTTAAGAGATAATTAACCCAAATCAAGGCATAATTAATAATTCCATGGAAACTTGTTCAATAATTTGTTTTGGAAATAAATATTGAATATCTGCATCAGGTAACCTCATTTCTTGGGAAGACATCCCTAGGCCATAAATTCCATAAATATCAAGATTCATGCCTCCCATGCCTCATCAATTCCCTCTATACCTCTTAATTATTCCTCTATCCCTAATATTGATGAGCCTATTTATAAATTTTAATTATAAAATTAGAATAATCCTTAGCTATACATCTCAATCCTGAGATGGATGGTTTAGGTTGATTCTAGACATTTACAAAAATCTACAAATAAGAGGCCTTACCACATTATTTCTAAGATATTTTGGTGCAAAGTTATAATGCACACATATCTTCAAAAAACCTCATCCAAACTAGTGTCACCATGCCAAATTGATTCCAAACCAAGCCAAGCCATAAGCCAAAGGTGCCAAGGAGAGATGGAGGTATCCAAACTTCTATTGCCAAGGACATCATGAGCATAAAATCAAGCAAGCCACTACTACAAAATCATTTGGAGCATCCAAGAAAGGTGAGGGAATTCTTGTTGTTTTTCCTTACTTTTTAGTTGTGTTTTTCATTTTTTTTTATTACTAATCTCACCATAGTAACTAGGTATGAAGATGTTAGCTTAGTGTGTTTTTAATTTGGTTTCATTCACTAACATAATACTAATCTCCTCTTCTTAGTCAAATTCCTAGTTCACACCACACACCTCAAAAGTATGCCTCTTATATCTCTCTTAAAAATTACTCCATCTATTAGGATATAAGGTATACTTTGCAACTTGAAGTACCTTCTCTTGGATCTATCTAGTCCCATAGGAGATTGGCCTAACTCAAGAAATCTGATTATATCATGTGTCTAATTGATAGGTGTGTTATCTATAGCTATCTGTTGGCTATCATGGACTACCAACAATTGGTTTTTACCTTATTTTACCTTTATTATAAGGTGATATCATAACCCTCTACCCCTTCCAAGCTTTGTGACTCTAACCTCAAGGTCATACTCCATACATTTTTTCACCCATCCATCTCTTTTCTCATTGAGGTACCTATTGAGTATATACTCTTTAATACTCTAATGTACCACCATGAGTATGATCTTACTATTGGAGACCATGTGCCTAAAATTCTTCAATATTCTCACTACTCTAAGCACATGTTTTCATATAAATTTATACCTCTCCTCATACCCATCTAAGACTTAACTAAATAAAGAAATGGATTTTTTAAACCTTTCTCATTCTGTTGCATCAACATGGTAGATATTGCATCCAATGTAGAGAAGGAATACAAGTAGAATTCTTTGTTGAAATCAAGACTAAGAAGTGTAGGAGCATGAGAGATGTCCTCCTTTATGGCCTAGAAAATCTTCTTAACTAAAAAATATTTGGTCCATGTAAACTCCTTACATTTTTTTAACATGTGAGTAAGAGCCTGAACATCTCTACAAAGCTTGGGATAAAACTTATTATAAAATTAATCTTTCCCAAGAAACTCTATAGACCCTTATTATGCTTGGGTAAGGATAAGAATAATATGGACACAAATATTTTAGGTTCTATGTAAATACCATCCTTAGAAACTATATGACCCAATATCCTACCCTTATGAATACCAAATATATATTTTTGAGGATTTAATGATACACCAAACTCTCTGCATATTTCAAATACTACCCTCAAGTGAGCAATGTGATCAGCTGGGTCCTTTGAGAAAATAGTGACATCATGTATGTATATGAGCGCCATGTCATTGATCAAACCTTCAAATGCAATATCAGTTACCCTCTAGAAAGTTTCCCCACCAATGGATAGTCTAAAGGGCATTTTCATGTATGCATAAGTGCCCCACTTTGTGGTGAAGGAAGTCTTATGCCTATATTATTACTTGAACATAATTTGATTATAACTAGAGTAGCCATTAAGAAATAAGAACCTTTAAGAACCTACCATATTTTTAATAATTTGATCCATTGAGGGTAGTGGTAATGGTCCTTTAGGGACACCTTTTTGAGGTCCCTAAAATCAACACACAAATATATTTCCCCATTCTTCTTCCTCACTGGCACAAGGTTTTCCACCCATGAGGAATGTTTAATGGAGAATATTATCCTTGATTCAATCAACTTGAATAGCTCCCTTCTCATCAACTCCTCTACTTTTTGATTGACAGGCCTTTGTTTCTACCTGATTGGTTTTGCATTACTCTATAGTTAAATGGTATGTTGTGTAAGTTTTGGATTAAATCCATTCAAATATTTGTATTCCCATGCAAATACATCATATAGTTCTTGACATAAAGCAACAAGTGTAGCTCTCTCTTCTGCTATGTTAATATTCCCAATTTCAATTATTTACCTTTCAAGATATTTATCCTCTCATAGTGTTCCTCCTTGGTTGAGATATATGCCTTGCCACCTCTCACTTGGTCATCTTCATTTAATATGCTTTCCAATGTCATAAACCCCTTAGGAATACTTTTATATCTCAACTACACTATCTAATCATCATATTGATGTTTGAATTTATTTTGATTCTTATGGTAGAATTCTACCTCCTACATTAGAAAACATATAATTTGATCATCATTTTTAAACACCTACCAAATCACCTCATTGTCAAGTACAACTATCTTACATATGAACTTGACCTTATCTTGACTTTGGATTTCTTTTAATCCTTCCATTATCTCATACTAAGATCCAATGGTTGGAAGTTTATCTACATGTTGATTTGCCTCTCTTGGTATGGAATGTGTATTGAATGCCAAAAATTCCTCTATGAGATCCCATACATGATGCTTATTAGATTTTAAATTATGGTTCTTGACTACACTTATGCCTCTCACTTATTGCACAATGAGCTCAATGTCACCCTTGAATTGAAGAAGTTTGACACCTCTTCTTCTTGCCTATTTCAAACCATGTATAAGGGATTTATATTCAATTATGTTTGAATTGAAATATTGTAGCTAAATCATACTTATGATATGAGGGTGAAACCAACATGACTTTATCTCCACTATCATTCTTTGACCTTGAGCCATAAAATAATAAAGTCCATATACCATCTTCCTCTTGAATGGCATTATTTAAGTAAGGTATAACAACAACCTTCTGATGCATACAATACACCCCTAAATATACTTTTTCAATATTTATATAGGGATCAAATCCATAATTGTTAGTTGCCCATTCATCCAAGTACAAGTCTGAGATGCCTTCAAGATGATCATGAGGCTCTTATTCACTAGTATTTTCATCCTCATCAAATATATTACAATTGATATTTACAAGGTTAGGCATATAGGGATCTAGATGGAACCTATAGATAGGTTTTGACATAAAAGTGACCCTGCAGACACCTAAATTTGGCCACCAATGACCTCCAACTAGGATTTTGACCAATTTCCACTAAAGTTCACAATTTGGCCTAAAAATACTAAAACACATTAAATGAGTTGAAATTGACATATTCAAGTGCCAAATTTGGCTAGGGTATCACTAAATAGGGCAATATAATTATTGGGCTAGCTAAATTTGATTAGATCATTTCAAGTCAAAATGCTAATTTTGTACCTGGGTGCTCTGGATTGCTCTTTTCTATAAAATTTCTTGTATGAGATGCATTTCTTTGATATTTGGTTTTGAAAACATCTTAAATGGGATAACAGATCCAACACATCTGACATTGAATTCTAATTCCAATCCAGTCAAATTTTGGACCAATAACAAGGCATTCTGATCAATTTGAGTAATCTGTGCACAAAGTACTTAATCATTCTTAAGATCTAATTAATCCAAATCAAGGCCTAATTAATAATTCCATGGAAACTTATTAAAAACTTGTTTTTAGAAATAAATATTGAATATCTACATCATCAGGTGACCTCATTTCTTAGGAAGACATCCCTAAGCCATAAATGTCACAAATATCAGGATTATGGGTCTCCCATGCCTCTTTATTAACTCACACACCTCATTAATTTACCTTATTCCAAATTCATGATGAGGATAATTATGTATTTTAATTACATAATTCAATTAATCCATGACCACACATCTCAATCTTGAGATGGATGGTCATGGTTGATTCTGGTCATTTTTGAAAATCTATAAATAAAGAAGAAATGAACATAATTTTTAAGCTTAATTTTTGCAAAGTTACCATGTAAAATTGATTCCAATAGCTCTCACATGACAAAGTTATGATGCCAAAATATTGAGCCATGCCAAGCCAAAGCCACAAGGTGATAAGGAGAAGAGGAGATAGCCAAGCGTCCTTTGATGAAGACTTCATGAACATAAGCTGAGTAAGCAAATAAAAAAATCATTTGGAGCATCAAAGGAATGTGAAGGATTCTTATTTTTATTTACTTTTTAGTTGTGCTTTTTATCTATTTCTGTTATTAAGCTCACCCTCGTAACTAGGCCTAGAGATGTATGGTAATTAGTGTATTTTTATAAATTTGTTTGAATTTGTGGACTAACACAATACTCATCACCTCTCTTGAGTCAAATTAATATTTCACATAATGACACACCTATTGGGATGATCTTCATGAGAGCACAATCCACAAACTTTTTTGTGTTTCATAGTTTTGATTCTTTTTTTTTTTCTGTTTTTACTTTGAGTAAAAATGACCAATAAAGAAGTTATAACTTTTCATTTAGTTAATATTTTTGGATAAATTGTTTTATTAATATATTTAAACATGTCATTAATATTTTCTAAAAATTTCACAAAAATATCATTTATATTTTAGAAGTTATAGCTGTTTTAGTGACTATCACTTTCTATTTTTTATTTTTCTAGTAAAAATGGTTAGAAAAGATTTGATAATTTTTATGTATTAATGTTTTGGACTTAAATTTTTTTATAGATATGCACCCTGAATTTATTGACAACCTATTAAAATTTAGTAGCAAACTGATCTATATTTCAAAAGTTATGTTAAAAATACTAATTGTAAGTTTTTATATTTTATGTGCAGGATTTTATGTGTTATATTTTATTTTTAGCCTTTTAATTTTTTGTTTGCAGGTGTTCATATATTTAATATTGTGTGTTTTTTTTTCTTTATATATGTGCTAACATTTTCTAGCCTAACGTATTTACTTTTGGGGTGTTTTCTTAAGGGTAGATAGCTAACTGACAAACTCCAAATTTGTTAAAACATGTTTTAGACCATCTTTTTCATGCTTTTAAAATGAATTAGGAATCTTGTTTTTGGTGATTAATAAAACATTTAGGTTCTTAAGTAAATTTTTTGATAATTTAGGCTTTCAAATTTACAATTTTAAGACTAAGAGGTCAAATGAACACCACCAAATCTTTCATTTGGGCTTAAAATTGAACACACTTGTCAATTTTGTTTTCTTTGTTTCAATTAGCACTTTGTTTTCACTAAATAAAAGGATGTTTCATGTATTATCTTCCATTTTTACCCTTTAGGGAACTGTTGGAATCAAAAGTGCTTTATTTATTTGAAAATTACCTAGTCTAAGGTACAGAAAAAATGTCGTCTAAAGCACTCCCCAACAAACTCGTAAAAGTATTGGGTGACCTTGACAATGACCCTAAAGTATTTCTATTTTATGCTTTCTTTTGTTCATGTAAACTTGGCTTGTGATGGGGACATTATTACCTCCCATGAGTTCTTTAGGGAATCTTTGAACCAATGTTTCACCTCCCAACTTTGATTTTATTTGGCTCCATATTAGAGTTGCACATGAGATGTAGTGCCACTTTAGACATCACAATACACTAAATGAATAGTAGGATGTAGTGGTTGCAAAAAAAACTAGACCTTTTTACAAAAATTCAAGTGATATAGACCTAAAATCTATGCTTTTATTTTTCATTTTTTGATGTGAAAGTCATTATATAGTTTATTCCCCTAGAACATTCAAAAAATTATAGACCTTAGATAAATCCCCACTTGTCATAGAGGTATTGTTGGTGCAAGGTGTGCCTCAAGGTCCATGTCATAATATTGTCATTTGAGAGAAGGGGGGTGTAGAAACCTACTATATAATGCACATTTACTTTTGGATGAACACTTAAAATCCTCGCAAATGACATATGTTGATGGATTATAACAATACTAAGCAACCTTGTCAGTTTAAGATCTAAGAGAGATTAATTAGTTGGTTTTATCCTAAATTAAAGTCTTTTTTGGATTCAAAAATTGGTGTAAACAAATGATGCAAACCAAACACATGGTCCTCATTTTTCTTTAAATAAAGAGGTGTTATGTTGCCCATGTGAATTCATCAATTTAATTTATTCAAAGTTCATCAAAACTTGGAGTCATATCATCCACTTTGGTGTAGTTATGTTACCGAATTAAGTCTAGACCTTTGCCAAAGTTGTTTAAGTCCTTCATTTACAGTCTAAACTCTAAATTTCACCTTTAAAAGTTCCTAGGGTTGATGTGTTAAGTGGGTTCACCATTTTCACTAAACCTAAGGGAACATAGGTTAAATTTCCAATTTAGGTTGAAGGTCATTTAAGAATCATGATTATTATCACCACTTGATAGACTTAAGTCATTTCATGCTAAACACTTTCAATTTGAGTCTATGCACCACAACATTTTGAGTGAAGAAAGGTAGTGTTATGCTGTCAAATTTATGATAAATTATCTTTGACTTAGAGAATTTTTGAAACAAGCATTTTGTCACATTTTTTGGGTAGTCTAGCACTATTACACTACCCAAAACATTTCAAATATTGTTTCCTATGCCCTCTTGCATAGAGTTCAAATTTGTTTCTACATTTTCAAACCAATCCAACTATACTTTTGTGAAACTTTCTCTAGCATAGTTATTCCATTCACTTTTGTCTAGCTTATTTGTCAAAAGAACCTAGTTTTATACCATTATTTGTGAGAAAATAAACTATCTCTAAAGTGCCTTTTGTTTCATACCTTATACATATTCTATCAATTCCATGTCCAAGAATCAAATTCCTAATGTTTTTTAGAAGTGTTTCAAATCTGTTAGATTAAAAATTTTATCTATTTTCAAAGTCTAGCTTTTGACGCCATTTAGCCAAGAGTCCTAATGCATGCCTTCTTTGAGCCTAGCTTTTGACGCTATGTTTGGCCAAAAGACCTAGCATCTTTTAATTTTCTAGATTAGACTGATTTGAAACACTTTGACCTTAGCATTTGGCATTTCAATTTTTGGTTCATTTACTTAATCGTTTTGTGTAAGATGTGTAACGTTAGACACTTAACATTGGCTTGTGTTATCACAAATCTTTTCATAAACATTTTGATCCTTTTGATGAATCAAGACCAAGTTTGAAAATCATATATTTTAGACATTATCTTTTTAGAGTTTGGAAAAAACTTTGACCTTTTATCGTAAAGCATTGACTATGGATCCCAACATATATTCTTACACTTGTAGTGGACTCATGTACAATTCGAGGATTAGTAATGTGGTTGTGTAGGAATAAATGCTACAAGACCCCTACATAGATAATATTCCTTATGAGATGGATATTATCCCTTTTATAATACACAAATAGGGGCACAAAGCCAAGATCTATTGGCTAATTATTTGGTTAATACACCACCTTATTCAAAATAAGACCAAGAATAAAATGCACAATACCTAGCTCTAATACCCATACCTGATGAAAAAGTATTTAACAGTCATATTCTACTAATACAGCTTCCACGTATGATCCATTTTTGTTTAAGAATCATTTATTAGAGAACAAAGATGATATTTTGGTTAGAGATATAGAGGTAGGGGCCAAGTTTTTATCAGATTTCCCTCATGAGAATTTACCAAGCCTAGTAAGAATGCCCCACAATATCATTTACAATCAACAAGCTTCTTCTAGCAATCCTTTGGCTTTAGTCCAAACAACACATTAGGACTCTAATATGCCTAACATAGGCAAAAAAATAATGGAAGACCACTTAAATCAAATGTAGACAACATATCAAACCTACCTAAATCTAGCACATAATTTTAATTAGATGAACATGGTGAGAAAAACTCTTATTGACTTAATTCCTTAAACAAGAGTTTTGATAGAGTCAATTGGTTAAAAGAATTAGAGTTCAGACCCATTCATACAAAACACTTCAATAGACAACTTGTTGTATATGCCCATTATTGAAGAAGTGTCTTCTACTTATACGTAGAATAGTGAGCCAAATATAGTGGACAATGTGTAAACAACATCCAATCCCAATCAAAGTGGTACCAATGCACAAAAAACTAGTCAAAAACATGTGCCCATAGTTAATACCATGAGTGGATCATCATACCAAGGAATAGGAGCCTCTGTACCCCAACCATCACCACATATTTCCCAACCTCAACCCACTACTTCCTCAAGTATACAACCTATGGGATTAGGTAGTCAACCAATAACCAATGTCATGCCTCAATAATAGAATGTAACAAATCCTATTCATCCTTAACAAGTGATGAGTATTATTTCACAACATTAAGTGTAATATAGTGTACCAATGCAGCTAAGGATGAATGTATTACCACCTCAGCAAGGGGCAACTAATATTCCACCTTGCCAAGTAATGATAAATATACCTCCTCAGTCATAGACCAATGTATCACTCCAAAACCAAATGATGACTAGCTAACAATGTGTAAATATTAGTCAGTGATGGATGTTAAATCTTCAACATGCTTTCACTTCCCAATAAAGATTCATGCAACAAAGAGTCTCCCATATTTCTCAAGTACCTACTATACAACAATCGGTTCAAAATGTGCCACAAGTTCAGAGATAGGGTCTTGGTCAACAAGTTCTTACTCAACATCAAGGTTCAATTAGTTGGAAATATGTCCCTTTTCAAGCACAGTAGGCACAATATAGTTATATCCCTCCATCCCAACCAAAAAATCCTCCAAGTCAAACCTTCATAGCCAACCCAAACCAGAATATCACACAACCAATTGTGCAATTTCAAGTACATCCTAATCTATGTATGCATATTCCTAGTCCATTTCCCAACCAAACTAATATACCCTAATAGATATCTCTAGCATACCCTGGTTAAAGTGTCCCACTTATGACCTCCCAACTATCTACCTAAACCAATATTCTCTCTCAAAATAATAAACCTTCTAGTTTTTTATCCCAAGAATTGCAACAGATGAAGGATACAATTGTTGCCATTTAGGTAGGAAAATAGACTAAAAATTTTAAGTTGGATGATGTGTGTTCTTATCCATTCAACATAGAGTACTTGAAGATACCATTTCCTCTAGGATATGAACCACCAAAAATCAACAAATACAAAGGGAAAGGTGACCCTAAGGACTATTTAACTGAGTTCTTTATCTCATGTCAACTAATGACATATAGTGATATATACCTTTTGTTGTTATTTCTATGGAGCTTGGCTAGACAAGCCTTGGAGTGGTTTTCAAAGTTGCCCAAAAATTTAGTAACAGATTTTGATGATCTTTCTAATAAGTTTGTACAACACTTTTCCTATAATATTGAACATGAGATTTCATGGGTTGACTTAACATAAATAAACCAAAAGGCTGGTGAGAGTTTTATAAGTTATCTATAGTGATGAAGAGTCCTTGCAAGCTGATTCACCCACATTTTACTAGATAAATAATTAGCCACTATGTTTACTAAAAAATTTCATAGTGAGATAGATTATCATCTAGAATTACAATGTGCACATTCTTTAGATCATTGACAAAGGATTATTGATTGAGTGATCCCTTATTAATAAAGGGATCATCAAGCTTACATTAACTAATCAAATTCAAGGTACCAATTAGGGAAGTGGCCAAAACCAACATCCAATCCAAGTACAAGCATCACAATTAGAATAGGCCAATAACAAAGAAATACCAAAGCAATTCAACCATAATAAGAATGTTGTGGGTAATGGAGTAATTGAGTCAAATCATGTTTAAATGGTGAAAATATCATCTACTCCACCTTTTCAACTTACTCCTACCCAATAACCTCTCCAAAAAACACCATAATTATAAAAACCAAGACTCATGTAACAAATGTAACAACCTTTACCATTATAAACACCTCCTCTAAGGAGAACTGTGCCTACATGTCATGTCTTTAGTGACCTAAGAGAGCCTATTGAGTTTGTATTTCAAAAACCACTGCTAATCTAATTAGTTGGCCTATACCAAAGCATTATCCTCAAGGCATTTCTTATCCTAATTGGTACCATGAAAATAAATTTTATGAATATCATCGGGTCAATAGGAATAATCTACAAAGATGTGTGCAAATCAAGCATTTGATTGAGAATATGTTGGAGAATGGGGAGATAACATTGGATAATGGTGATTCCACCTCTAATAAAACTCTTTGGATTTATCAAAACCCTTTTCCCCAACATAACATACATCAACAATATAATAGTCAACAATAACAATAACACTGACCAGTGCAACAAAAAAATCAATAGTATCAAAATCAAAGGCCAAACTAGTAGAACCAACATAATAAACAACATAACCCATAATGTCAAAACAATAGACAAAACCAAATTTATAATGGTAATAACCAACAAACCTACCATGAAGTTACACATGACAATAATAGGGTTATAGGTCATATTGCAGGGGGCAGTGTTAATACCATATCCATTAATTCTACACCAAGCACTAATCAATCTAGCCCATTGATAAATAATACCACTCAACCAAATTACATGGATAATCCTTCTTTAACTTGATATTGTACATAGTCAAACTAGAAAATTAGGACTCCCATTTTTATACCATATACTGATAACTCACCCTTGTCACGTGACCACATATAAGTGCACCAACAACTGAGACTTGTTCTATTTGGTCCCACACCATTCCTATTATTTGTTAGAAATTATGGTCCAACATCTAATCTTGATTGTGAAATCACAACTTAGAGTCAAATATTACTATCCTAGGTCCATAACCATCTACCACTTTACCTATTATCCAACTAACCATTCAGCCTCGAAATAAACCATTCACCATTGACCAAGATAAGAGGATTGATATTGTGAAACAATTGTAGAAGACACCATCATTAATTTCTATTTTATATTTGTTGTGAAAGTCAATAATTCATAAGAACATTTTGAATGAGTTTTTAACTCAATCTATTATTGCTAGTAACATATCCCTTAATAAATTTCAAGCTTTGGTTAGATACCTAGCTCCAGCCCAACAAGTCACATTCAACCAAAGTGATATATCTTCCCTTGGCCTATTATATAATAATCCATTATACATATAAGTTTATATAAAGTGGCATAAAGTAAATAATTTCCTTATAGACAATGGATTAGGCTTGAACATAGTGTCTCTAAAGCTCATCAAGCTTCTTGGGAACATAATGACAAATCTCCAGCCAATAATGATAACTATCAAAGCCTATGATAATCAGGAAAGAGAATCACAAGGCACCATTAGATTATTATTTATCATTGGGAATTTGACCCATGATACACTTTGTCATGTGCTTGATCTTGAGTTGTCATATAATATGCTTCTAGGTAGGTCTTGGTTACATGAGATTCATGAAATACCATCAACGCTGCACCAATGCATCAAGTTCTCCTACTTAGGGATGGAAGTGAATATTCTAGGAGATTTACACCCATATGAACATTACAAAGATCTAAGGCCAAGTTTCAAAGCTATAGTTACCAATACGGCATGAATCTAAGTTCCAAGCATGATAAAAGAAAGGCCATACTTATTGATCCTCCATAGGATAATTGCATAAATATTAATACCTTGGATTCCTTTTCTCACATACCACCTCTTGAAGCTTCCAATCATTTCACCATTTTAGATAAGGGCCAAAGGGAGTATGTGACCCATGATACCTTCCATATTACCAATCTTCCTCATAATCTAAAGACCTTTGGGCAACTTAAAAATACCCCACACATGCATTGGTAATAAAAAAACAAAGATAAGGGACTTGTCATGTTTGTAACACTATCTAGCCTAGAACTACACCCTATTGAAGGGGATGAATCATGGTTGTATAATGGCAACTAAGCTAATTGTTATAAAATTTCAAAGTATCATATTCCTAATAGGATCATGGAGTATCAAGATTATGAAGGAAGTGGCCTCGAACCAAATCAACAAGGAACCATTGAGCCAATTTCCATGACTAAGTACATAAGACCCTATGGACTTGGATTTCAATTTCCTGGGTGTGACCCCACATATCTTATCAAGTTCTATCACTAGTGGCTAGTAATGATGATGTCAACAATGAAGTATAGTCTAATCATAGCCTCACCTTTGATGACCTAGTTAAGACTAACCCATTTGATAATAATGCCATATGTACTCTTACCCTAATCATTTGTCAAAACCCATTACCATTATACTATCCCCAACTGATAGATTGGGACCAACAAGAATCCAATTTATTGATTGATAAGTTTTAAAATGATGAGGTATTCTTTGAATTTCTAGGCCTTAGAGACAACGTTCTATTGAGAAATCATAAATCATGATTCTCAATTACATTAGATCTTGAAGCCTATTTTAAAGAGCAGGTGAACACCCTTAGCTAAAAACAAATAAATAAAACATTGAGGTCACCAAGTGAAAACCTTTTTGAGGCACTTTCTGACCAAGGAAAAAGTAAAGATAAAGGCTAGTCTAGTGGTGAAAACCTATTTCAGGCACCATTAGATGGGGGTGTTCATTCTTCTTCAAATTTAGACTAGGAGACCACCAAAAATGAACTCGCATATGGATCTAACTTTAGTTTTTTGCAACAAGTAATTGATCAAATTCTTTAAGAATTTATGACTATTTTTATCACATGGCTAGATCTCCCATTGGGGGACTTAGATTCATCATGCCTAGGAGATGTTGAAAATAAAGTCCTAATAGAGGACCTTGATATAGTCTAATATTTCAAGTATTTGTATACTAACCTGGAAGGTGGTTTGAACCTTGTAGTCGAAGATATAATATAGGTAAACATCAAGACTCCATCAGATTTGAAATGGATAAAATTAGGTGCATCCCTCACTAAGGAGGAACATGAAGTCTTTACAACTCTATTGAGAGAATTTATAGATATCTTTGCATGGGCTTATTATAACATGCTAGGGTCGGACCCCACTTTGGTTTTGCACCACCTTGTGGTCAATTATGATGCTAAACTAGTGAAACAAAAGATGCATCCTTACATTACAATCTTGGTAAATAAATATTTGGAAAAACTCTTAGAATCGAGATGTATTCGGTCTATTGACTACTCAAAATGAATATTTAATGTTGTACCTATTATCAAAAATCTTGAAGGAATCATAATTTCTACTAATTTTTGAGACATAAACAAAGCTTTTCCTAAGGATGAATTTCCATTTCCTAATATTGACCTGATCATTGACTCCATGATAGGATATGAAATGTTTTCACTCATGGATGGCTTTTTAGGATACAATCAGATTAGAATAACACTAGAAGACCAACATAAAACAACATTCACCACTCCATGGAGAGAATTTTGTTATTAGGTAATGCCATTTGGTCTTAAGAATACTAGAGCTACATATCAAAGGGCCATGACTATCATATTCCATTATATGAATCATGATATTATTAAAGACTATGTTGATGACATATTAGGAAAATCTAAAACCAACGCTGACTATGTAGCAGTGCTACGTAGGATATTTAAAAGATTACAAGAGTATAAAGTTAGACTCAATCCAAATAAATATGTGTTTGGATTAACCTTAGGAAATTTACTTGGATTCATTGTGTCTCATAGGGGTATTGAATTTGATCTAGCCAAAGTCTATACTATAATCGAGATGTTGACACCAAACTCTTTGAAGCAACTCCATAGTTTATAGGACAAGATCTAGTCAATCTGATTCTTCATCTCTTAGTTATCAGATTAGTGCCATCCATTTACACATATTCTAAAAAATGGAGTTCCATTTCACTTGGATGATCACTTCCAAACAACTTTTTAACAACTCAAGGACTGTCTAGTCAATCCACCTATTTTTTTACCTCCTATGCCAAGAAGGTCATTCTTGTTGTATCTATCAGCTACTAACAATGCCTTGGGGGCACTTTTGGCTCAACATGATAAACATGGAAAATAACATGCAATATACTACTTAAGCCATAACTTGGTCACATATGGACATAACTATACACGTATCAAAAAAGCTTATCTAGTCATAGTCTTCACAGTTTAGAAACTACATCATTACATGTTGAATAATAAGACCATGGTCATTTCAAAAGTAGATCCACTCAAGTATATACTATCTAAAATAGTTTTAAAAGGTAGAACGGCTAAATGGATCATGCTTCTTAGTGAGTTTGACATAGAGTATGTTAATTAGAAGGCAATCAAAGTGTTGTTCCCAAAGTCTGTCACTCATTTTTGGGACAACACATGAACTATTTTTGGTCTTACAATCCAAAAATTCTCTCTTCCCTTCTCAAAAATTATTCTAAGCCTTCAAATTCTCTATTTTTCAAACTTTTTTAGCTAAGGGACTCTATAGATACATTTCTACATACTCTGTAGGCCCATTTCTACAGACTCCATAGGCTCATTTCTATGGACTCTTTCAAGGCTCAAGATACTTAGAGACAAGTATGGACTCTGCAGATACGTTTCTACGAACTCTACAGGGCTATTTCTATAGACTCTATAGACATGTTTCTACAGACTCTATAGGATTATTTCTATGGACTCTACAAGCTAGATTCTACAGACTCTTTCAAGGCTCTAAAGACTTAGAGAAAACATAGAGAAAACTATGAACTCTATAGATATGTTTCTACAGACTCTGTAGGCTTGAAATATATAGACTCATTTCTACAAACTCTACAGGATAAGTTCTACAGACTCATTTCTATGGACTCTGTAGGCTAGATTTTATGGACTCTTTCAAGGCTCTAAAGACTTAGAGAAAACTATAGACTCTGTAGCTATGTTTCTACAGAATCTGCAAGCTTGAAATCTATAGACTCATTTCTATGGACTCTGCAGGCTAAGTTCTATGGACTCATTTATACAAACTCAATTCTACAAACTTTGTAGGTTGATTTATACAGACTCTGTAGACTCAGTTCTATGGACTTAGTTCTACAGACTTCACAAGAAGGATTCTATGGACTCATTTCTACGGACTTAGCTCTACAAACTCTGCAGGGTCAATTATATGGACTGGGTTCTACAGACTCTGCAGGTCCATTTCTATAGACTCTGTATGAAATAAATGAGTTTTCAACACTTAGGTGATTTAAATCAAGAAGTTCAAAGGATTCTTCTAAACGACTGAAGAGTGCCCTTGCAGAGGACACTTAGGAGCCAAAAGGACCTTTGCAACTTTTTTGAAAGGTAATCTTGAAAGATAAGTGCCCTTGCAGAGGGCACTTTGAAGCCAAAAGGATCCTTGCAACTTTTCTAAAAGGCAACCTTGGAGGTCAAACAACCCTTTTGAAGGGCAGGTGAGGAGAAAATGGACCGTTTCAAAATCCAAATGGAGCAAAGGAATTCCTTCAAAAATATTTTCCACAGCAAAATGCCAATGCAATACCTTCAGACAAAAATTTTGAAGGAATTCCTTCAGACTTTTGCCTAAAGGAATAAGCCCGACATAAGAGAAAATCTTGACAAAAAAATGGCTAAGGCATGGGAAGAATTCCTTTGGACAAAATGTCTGAATGAATTCCTTCAGACATTTTATCTAAAGGAAATGGAGCCCGAAGACATTTTCTCTAGCCTTTTATTTGGAAGAAATCAAAATTCATTTAGCAAATGCAATGTTCCATTTTCTAACATGATGGCTAGAGCTAATAAATGATGTTAATAGTTGTTGGTTGTGTTAGATCTATTGGATAGGGATTGTAAGGCACATATCAGTGAGGTATACTCTAAAAACTTATCTACTATGTTCCAAGGAATGTAACAGTTAGGTCTGGTATCAACTTGTAAGACTTACTGAAAGTCATTAGCCTCTTAACATTACATTGCATATGATGGTCTTGTTTGGACATGCTTTAGCAGAACCCATTACTCCTTCCCAACCAGTTGCATTTTGTACCCTCATCTAGAGACAAAAATGTAACAGTGGATAATTTATAATAAGGATGACCCCGAAGGGCAGGTACCCTTACAGGGGCTCTTGCCGACCAAAAAGTAGACCTTTCTCAAGACCTTGAAGGGTAGATTCCCTTCAAGAAGGATCAAATAAGAAATATAAAGTAATTTCCAAGGAGGATGATGGGCCCATAGATGTCAAGATTAAGCATTGTAAACTAGCCATTGGGATCTAGAGATCCGGTGATGTCCCCACAGCCGTCAAATTTAGGGAAATAAACTAGCTGTTAGCTTTTAAATGATGATAGGCATGAAGACATCAAATTTGTGGCAATAAAATAGCCATTGATCTTTGAATGCTTGAAGCATGGACCCAAATGCAAAAGACCCAAAGGCCAAAGGGAAGAGACAAAGCTAGAAAAAGACAAAAGTTAAAATGAACTCAGTGACCAGCTGAAGAGAGAGCTGAAAGGGCTAGCAAAAAGGGAAAAAGATAGCTTGAGAGCTCAAATCACAGTAGAAAAAGGGAAAGGCTAGAAATATCTATGCAAAAGTTATTCCAGTAGGTGGAATAGTCTACAAAGTAGATATTTTGGCTTGCAAACATTGAAGGTGTGGCCTGTTTATCTCCCTTGGAGTAAAGATGAAGTGGACGGCTGCACATGACATGAGGAGACAAACCAGATGACCTAGGCCTAGGAGAAGACATATGAGATGAAGTGACATGCCAGAGTTAAGGCAGCCACCCTGTTCCAACATGGTCCCTTGACAAAATTGAAAATGCATTCAAGGTAGTGAATGTAGCATGGGTTGTTCCATGGAACAAAGAGCCAAGCCTTTCTTGGCTACCATATATTGTATTCTATTATTTTATACAAGAGGATCTTTTTTGAATATAGAAGTAAAACTCTACCAAAATTGAAAGGAAATTACTAAGACTTTGAGCTCAGATTATTGATCATATTTCTTTGTTTTGAATGAGAAAGTAGGTTACTTTTAGACTTTGTACTGTTATAGCTTGTGTCATTTAGGGGATGGTTCTTATGTCTATTTCCTAAATGTGTTCTTGTCCATTGAATGAAATATGTATAACTAGTGGAAATAATTAGGAAGGTGTCCTGAAGCCAACTATGGGAAGACTTTGTGCTATCTAAAATTGCCTTTAATATGTTTGTCTATTTTTTGTTTCTATGTAAAAGACCTTGGGATGACTTTGTGCCCTCATTTTCTTTCATATTTCACTCTTGGGAAGTTGATGTGAAGACTTTGTGCTACAACTCATTTTGATGGTTACTACACCTTGTTACCAGTTACTTGTCACTACCTGAAAGAACTCCTGCTATTTGCTACAAGACCACTTTTGAAAGAAGAGAAGTGCCTTCAGTGTCTTCACCAAGATTTATCCTTTGTTTGTGAGCATCATCTCTGAAAAAAGAGAGATGGATGGTGTTATCCTACCCTGAGTGTTATTTTTTGCATAAATATATAGTATATAACCCCTTCATACTTATGGGAACCTCCCCTTGATGAGAGGAGATATTTGTCCCCTTTTGATGCGGTAAACCTACACACTTGGCCGACCAATCTCCCTTGATGTGGTTGATAAGACCTATTTTTCTCATCAATTACCTGGTGACAAAATATTCACCCTATAGTTTTTGGTGACTCCACTAGGGAAGAACAAGCAGTTTGGAGCCTCAAGCTTCAATCTGAAGTAAAGCTAGTTCTTTTCCATTTTTATTCTACAATTTAGCAACTCCACGCTATATAAGAAGCTAGAGAACCCAAGGTGTTGTTGACCCAGTCTTTGAGTTGGTACAACAAGGAAATTTTGATTTGTTTCCTCCACAACCTCAAGTTTAACAATCCAGGAGTGTTCCTCCCATCCGTACTAGGTCACCAATACAAGGCAAAGCTTCTTTTTATGTTGTCACCAGAGCTTTGTCTATACATACTCCACCCAAATTTGTTATCCCCACTTTCCATAATCAAATCATGGTAGTTCAAGGCCGCTGAGTATCTCTTTTGGCCCACTTAATCTAACTCCACCTCTACATGAGCTCCCATATAGTTCACAAAAGAATTTCCCCAAATTATTTGGTGATGGGAGAGTTCACCCTGATGAACACATTATAGCCTTCAGCATAGCCTGTGATGTGATAGGTGTGGAGTATGAAGATGTAGTAGTCAGGTTGTTTGTGGAAACATTGCAAGGTGCTATTGTAGATTGGTTCTATCATTTGCAAGCCCAGACTGTGACTGACTGGAATACCCTCAAAGCTAAATTTGAAGCTAGGTTCAAGCCTGTAGAAGATGTGTATGCCTTGCTATCCTAGCTCACACAAATGAAGAAAGAACCTCATGAACTTATGAGGGACTTCATTTCTAAATTTGACAATATGAGGAATATGATTCCTACCATTGCTCAGCCTACACTTGAGAATCTTAAATGTTTCTTCATCAACTCATAGCTACCTGAAGTGAGTTTTCTGTTGAGACAAGCTAGCCACATAGACCTTAGTGCTGCTCAAGATTTGGCTACTAAGGTGGAAGATGACCTTATCTTGGAAGGAAAGATAAGGAGAGATCTTAATAGAGGTAAATCTTCTTCATCTTTAGAATTCTCACCTATAGGCACCACTGATCCAATGGTGCAAAAGCTAGAAAATGAGTTGCCTGATCTTAGAAAGGAAATGGCACAAGGGATGTCATCTACCCCTTCATATAGAGATATACCAAGGAGGACATTCAAAAATTAGGCATACCAAGGCAATGCTACTAGGAATCAAGGGCAGCCAAACCGTCTTCCTACCATTTAGGAAAAATTGGCCATTGAAGCACCTCCAACCAATTCAGCAATTGGATATCTTGATGTAGAATCAGATTTCTCCTTCTAACCTGAGTTGAACCTTGAAGATGACACTAATATCTTCATAGAAGGTGAAGAAGAATTAGCTGGTGACTCGAACATTGGTTTCCTAAATTGTCAAGATGAACCTAGAAGTGAAGGTAAAGTAACTGAGGGATCATATGTTGTATTCACACAGTCTAAGAATCAGTCAGCCCAATCAGCTGATAAGGAAAAAATAGGAGAAGAATCTTATCTTGTAATTTCAATTGCTAAGTGAGGAACCACTCTGCCTTTCCAGCCAAAGGACCCTGTGATTGATAAAAAAGTAAGTGCTCCAAAATTACCTTCACATTCAACTTCAAATTCATAGATCACTCCTCCCCCTCCTAAAAACTAGAAGGATGAACTCCCTTCTCCACTTCATAATTCATTTTAGACATTTGACATAATTGACCATGTCAAGAAAACTAAGATCCAAATGTCTAAATTTGAATTCCTACAATCCAACCCGGAGCAGTTGGATAAGTTAGTGGAATATGTGAAGAGTAGAACCGTCCCTACATGACCAGTTGTTCCCAAGGTGACCCCCATGTCCACCTAGAATAACCTTGTCATTACTCCTTCTGCTTCTCCTAGAAGGATTGAACCATTTTATGTCTCCCTACTAATAAATGGACATCAACTAAACAATTACATCATAGACTCAGGTGCATCAGATAATGTCATGCCTACCAAAGTAGCTGAATCCCTTGGTCTCACACTGACCAATACATTTGGGAGATGTTTCTCCATGGAGAAAAAATAAGTGCCACTACTGGGACAAATCAAGGATGCCCAATTTGTGTTTGCAGCATTTCTAGACAAGAGAATCAAGATGACAGTCCTATTGGCTGACATCCTAGCCTCTTACGACATCCTTCTTGGGAAAAAATTCTAGAAGGATGTTGGTGGTGAATTAAGCATGGAATTGTCTGAAGCAAGGATCTCGGTTAAAGGTGTCATGCAGATATTGCTCCTTAAAAAAGAAACAAAGTATGTGGTCATTAAAACATTAGTGCTTGAAGATCAAATGCTATTTGAGTCTTCAGGCATGGGTAATTATTTCTTGACCATAGAGGATGTTCATGTTCTAGCTGATGAAACTTTTGAAAATGATAGTCTAAAAATTGGTTCAGATGGAACAACAGAAGATAGGATAGAGCGTAGTGCAAAAATAGAAGAATTCCCCCTTCTAAGTAAGGAGAAATATAAGGAAAAATTAGTTTTAAATGATGTATATATACTAGAATTTTATGGAAACTATTCTTCTACCAGTTTAGGAGCTAAGATTGTGTTGATATCTCCCCAAGGAGATATTTTTCCTTCTTCATACAAGTTGTAGTTTAGTAATACTAACAAAACTGCTGAATACAAATCTCTGCTACTTAGATTGAAGGCCACTCAAGACAAGGGAATTAAGCTCCTTCATGCTAAAGAAGATGTTAAACTGGTGGTTTGTCAAGTGAGGAACCTATACCAAACCAAAAATGAGATATTATGCCATTACCACAATCTAGTTTGGGATCAAATTGAAAGCTTTGATGATTTCAACATCTCTATAGTGCCTAGGGAATTTAATGACTGAGCTAATGCTTTGGTTGTTTTAGCAACTCTCTTAGTTCCTCACCCTAATTTTAAAGGAGACAAGTACACTATCAAACTGGTCTTTCAACCAAGTGTGCTTGACAATTCTAGTCATTGGCAAGTATTTAATGGTGACAACCAAATCATTGTCTTCCTGGAATAAAAGGGTAGCTTTGAATAGCTCCACTTTGAAGGTAGTGAACCGGCCCTTGAATCAAATTTAGATTTAGGTGAGAAATTCCTACAACTAAAGGGGGATAATATTCCCAAAGGATTGGTTTCCCTTGAGAAGTTGTTTGAGAAGCATGATAGGTTCATCAAACAACAACAAATAGATTTAAGCTCTTCTCAGGAGTTTGATTAAATAAATCTGGGTACCAAGGAAAATTCCAAGGTAGTTAACATTGGGAAGTGTTGCACTTTAGAGGAAAAGTTTAATTTCATGGCTCTGCTCAGCCAGTGCATGGATGTCCTAGCATACTCCTATGATGATCTAAAGTCACTTAGGCCTAATGAAATTCACCATGAAATTCCTCTCAAAGATGATTCAGTGCCTTACAAGTAAAAATTTAGGTAGTACAATCTGAAGATATCAGGTACTATTCTATCTAAAATACAAAAAATACTGAATGCTAAGATAATTTTCCCAATCCATCATTCCACATGGATTTCAAACATAGTCCCTATGAGGAAGAAGAATGGTGAAATTTGCCTTTGTGTGGACTTCAAGAATTTGAATCAGTCATCCTTAAAGGAAAACTATCATTTGCCCATCATGGACCAAGTGCTTCAGACAGTGACCAATTTAGAGATGTTATCAATGCTAGATGGCTTCTCAAGATATAATCAAATTGAAGTTGGTGAAGCAGACCATCACAAGACTGCCTTCACCACACCTTGGGGCACCTTTACATATCGAAGAATGCCATTTGGCTTGATAAATGCTGGCACCACTTTCTAGAGAGCAATGGATCTTGCTTTCAAAGATGAAATGGGTAAGTTCATTATAGTATATATTAATGACTTGACCATATTTTTCAAGCATTGCTCTAACCATATGCACCATTTGCAATAAGTGTTGGAATGTTACCACCAGAATGACATTTCTTAAAATCCCAAGAAGTCTATCTTTGGAGTGACAGAAGGGAAGCTTCTTAAACACATTGTATCTAGAGAAGGCATAAAGATTGACTCAGAAAGAGTCAAATCCATCTAGGAGCTTACTTTTCCCATGAGTAAGACTGTAGTTCACTCTTTCTTCATAAAAGTGAATTTTTTATGAAGATTCATCCCCGAGTTTACTGAAAAGGCTCACCATATTATAAACATGATGAAGGGAAAGGCCACTTTTAGCTGGACTGAAGAAGGAAAATCGACATTTTGAGATATCAAGATAGTTGTTGCCCATGCCCTAATTTTGGTTTGTCTAGATTATACCAAGGATTTCACAGTGTATAGTTATGCTTTTGAACACACACTTTCAACAATTCTAGTTTAGCATAATGAAGAAGGTGTGGAATCTCCTATATCTTTCATGAGTTGTCCTCTCAAATCTCATGAGCTAAAGTATTTAAACATGGAGAAGCATGCTTATACAATGGTTAAGGTAGTGAAGCATTTCTATTTCTACATCCTCAATTCATGCATTACTACCCTAGTTCCTGATACCATAGTCAAATCCATACTAACTCAGCAAGAGTTTGGAACCAAAATGGGCAATTGGATTGCTAAAATCTAGGAGTTTGATCTAGTTATCAAATTGATGAAGCTTGTGAGGGGAAAGGGCCTCTGTCAATTGATTGTTGACAATATACTTATATACATATATATATATATATATATATATATATATATATATATATATATATATATATATATACATACACATACATACATACATACATACATACATATATATATATATAATAATAAATAAATAAATAAATAATTTAATTTTTATTTAAAAATATGAAAATTTATAGACTTCTAAGCTATATGTATTCAAGTATTGCTCATTTCCTTAATTATGGTGAGTGTCCTGCTCACCTATCTCATAAAGAAAGGAGGAATGTTAAATTGAAAGCTGCCAATTTTTTCCTATGGGAAAATGGCCCATACAAGAGGAGCCTTGATGGAGTGTTTCTTTGTTGCATGGATAAAGAGCAGTGGAATCAAATTTTGAGGTCCTTCCACAATCTACCCTGTGGAGGACATTTTTTTGCCCCTGTGACTACCCACAAGATTCTGTGAGCTAGGTATTACTGGCCTACTCTATTTCAAGATGCATACAAGTGGATATGAAAGTGTGAACTATGCTAATAGTTCATGGGAAGACCCAAGTTAGTTGATCTACCTCTCAAGCCAGTGGTGATAGAAGAGCCATTTCAGCAATGGGAAATTGATTTCATTGGTGCTGTAAACCCATCTTCAAGTGTTGGACATGATTATGTCCTCAAAACCATAGATTACTTCACCAAATGAGTGGAAGCAATTCCAACCAAGCATGCTAATTCAGAAGTGGTATGCAATTTCCTCAAGGAGAACATCATTTATAGGTTTGGGGTCCCAACCAAGATTGTAACAGATAATGCTACTTGTTTCTCTTCTCATGAGATCACTCAGTTCTATTTTTACTATGGGATTACCCTCTCCTCTGATTATTTTCCACAAGGAAATGGCCAAGCTGAATCAAGCAATAAGAACTTGATGACCATCATCAGGAAGCTGGTAGATGAAAACCAACAAACTTGGCATAAAGCATTGGTTGATGCTTTATGGGTAGATAAAATTACACCCAAGAGGGCAATAGGTATGTCACTTTTCCAACTTCTGTATGGTCTCAATGCAGAGATACCAATCACCCTGGAATTGCCAATATTGAAATTGGCAAAGGTAGTCAAAGATCAAACATATGAAAGCTCTATTGACAAAAGGATCATGTGCTTGACTGAGCTAGATGAGCATTGAACTATGGTAGTGGACTGAATTGCTGCACATTAAAGTCTAGTAAAGAAGCTCTTTGACTAGAAAGCAAAAACCTAAGATTTCCAGATTGGAGATCACATCCTTTTATGGGACAAGAGAAGAGAACCAAAGGGAATGCATGGGAAATTTGATTCCCTATGGAGAGGCTTTTTCACCATCCATGATCTAAATGGTGAAAATAGTTTCCTGTTGATGTATCAAGATGGCACACTCTTTTCTCTACCTCACAACAGGTAGCATCTAAAGCACTTCAACTCTTGAAGTATCAGATAAGATCATCTGTACATATGTATATTTGTATAGTCTTTAGTTCCATTTTGTGCTTTTCCTTTTCCTTTTCATTTTTGTTGCCTTTCTTTTTGGTTGGCATGACTCCATAGCCCAATGGCACACTTCAAGGCACTGGAGATTCTGGTTTCTACTCCCCTCAGCTACTTCAAAATTTTAACTGAGGGAAGTTCCCCAACTAGAGCCAGTGATTGTTCCCAAAGTCTATCATTCATTTTTGGGACAACACATGAACTATTTTTGGTCTTACAAGACAAACATTCTCTCTTCCCTTCTCAAAAATTATTTTGAGCCTTCAAATTCTCTATTTTTCAAACTTTTTCAGCTAAGGGACTCTGTAGATACGTTTTTATGGACTCTACAGGCCCATTTCTATGGAATCCACAGGCTCATTTATATAAACTCTTTCAAGGCTCAAGAGACTTAGAGAAAACTATGGACTCTACAAATACGCTTCTATGGACTCTGCAAGCTCATTTCTATAGACTCTACAGACATGTTTCTATGAACTCTATAGGCTTATTTCTATGGACTCTATAGGCTAGATTCTATAGACTCTTTCAAGGCTTGAAAGACTTAGAGAAATCTATGGACTCTATAGATATGTTTCTACGGACTCTGCAGGCTTGAAATCTAGAGACTCATTTATACGGACTCTACAGGCTAAGTTTTATGGAATCATTTATACGGACTCAGTTCTACGGACTCTACAGGGTGGATTCTATAGACTCTTTCAAGGCTCAAAAGACTTAGAGAAAACATAGAGAAAACTATGGACTCTACAGATATGTTTCTATGGAATTTGTAGGCTTGAAATCTATAAACTCATTTCTACGAACTCTGCAGGCTAAGTTCTATGGACTCATTTCTATAGACTTAGTTCTATGGACTTTGCAGGTTGATTTCTACAGACTCAGTTCTATGGACTTAGTTCTATAGACTTCGTAGGAAGGATTCTATGGACTTATCTCTATAGACTCTATAGGTTCAATTCTATGGACTAGGTTTTATGGACTCTAGAAGTCCATTTCTATGGTCTTTGCAGGAAAGAAATGAGTTTTCAACACTTAGGCGATTTCAATCGAGAAGTTCAAAGGAATATTCTGAAATACCAAAGAGTGCCCTTATGGAGGACACTTAGGAGCCAAAAGGACCTTTACAACTTTTCCAAAAGGCAATCTTGAAAGACAAGTGCCCTTGCGGAGGGCACTTTGAAGCTAAAAGGACCCTTGCAACTTTTCTGAAAGGCAACCTTGGAGGTCAAATAGCCCTTTTAGAGGGCAGGTGAGGAGAAAATGGACCATTTCAAAAGTCAAATGGAGCAAAGGAATTCCTTTAGAAATATTTTCCATGGCAAAATGCCAAGGCAATTCCTTCAGACAAAAAGTCTGAAAGAATTCCTTCAAACTTTTGCCTAAAGGAATAAGCCTGAATAAAGAGAAAATCTCGATGGAAAATGGATAAGGCATGGGAATAATTCCTTTAAACAAAATGTTTGAAGGAATTTCTTCAGACATTTTGTCTGAAGGAAATGGAGCTTGAAGACCGCCTGAAGGATGACCCTAAAGGGTAGGTACCCTTGTAGGGGGCTCTCACTGACCAAAAAGTACACCTTTCTCAAGACCCTAAAGGGTAGGTCCCCTTCAGGAAGGATCAAACAAGAAAGCCAAAGGAATTTCCAAGGAGGATGATGGGCCTGTAGATGTCAAGATTAAGCATTTTGAACTAGTCATTGGGATCCAGACGTTCGATGATGTCCTCACAGCTATCAAATTTAGGGTAATAAACTAGTCATTGGCTTTTAAATGATGATAGGCCTAAAGACACCAAATTCATGACACTAAAATAGCTATTGATCTTTGAATGCTTGAAGCATGGACCTGGATGCAAAAGGCCCAAAGGCCAAAGGGAAGAGACAAAGCTAGAAAAATACAAAAGTTAAAATGAACTCAGTGACCAGTTAAAGAGAGAGTCGAAAGAGCTAGCAGAAAGGGGAAAAGATAGCCCAAGAGATCAAATCATAGTAGAAAAAGGGAAAGGCTAGAAATATCTATGAAGAAGTTATTCCAGTAGGTGGAACAGTTCACAAAGTAGATATTTTGGCTTACAAACATTGAAGGTGTGGCTTATTTATCTCCCTTGGAGTAAAGATGAAGTGGACAGCTATGCATGACATGAGGAGATAAACCAGATGACCCAGGCCTAAGAGAAGACATATGAGATGAAGTGACACACCATAGTTAAGGTAGCCACCCTATTCTAGTATGGTCCCTTGACAAAATTAAAAATGCTTTCAAGGCATTGAATGTAGTATGGGTCGTTCCATGGAACAAAGTGCTAAGCCTTTATTGGCTATTCTATATTGTATTCTCTTATTTTATGTAAGAGGATATTTTTTGAATATAGAGGCAAAACTCTACCAAAATTGAAAGGTGATTACTGAGACTTTGAGCTCAGATTGTTGATCATATTATTATTTTTGAATGAGAAAGCAGGTTACTTTCAGACTTTGTGTTGTTATAGCTTGTGTCATTTAGGGGATGGTTCTTATGTCTATTTCCTAAATGTGTTCTTCTCCATTGAATGAAATAAGTAGAACTAGTGGAAATAATTAGGAAGGTGTCCTAAAGCCAATTGTGGGAAGACTTTATGTTGTCTACAATTGCCTTTAGTGTGTTTTTCTATTTTCTATTTCTATGTAAAAGACCTTGGGATGACTTTATGCCCTCATTATATTTTGTATTTCACTCTTGGGTAGTTGAGGTGGAGACTTTGTGCTACACTTCATTCTACTGGTTACTACACCCTATTACAAATTACTTGTCACTACCTAAAAGAACTCCTGCTATTTGCTGTAAGACCACTTTTGAAAGAAGAGAAGTGCCTTTAGTGTCTTCACTAGGATTTCTCCTTTATTTGTGAGCATCATCTCTAAAAAAAGATAGATGGATGGTGTTATCCTACCTTGAGTGTTATTTTTTGCATATATATATAGTATATAACCCCTTCATACTTATAGGGAACCTCCCCTTGATGAGAGGAGAGATTTGTCCCCTTTTGATGTGGTAAACTTACACACTTGGCTGACCAATCTCCCTTGCTATGGTTGATAATACTTATTTTTCTCATCAGTTGGCTAGTGACAAAATATTCACCCAACATAAAGGATAGGTCTATTCATATCAACTTACTAAAGCACCTCTTGCAGACACAAAGCCACTCACATTTCATTTTCTTGATGAATCCATAATGACCATAATTAACACACCTCTTGGGGAGCATCACTAGAAGCTATATTTTGATGGTTCATTTACTGCACATGGATCGGGGGTAGGTTTCTTATGTATTACACCATAGGGTTATCTAATCCCTAAATCATTTAGAATCAATTTTCCTTATACAAATGACATTGTCAAGTATGAAGCACTTATTATAGGACTTAGACAAGTAGTAAAATGAAATATATCTCATCTAAAGGTTCATGGTGATTCTTAATTAATCATCAATTAGGTCATAGACCATTTTTAGACCAAAGATGACAAGTTGGTTCCATATAAATCTATGGTTGATAACCTAAAGCATTAAATTACAAATATTTAATTTGAGCATATATCAAGGGCTATAAATAGAACTATAGATACCATGGCTACTATCATCTCTCTAATTCGACATGCAGACAAAGCTAGATAATATTAGTTCCTTATTGAAAATTTGTTCATACCATCTCATTAACCTTCAACCATTATAATGATTTGTGATATTATTGGTCCTAACTCTATCTGGTACTTAGACCCTTACAACTACCTTCATGACCAGGTTATACCACCTAACCTATCTTGAAAATAAACCAAAGCCTTTACTCATTATTCCACTCATTATACTCTACTTGGATCCACCCTTTACCATCACAGTTTTGATGGAACTCTACTTCATTATTTAACTTTGGTAGAGTCTACACTAACATTAAGAGAAGTTCACAAAGGAGTATGTGGAGTTCATTCTAGCAGGGAGTCCTATACAAAAATCTCTTGTGTACTGGTCATTATTGGCCCATGATGGATGTAGATGCAACTGCATATGTAAAGAAGTGTGACGAATGTAAACTACATTCTAATCTAATTTATGCCCTAGCACAAAATCTAAAACCAATGTTGACACCATGGCCATTTGCTACATGGGGAATTGACCTCATTGGGAAGATCAACCCCTCTTAATCTGATGGCCATAAGCATATCCTTACTACCATTGAGTATTTCACTAAGTGGGTTGAAGCTATACCCCTCACTTACATGACTAAAAAGCAAATTTACAAATTTATCTTCAACCATCTCATTTGCCACTATGGTATCCCCTTCGACATTATATCTGATAATGGAGGATCATTCAAGAACAAGGATGTAGACTAGATATGTATCAAATATAACATCACATAACATTTTTCAATGGTATATTACCCTCAAGGTAATGGCCAGGCCAAAGTATCAAACAAAACTATTATCAATATTCTCAAAAAGATTATCAATGATATTGATCATAATTGGCACCTATAGATATTCCCTACCCTTTGGGTATACCATACCAATCATCATACTCCTATAAGAGCCACTCCATACTCACTTTTTTATGGTACTAAATCCATCCTTCCCATTGAGGTTGAGTTACCTTCACTATGCATATATTTCAAGCACGTATTATATGATAATGACTATCGAGTAGCTTGCCTATAAGATCTAGACCTACTTGATGAAAAATACATAGCTATGCTTAACAATCTTCAAGCATATCAGAACTAACTTAAAGGCCACTATAATTGATGTGTCAAATATAGAAAATTTGAACTTGGTGATTTTGTTCTTAAAGAAAACCAAAAGAATACCATGATTGAGAAGAATCATAAAGGTAAATTCAAACCAAACTAGTTAGGGCCTTTGATCATTACTATAGATTATGGATCAGGGGCATATAGGTTTGCCACACCAGATGGAGATGAAATTTTTGAGACAATAAATATTATTCATCTCAAGTGGTACTATGCTTGAGCACTAAGGTGAATTATCTATAAATACCATTTCATTGGTGTCATTTTATCACTATTCTTCTTTGAACAAATATCATTCTTATCCATCCTCTTAGCCTTATCCATTTTACCACTCCATTCTATTGACCATACATGTTTTAAAGCCTAGCTTATTTTACCTTGGTTTTTACCATTTGTTACACATTTTCAACACTAAGTAATTTGATTAGTTTCATCAATTGTTTCAAGTACTTCAGATAGAGATCATATTTTGGAGCAGTATGATAGAAGTTTTGGTAGTTACATCCTTTGTTTGTTATTCCTTTCTTATCACTAATCTTGCTAGTAATTAAACTACTTTTGTTCAAATTAGTACCATTGATCTATGATGTTATGTCCTAGTTATAAACCCTATGGGCAAACTAGGAGCAACATTGGTTTATTAAGTCTTGATGTATCAACTTGCCACTTACTATGCTATACTATGTTTTTTTACCACCTATGCCTATTTTTTTTGAATTGAATACTACACTCATCAGATTCTTCCATTATAGGGTGGAACTATAGTGACTTGAGGTCTTAATTTGGGACTATGTAGGTAGTTCTTGATACTTATTGAGTTCAAATCAGTCACCCTTTCTACCATGATCTCATAATTTTATGAGTAACCTAAGTTTGAACACTTTCACTATTTGATATCAACTTAAGTTTGAACACTCTCACCATTTTATGATCTTGAACCATTTAGTGTCTTGTCATTCTTGATCAAGTTGAGATACTTCAAAAAATTCCAAAAACATTTTTAAAATCATTAGAAAAAACCAATAACATTGACCATTTCTTTGCCTTAAGGATTCTGGGAACCCTTACTAAGTTACAAGAAAACCACTTGTCACTTAGTTTCCCCATCCTTTTTAGCCTTTTCTCTCACACACTTGCCATTTTTAAAGATCATTCCTCTTCTTCTATCACATCCATTCTATTTGTTTTCACTAGTTATCATTTTTTCCCCATTCTCTGAGAGAAATACATTTGGCTTGAAGTTTTGGTTTGATATTACATCCATAGAACTATGTAGGTAGCATCCACTTTCATCGTGCATATGGAGACAAATTAACCACCCCCTTTCTTTTCTTTTATTTCTCCATTTTGTTTGCTTGTTAAGTTGTCACCTATTTTCTAGTGGCAATGTTCATATGGTTTATATTGAGTGTTTTTTATTTATTTATTTGATGTTTTATTTGTGTGCATATTTGTTTACTTTCAGCACTATTTCCTTGATCCAATTTATGTGTGTTCATTGGAATATTCCTTTCCCACACTTAAACTTGAATCTATCCATATTTATATGCTTACATTGGCATCATGGTTTATATTATTGGTGCATTGTTTTCTATTGAGTATTGGATTACATGAGTATGTCCTTATGAATATTTTAGCCAAGTCCTCATGATTTTATACCATGATGCCTATTGACACATGCTACAATAAAACTTATATTCAATAAGTCTATTTAGCAATGATGGCATCATCTCTTCAGCATCAAAATCTCAATTCAATCCCAATCATATCCCAAATAGAGTAATTAACCACAAAAGAATTTCAAACTTTATTGGTTCAGATGAGCATCTCCCTACTAGTAGGTTGTTATAATTCATCATTATCTTCTATATTAAGTTATCATCATCATTTACCAAGTTTATTTTATTTTCCATAATCAGTGTCTAATAATTATAACCACCTATGGGAAAATCATTGCATACCATCCCACATGTATTTCTCAATGATTATAATCACCTTTAAGTAGATCATTGTGTTATCACCAATGTAATTTTTCTACCCAATGTTATTATATTTTTTGTATATCCTAACTGGGGCAGTTCCATCTTCTCAATGATTATAATCACCTTTGGGCAAATCATTGTGTTATCATACCATGTTGCCACTATTAGGGTATAATGCTTATAACCACCTTTGGGAAAACCATTGTACACCATACCACTTGAATTTTCAATTATTTTGACTATTTTTTCAAAATAATTATGTTTTCACCCCATCATCTTTCCTTTTTTGGTCCCCTCATTTCGCTTCTTATTGAGATATCATTTATCGACCTACTTGTGCCAACCATTCCCTTAAAGGGGAAAACCATCATATATTTAGTGTATCATCATTGCATTTTTAGGCATACATAACCTTTTATTTCTTTGATAATATTTTATTGTGATTATAACTTCCAATGCCTTCCCAAATAGGAGCAAAATGTAGACACCTAAATCTAGACACCAATGACCTCCAACCAGGATTTTGACCAATTTCCACCAAAGTGCACAATTTGGCCTAGAAACACTAAAGCACATTAAATGAGTTGAAATTGACATATTCAAGTGCCAATTTTGTCTAGGGTATCAATAAATGGGGCAATGTAATTTATGGGCCAACTAACTTTGATCATATCATTTCGAGTCAAAATGCCAATTTTGCACTTAGGTGCTCTAGATTACTTTTTTATATCAAATTTATTTTACGAGATGTGTGTCTTTGATATTTTGTGTTGAAAACATCCTAAATGGGATAAAATATCCAATGCATCTGACATTGAATTCCAATTCCAATCCAATCAAATTTTGGACCAATAACAAGGTATTCAGATCAATTTGAGTAATTTGTGCACAAAGTACGTAATCATGCTTAAGAAATAATTAATATAAATCAAGGCCTAATTAATAATTCCATGGAAACTTATTAAAAACTAGTTTTTATAAATGAATATTTAATATCTACATCATCAGGTGACCTTATTTCTTGGGAAGATATCCTTAGGCCATAAATGCCACAAATATCATGATTAAGGGTCTCCCATTCCTCTTTATTACCTCCCATGCCTCATTAATTTCCCTTATTCCAAAGTCATGATGAGGATAATTATGGATTTTAATTACATAATTCAATTAATCCATGACCACACATCTCAATCTTGAGATGGATGGTCATGGTTGATTTTGGTCATTCTTTAAAATCTATAAATAGAGAGGCCATGAACATCATTTTCAAGATTAATTTGTGCAAAGTTAATATATCAAATTTATTTCAAGAGCTCTCATATGCCAAAGTTATGATGACAAAATATTGAGCCAAGCCAAGCCAAAGCCACAAGGTGCCAAGGAAAAGAGGAGATAGCCAAGCATCCTTTGATGAAGACTTCATGAGCACAAGCCAAGTAAGCCACTACAACAAGCATTTGGATCATCCAAATAAGGTGAATGATTCTTGTTTTTCTTTACTTTTTATTTGTGCTTTTTATTTATTTTTGTTATTAAGCTCATCCTAGTAACTAGGCCTAGAGATGTATGCTAATTAGTGTGTTTTTATCAATTTGTTTGAATTTTTGGACTAACACAATAATAATCACCTCTCTTGAGTCAAATTCCTAGTTCAAAGACCCTAGTCCCATATCTATTCCTAAATACCATGTATGACTAATTAGAGGACAAATAACCCCCAATTTTTAAAGTAAAGTCCCTAGATAGGCATAAGGAAAAATATGGGGGTAGGTCTACAACCATTACATCCTGAGTGAAGACATAATTTTGGAAATCTACCAATGTGATATTAATATCTTTCAAGATACCTACTATTTTAGTGGGGGAACCATCGAATTGGTGAACACCCTTTTTATTAGGTACATACTTAATCTCAATTTTATATGTTATGGTTTTAGGCATAACTAAGGTTGAAGCACATGAATATATCATATAATTATACACTAAATAGTCTCCTATGATGACTAAAAAATAAAATAGAGGGGGCTTGATAACTTTATGGGGATGAACAACATTATGATCTTGACCTTGACAAGGAGCTTGACTAGGAACTTGAATTTGACTAGGTTGACTACTATTTGTAAAAATAGTGTTTATCTTATCAATTATCTTGTTCACATGAGAAAGTTTGGAGAGCTCTTATTGAAGGATATCTTTATATCTTAAAATATATAGAACATCATGCATAGACATAATGGAATTATACTTTTTCATATGATCCATAATATTGAAAGGAAGATTAGTGCCTTTAAACTACACCTTAGAAGTAGAAGTCTTACTTGGCACTTGAGTGACATGAGGAACAAAAGGAGACTTCTATTGCTATCAATGATGTGGAGGTATTTTTTGAGTTACAAGATTTTTAGTAGATATATTTGAAGTGTTAGGATGTTGACTGACTTGTGGAGGTGTTGAATAAGCCTTAGGATACCCCAAATTATCATCTACCATCCTCATCTTAGATCTTGTATTGGATACAACTAGTTCATCTACCCTTTATGTAGTTTTCCCCATGTTTAATAGTACATGCTCAAACATGTGCTCCCCACATGGTGTCACTTGGTGACTTACCCATGCCCCCTTGCTATTGAATTTGAGCTTATGATGATGTCATGGTAGACATGTTATCTTGATTCAATAGAGGGCCTTATGGTGGATGAGGCATTGTGTCATGGCCTTGGGATGAAGGATCATGATGCTAATGAGGATCTTGATACATTTATCATTTTATATCCATTACCATCTCATTAAACTACCCTCTTGATTACCATTGACCCTCTTGTGCAAGGTTGTTTTATGTGGCAGCCAAGGCTCTTGAGCTAATTGAAGCTATAGGATTGTAGCTATTATGAGATCTACCTTGAGTAATTTGGCCTTGATCTTTGTGATTTGATGGATAAGGGGGTAAATTTTAAGATTGAGTAGAGTATTTTGATTGAAAGGAACCTTGGTATGGCCTATATCAAGTCTATTGTTATCTCTCTATAGCCACTAGCTTATTGTTTTGTGCCTTCAACAAGATCTCGATCTTTGTAAATTTGTCAACTTGACTATCATTAGGTTGAGCTTGATTATTTGGAGATGGAAATGGAGTAATGGTAGGTGGGATTGGATAAATATTAAGAAAAAGTGGCATGAGAGGTCTTGTCATGAGTTTCCCTACTTGTATCAAATATTTTTATGCCTTTATAAATATCTCATAAACCTCAGATAGAGTTATCCCACCCATAGATTGGATCATGATTATAATGTCTGAATGTTGGAACACAGCTATGTAATGAGGGGGAGGGGTGAATAAGTAGATTAATTAAAATTATTCCTTTAATAATTTTATTGCAAATTAAAAATTATATGTAGATATCACACACACACAAATAGACACAACACAATGTACATGGAAAACCTAATATGGGAAAAAAAATGGAGAGAATATCTTCTAAAATCTACTATTCTAATCCACCCTCACAATCAAAACCTCAATAGTTACAGTGTTTAAGGGAACTTACTCTAAGGAGACACTAATCCTTTGATTTAAGAGCACCTACTCTAAGGAAGTACCTACTTCCTAACTAAGTACCAAATCAACTCTTCTAATGGTACCTATCAATTAGATATATTATGGAGCTACAACTCCAAATTACAAAATTGATTCAAAAATGAATCCAGTTCTATGTTGCAAACTTGTTCTATAATTGCTCATACTCTACACTTCTTTTCTCTTCTTCTCTACATCATCTTTACCCCTCATTTCAACTTCATTCTCCACACACACACACACACACACACACACACACACACACACACACACATGCATTAGATCTAGGTCTCACATCCTTTTTGTGTTCACACTTGGTCATTAACACATCATACTCCATTCTTGGACTTAGTTCATATTTATTTAATGATGGGTTTCCCACTTCTTGACTTCATGAACCACCACCATAATCTCTATATTTTACTATACATAGAATATATCAAGCTCCAGTTTTGATGCACATTCCATAATACACAATTTTGATCGATCACAATGATCTATATCATTCTTTGTGTCATACAATGCATCTTTACTAGAAGTTCCATTGCTTGACCATTGACATGAAAAAATATTTAAATACTAATGATTGATATTTAATTTATTCCATGATCTAATGATCATCATTTTGTCTCAACTTTAAAACATAACTATTAGATCATGCTATGATAGGCTCACATGCTCCATTATATCTTTGTGAACTTTCAAAATTTAACATTTCAACTTTAAAATGCATCCATTGATATTTTGATCCAAGCTCCCACATGCAATTATATCTTTAAAATTAGAATGGAATTTACCTTTGTTTATTATTAAACATTGAGTACTTGATCTCATCTCACTACTTCTTGATACTTTAGAACACATACACACCATCGATCTCCTCAAATTAGATCAATATTTAACTTGATAAACATTAGACACTTTGACCTCTTTGACTTCACATGCTCTATTGATCTTCATTACATGATCACATACTCACTATTATATCCTCTAACAAATTAATATGCTCATTAGATCTTGTCTGATAAGTTCCTATGAGTGTGACACATGTCACTATCATGTTCATTCTCAAGTACCTTTTGACATATTGAATTTGTTACACATTTTTGGATCTACATAATGTGATTAAGCACTAATCATTGGTCAAGCTTGAAAAAATATTTAGTCAAGGACTTAGGAAATATTAAAGTCTTTGATCACTAATCTAAGCCAGTAATCACTAGGTTAAAGGGGCTAGTTTCACAATGATGAGGAAGGCTTAAGTTATAACTTAAGAGATCAGTTCCCACCTATATCTAGTCAACATAAAAATATAAATGACTATGAATGCCATGACTAAAACCCATAGGGTTTTACTGAGAAAACCTAGTAATAGTAGAGAGCTAAAATACATCATTTTTGGGTTCATGTTTCTTCATCTAAACCTATAGATCCTATATATGAGATGCATTTGAAAAACCCATATCAGATATTCTATCAATTTCTCTATAAATATCTAGAAATAGTCTTTATAAAATCATGACAACTTTATATGTAATTATAAAACATGCTCTTCTCTCCATCAATGACATCCATAGTGCCAACTATCTCTCTTTTGACATAAATGACAATCATATTGCCAATAATCCCTACCTTTGTAATTGATGACAAAATAAATGCTCTCATCTTGTAATGCATGATCTTCTCCTTCTCTAACATTGATTGTGCTTATAGTGCTTGCATTAGCTTTTAATGAACATGAGATAAATCTATTAATACTAAGAAATATCCCCCTTAGGCAATGAAACACTTTCCAAAACTCAACTTGGACACATGATTTTCTCCTTATTTGATAAACATAAAACATTTAGCAAACTTTTACATAGAGAATTTACACTTTTTCTCCCCCTTTGACATCAATGGCAAAGGGACTCCAAATTTCTCACTATTTGTCCAAACTTTTCTCCCCTTTTATTAGATAAAGGAGTTTTTCCAAGAATATGCAACCATTAAATTATTATAAATTTTTAAAAATATGCATACCTAAGTTTCCTTTTCTCTCTTATTATAAGGATTAAAAAATCTTATGTGATCCTCCCCCTAGACTCATGCCCTATTACTAAGATCTAGTGATGTGATGTAGGATCCACCACTCCCACTTTCTATCTCAGATACTCAATTTTTTCCGTGGGAAGAGGTTTGGTGAATATATCTACAATTTGATCCTATGTTGGCACATATTCCATTGTGACATCTTGATCTGAAACATTTTATCTTCACAAGAGATACTTGATTGATATGTTCTTAATTATGGAATGCATCATTGAATTCTTTGATATATATTAATAACACTTGAGCTTTCACAAATAATAGTGATAGGTAATTTTTATTCTACCTTGATGTCTTTTAGTGTTTACTTCATCCATAAGACTTGAGTGCAACATGAGACTACTAAAACATACTCTACTTCTATTGTAGAAAGAGTAATTTACTCTTATTTTTTGCTCAACCATGAAATAAGTTTGTTTATAAGGAAAAATGCACCACCACTAATGTTTATTTTATCATCCACACTTCCTTCCAAATCATCATATGTATATGTCATAGTCAATTGTAATCTTGATATATCTAAAGATTCTTTTCACTACATTAACATGTGATTCTTTGGGAGCATATTGAAATCTTGTAACCATGGACACTACTTACGTGATATCAAGTCTTGATTTAGTTAGGTATCAAAAACTACCTAACATTGATCTATACAAAGTCTAATTTTCATTAAGGGACTAATCCTTTTTTCTCAACTTACATCTAGTTATCATGGGAGTACCTATTGGTTCGCTATCTTCCATTCAAAACTTCTTGAGCATTTACATAGCATACTTGATTTTAGGCATAAATATCCCTTCATAATTTTGTGCTATCTATAGACTAAGGAAGAAATAAAGTTCTCCAAGCATAGACATCTCAAACTCATTTTGCATTTGAGTAGAAAATTCTTTGCACATTTTGTTGTTGTTATCACTAAAAATGATATCATCTACATATACAACAACAATTAACATATGCTCACCTTTTGATTTGAAGTATAGATTGCTATCTACACAACCTTTATTAAATCCTTGTTATTGCAAGTACTGGTCTAATCTTGATTACCATGCTCTTAGTGCCTATTTTAGACCATACAAAGCTTTCTTTAGTCTGAAAACATAATCTTCTTATGATATTTGAAAAGCTTTAAGTTAGTCTATGTATACTTCCTCTTCTAGGTTACCATTCAATAAAGTAGACTTAACATTTGTTTTATAGACTTTCAATTTCTTATAAATAAAGAAGGATAGAAACATTCTTATGGCTTACAATCCAGCAACTAGAGAAAAGTTTTCCTCAAAATGTATGCCTTTAACTTGTGCATATCCTTTGCACACCAATCTAGCCTTATTCCTTATAACAGTTCCATCCTCATTGAGTTTTTTTTTCCTAAATACCCACTTTGTACCTATTACATTACTTTTTGAAGGTCTTGAAGCTAATTCCCAAGTTTTTTTCTTCTCAATTTGGCTTAGTTCTTCTTCCATGGCTTTTAGGTAATTTTCATCCTTGCTAGCTTCAACATAATTCTTAGGCTCAATTTCAAATATTCTTACTTGATATTTGTTAATTTTAACTCTTATCCTTATTTAAACTCATTAATTTTTATTGACAATTATCTACTCTATAGGATGATCCTTTTGAAAAAATCTTATAGGTGGTTTTTCATTTACTTCATTAGGCTCTTCATTATCTACTTCCTCTTTAGAATTTGATTTTTCTTTGCATATGTCTCTGTTAGTTTTAACATGTTTTAAACCTTATTTTACCTTGACATTGATACTCTGTAAAATATTTTGTAGCCTTTTGTTGTAGCATATGTAGGATTTGATTTGGGTGGAATAACCAAGAGATATTCCTTCATCACATCTTGATTCAAAGCATCCCAAGTTGCCTTTTTTTCTCCTGATGTAGCATTTGCTACCAAACACTCTAAAATTCTTAACATAGGTAGGTTTTCCAAACCATAGTTTATATGGATTTTTCTCACTATTTTCCCTTAGTTTAACTCTATTCAAGGTATATACTGATGTTTTTACTTCTTCTCTCCTATATCCATCAGATAACTTTGCATCTTTTAGCATTGGTCTAGCCATCTCCTTGAATATTCTGTTACTTCTTTCAATAACTCCATTCTATTGTGGAGTCCTTGTTACAGAGTAATACCTTTTAATTCCATGTTTCTCATATTATTCTATGAACTCATTTGAAGTGAATTATCTACCTATATCAAATTTTAAGCATTTAATTTTTTATCCAATCTCATTCTTTAGCATGGACCTAAAGATTTTGAATCTTTCAAATGCCTGAGACTTATCTTTGAAAAAGGTTACCTATGTCATTATTGATTAATCACATATTATAAACTTGAAGTATCTTTCTCTTTTAGATCCTCTTGTCTTAATAGGACTAGAAAGATCAGTATGAACTAATTCTAAAGGCTTTATAGTTTTAGATTGAGGGTAAAAGCAGGTTTTGAAGGGGCCCCGAAACCCTGTTACAAAGAGCGTAAGAGAGAGCGTCAAAGACCACAGGCTAAGCCTAAAAAACACTACAAAGAAGTAGCAAAAACAGGTTTTAAATGGACCTGGAACCACCAGATAAACATCCGGTCAAAACCCAGAAAACAAAGTTCTGGAAAAACAAAACACTGCCAGGTTAACAAAAGAACCAACTTACAAAAAAAAGCCATAAAACCTGGCAGTCAAAACACTGATCTGAAAGATGACTAGTAGAAACAGCAAGCTAAAACCAAAAACCAGAAAACCCGACCTGAAAATAGCCCCCAGAGAAAACCAGTCAGCGAAAGGGGGCTTTAGATGAATCTTTTAAGTTTGGGTTATTATATTTTTTTTTACTTGACCGAAGATTCATTTCAAGGGGAAGAACCAAAAGCTTTGACTTCTTTCTTCTTACAGTTGTCCAACCGTCCTCCACCAAAGGCTTTATAGTTACATACTCCATTGTTTGATATTTTACCCTTCTTTTCTTGCCTTGCTAGCATTCCTTGTAAGTAGTGTCTACAGGTTTGGTTATTTTAGGCATGTGTCTAACACAATTATTTGAAATTACTTTTACTAAGTTATCAAAGTTGACATGATCCATTATTCTATGCCATAACTAACTCTCATCAACCTTTCCTATTAGATAGCTATTACCATTTACTTACATAGATTATAAATATTGATTTTAGTTCTTTTCCCTTTTACAAATAATATTTTAGATCTACTTATCTTACAACTTTATACATTAAATGTGACCTTGTATTCATTGTCACACATTTAGCTGACACTTAGTAGATTATGTTTCAATCCTTCAACATAAAATAAATCATGTGTAGGAAATTTTTCATCTATGTTCAAGGTTCCTTTACCATGGATTTTTATTGCAGCACTGTCTCCCAAGCTGATAGATCCTTCCTCACATTTACTCAATTTGATGAACTTACTCTTGTTACTAGTCATGTGTTTTGATCAACCACCATCTATTACTCACAAATTCTCCTCCTTGATATGGAGTATAGTTTAATCGATCATAGATTATGTAACTTTTTAATCTTTCACTTTTTACATCCTTAGGTTTCTTTTTTGGCTTATTTTCCACCTTTTCAGAGACTTGTGAACCTTTGTTCACACTAGGAGGCATGCTTTTCTTTTCAATTTGTATTTTTGGTCTTAAAAAGTTTGTTCTACATTTTTTAGATATGTGACCAAAATTATTGTAGTTATAACATACTACATTTGTATCTAACAAGGATGTAAATGAATTTATACTCATAAAGTTTGTTCTCCTTTTAGGTATAACTCTACATTCACTAGCCCTATGACAAAATTGATTACAAGTACAATAATAACCATAGAAAACTGAGGAATACCTAGTCATAGATTTTCTTTGTGCAAGATGAGGAGGTCTTATTAACTCTAGCTTCTTTAAGTCTCTCAGCCTTATGTAACCATCTACATCAGCTACCTTTGTGTTTTGCATCTTCCTTGAGTTTACAGAGATTGACTCATTATTTTTCTTCTTTTGTTCAGGCTTATTTTATCCTTTAGGTTTCTTCACATCAGCAATGCTTGTGTCTATCTTGTATATCTGGAGGAATTCTTGCAAGATTTTTCTTTATTTGTTCCTAATTCTCTTACTTTAAAGTTATATAAATTTACAGATGTACTAGTCATGGGACTTTTCCATTTTTCAAAATGAAGACCAAATTTCTCTTTTGATGGCTTTTGTGAGTTGATCAATTCATCAAGATTTTTTGAACCTCCTTTCAACTTCACAACTTTTTCTATTTTTTCTTTATATTTTTCAAGTTCTTTTCTCAAAGCCACTATTTCTATTTCTAACTTCATGTAGTCATCATATTTATATTGTAGTTTAAATTTGACTACATCTTCTATTCTTTTAGACTCGTCAAATTGTGTATTTAGGCTAACTACCATCTAATAATATTTATCAAGACATTTGGATACTTTTTCAATCTCTTTTTGTGCTTGTTTCTTCTACTTTGAGTTTTATTTTCTCAAATTTTCAATTTCATCTAGAGCAAAAATGAGTTCACCCTCTAGATCCACTTCTCTTTCTTATTCTTCATTTGACTCGTAAACTTATTTTTATTGATCCACAGAAGTTGATTCTAATGTCATGAATAGGATTTCATTTACCTCAACCACAAAAGCAAAATCATGGTCATCATCTAAACCATTACTATCATCTAATGAATCATTATATTCTCTTGTGTATAGGCCATTATTATTTTTAAATAAGTTCTTCTTCTTGAATTAGTGATGTTTCATATTTTTACTATATTTTTCTTGCTTATAATTATCCTTTTTGTTATAAGGGCATTTAGTAGAAAAATGTCCAACCTTAACATAGTTAAATCATTTAAAGGGTAATTTACCTTTGTATTTTATAGACCCTCTTCTTAATTTTTTGACAAAGTTGGATTATTCTTCATCAATATCCTCAGATTCATATGTAGAAACTTATGATTTTACTTGTTTGGATGCTTTGAATGTAACTTCTCTCTTTAAAGCATCTGCTTCTCCCATTCGCATCTAATAGGCTGTGAAGGTTCCATGTAACTCATCTACAATAAGCATATCTAGATCTATCGCTTCCTTTATTGTAAATATTTTAGAATCATACTTGGATGGAAAATATCTTATGACCTTTTTGATAATGACCAAATCTTTCATCTCTTCTCCAATGCCTCTGATTACATTGACTATTTCATCTACTCTGATGAGGTAGTCTACAATTTTCTCTTCTTCATTTATTTTAAGACTTTCAAACTTGATTTTATATGTTTGTATCTTGGAATGCTTTACCTTATCATCAACGTCATATATGTTCTTTAACTTTTTCTAGAAATCACGTGTAGTTTGAAAATGCATTATTTTAATGAACTCTGAGTTAGATAATACATAAAAGGATAAAAAATTTTGCCTTGAGATTATTCTCATATGATTTCTTGGTAACCTGATCAGTAGGACTTGTTTCAATAATTTTATATCCATTTACAATATACATCCATACATCAAACCCTAATGAAGGTGTAGACACCTAAAACTAGCCATTGATAACTTCCAACCAAGCTTTTAACCATTTTCCACCCAAAATGCATAATTTGGCCTAAAAACACTAAAACATGGTAAATGATGTGAAAATAACATATTCAAATGCCAATTTTGGCTAGGGTATTGTTGATGCAAGAAATTGCACCTGGGGCAAGGAGGTTGAACTCTTGCCTTCTCCTCACAACATGGAAACTCCCCTCTCACCTATGGAACCGACGAAGCTGGATGGGAGAGTCTCTAGGTAAGGGCTAGCTCCCTTTGATGTATCATTGTTTGTTCTAGAAAGTGAAAAATATAGGTATATACATATATATAGCTATATGATAAAAAGGGGATGAAAAGGGAAAGGAGAGTACAGGAAAAACAAGCCTACTCTAAAGATGTGATACACCAAAATAAGTCGACCTTCCCACATCTACACTCAAGATCATATTAAAGAAACATACATACACTCAGGCTTGGCAGAAGGACCAGGCTACAAGAAAATGGCAGGGAGGTTCTTATAAAAACACAGGAATAGGGACACACCAAGATGTTGTGAAATACATACTATAAATGACTTCCTCTGTTCTATAATTCCAAATAGAGCTCTTATCCTATCAACTGTAGAAAATGGCACCTTGTAGATAACTAGTGTGTTGGTGTTGAACCTGTGAGAGCATCAAAAGACAATGATTGAACACAAATCAAACACTCAGGACATACACAGAATATGTATCTAAGAAGAGGTAAAAACTAATTTTATTTGATTCAGGTAGAAATTTTAGCAGGGCTGTGCCTTGTAAAATTTGTGAAAAAAGATATTTTTTCAAATGACCAAGTTCGCAATATATATGGAAAGTCCAAGAGGCTCATTTTGCACTCATTGGTTACAAGTGGCCTATTGCGTCTCTTCATGAAAGAAAACAAGTCATTCAAAATCATTAATGAACTATGTGCTTTGTCCCCTTGAAATCTACCTTTGTCAAGGTTAATACGTGATTTGCCTTCTCATTTAATGAAAAATAGAGAAAACTGGTTGCTTTACTAGCCGCTTGCATCCTAAATGATCAATTCACTAGCACTATTTCACCTACCAAAGATGCTTCTCCAATTTGTGCCAGTCGGACTTAACTGCTCACTCATCACCTACCTATCACTCTGCTTGTCTATCATTCATGCCATTAAGAACTAAATTACCTTGTTTATGCCACTTGGACTACTTGACTACGCCCTGCCTCATCATTCTTCTTGCCTTGTCACTTGAATTGTCTTCTTCTGTATCTTTGTCTTTTTTGGCCGCTTGGTCCCTTTGGGTGGACTCCTTGGTGGGTCACTACATTCATCCCCTTTCTCATGGTTTGGTGTTTTTACCCTATTTTAAAAGCCAACGGCTATTCTATTTCATTAAATTTGACATCCCTAGAGACGTCAGGTCCATGTTGGTAGTCAGGTCCATGCTGGCAGCCTTCATGTTTTGTGTCGGGCTTCCTTAGTCTCTTCACAATTTTCCTTGGATGGTCTGTGGCTTGCTTGATTCTCTTCGGTAGTCTACAAACTTTTCAAGGGCTTTGGCTTGTGTTCCCTATGGGCTTTGTGTCCATGGACATTTCCCACAGACAAAAAGTTCATGGAAATTGTCCTGCCTGCCTGCAGTGTATATCCCACAGACTTTTTTCCATGGATGTTTTCCCATAGATAAAAAGTCCACAAAAATTCCCTTTTGTTTTTGTGTTAAGCCATTAAGTCATGGGCTCAATTTATGCTACGCCTAGCCCATTTTCATTGTAAACACCTGCCTTCCTTTGAAAGGGATTTTTGACTGTTGACTACCCTTTGGCCAAGGGCATGCCCTTGAACCAAGCTCATTGAACCAAAATATGGTTCAACGGTTTGGTTCAAGCATGTGCGCCAATGCCAAAAGACATAAAAGGTGAAAGAACCATTGAACCAAACCTGAGGAAACATGCTTAAACCACCACGTTGAACCTCTTACATTAAACCAAGCCCGTTGAACCAAAATTTGGTTCAACAGTTTGGTTCAACCATTGTTGAACTGAGATGTACCAAGCCTGCTTGAACTTTTTTGCATTTGAACCATCCACTTGAACCCTTTGGCATTGAATTTTGAAGCACTTTGGTTGGGACTTAGAAAATATTAGCAAATTTTAACTTAGACAATAACACTTACCTGGATTTCCTTTTGAATTTTCCAGCCCCTTTGGTCATGTAGAAACCAATGAACTAGGTGTTGAACTCAAAGCGTGAACCTTTTCCATTGAACCAAAGTTGGTTCAACGGTTCAATCAGTTCAACGGTTGAACCACTCTATGCCAATGATGTTGAACTAAGCCTTGAACTAACGCATTGAACCAACTGATGAAATTGAACTGATTAAACCAAGCATGAACTGTTCACTTGAACTTTTTGCCATTGAACCAAGTACGTTGAACCCTACACATTGAACCAAAAAAATGGTTCAATGGTTTAACGATACAGAGGTTCAATGCTATTGAAATGAGATGCTTGAACCGAATGATGAACCCTTTGAACTTGAACCAAGGGTGGTTAAACCACTAAACTAGGGCATGAAATGAACTCTCTAAACTTGCTAAACCCTAAAAATGACTGGCATTGAACAACAGGTGAAGAAGGTGACCAAAATTTTGCCTGTGGGCAAAAATGGGTCAAAAATTGGTGACTCACAGGGGAAGCATGCCTTCTATGCTTAGAATCTAGTTACCTTAAAATCCATTGGGCATGGAGTCAGATTGTAGCTATGAAAGAGATTAGCAATAGCCCCAAAAGATCTGAGAATCAAATATGAAGCCTTTACCCCACACACAAAGGGAAACACACAAGGCAAAAAACACTACCTGTGTAATTGCACTTAGGGAAAGTAGGAAAGAAATTGAAAACAAACTATTATGTACAGCTAACTAGGAATGCTCACCTCCCTCCTAGATTTAAGGGAAATTTTCTTAAGTCCCCTTCCTAGCAAGAAGACTTATGGTGCCAGGCAAGTGGCTGAACGAAAAAGAGAGTTGGTGACCTGCTCCTTTTACCTATCACCTGAGTTGGCCGGTACCTGAGTGGATCAAAATCAAACATGCCTCTGACATATATGTATTTTGTTTGTCCTTGGAAGCCTATTAAATTCTAGTCCCTGATATTGGTACTCCTCACCAAGAAATCAATGGCTAGTGGCTCATCACCATAATCCTCTTGATCTGTGCAATTCTTTTACAATATATCATGGTCTGATTTGTTTTCCTTTGCCTCACTAAAAAATTTGCTAGACTTGTCCTCTACTTCCTTTTGGCCTTCTTGAAGAAGGGGAACTGTGGTGATGTCTAAAATGGACTCACAAAATGACTGCTCAACCCATAGAACATCACTTCTCTATTTAAAACTCTCTTCTTCAAGGCATTCCTCCAAGAAGACAGACCTCTCTTTTTCCTCTTTGCTGATCAGGTTCTCTAGATTTTGAAAAAAAAATTCTTGATTTTCCTCTAACTCAAGCCCTTCAATGTAGTTGACCTCAGCATCAAAATAGCAAACAAGTTCATCAAACAGAGGGGAAGAGAGCTTACCATGCATTTGTTCCTCTTTGAATTGCTGAACATCTGCATATATGCAAGATCTGCATCTTCTCCATTGCTAATAAGGTCTTCACAAGGAGCATCAATGATGATTTCTTCTTCGTTGTCACTCATGATAGCTTCTTGAAGGACTGCAAATTGGATTTTCTCCTCCTCACTTGTCTCTTGAAAAATAGGTTCTTCCTTAAGAAGGGGTGAAGTGGAGAAAACATGTGGAAGAGGAGGCAGTCCATGAGCCAGAATCGAATGATTCTCCTCCCATTTGATCAGCACTTCATCAATATTAGGCATGGTCTGATAACTCTCTTGGAAATGTGTAGGTGGGGTGTGTTTAGGCATATAATGTGTTGTTTGGTCTGAACCATCCACCATACATTGGATGAGGAATTTCTCTTTGGATTCCAACTCTACTATTCTCCTAGCTAGATCTTCTTAGAAAAGCTTTTCCTGGAGGTTGCCAGCATCATCATTAGTAGGCATATCTTTAGCTTCTTCAAGTTTTTGATAAAAACCTTGCTCTTCTTCTTCTTTGCTATCCCATGATTCCACTATTTTACCCCAATTCAGGTTCTCAAAATTAGAATTTTGCCCCTGCAAATAGGTAGTAACTTTGTTGTCCATAAGGTCCTGAGGCTCCTCCATAAGGTCTGAAAATTTCATCACTTTTTCAAGGAGCAGCTTTATCCTAGCCTCTAGGTCTTCAATTTGTCTGGCTAGGTTGTCCTGGAAGAGTCTCTCTTGGAGGTGATCAACATCATCCTATTGAGTAAGATCAATTTTGAGTGAGATGTGCTGGTTCATAGCATTTCCTCCAATGGAAAATTCACAATATAAGGAATTTAGGAGGTTCATTTCCATGGGAGGTTATTCATTTGTCTTCTGGTGTTGGAAAGCTAGGTGTACTAGATTGGGAGTAGATGTATTTAATGCACTGGAGTGAGCAAGTGAAATATGATAGAAAGGATTTAGTGCAAAAGAGGGGGATTTCTTCAGGATAGGAAGGGGTGCACAAGGTTGGCTGCCTTGAAAAGATGGATTTCTCCATTTTGGTGCCTCTTCCTTCATGGACTGCATAGCCTGCACTTGCCCAAACAAGCACTCTTCTTCATACATCAGTTCATGCTGATATCTATACTACTCTTCTATCCTATTAATTTCCATTGTCTACCTCTCAAATTCCAATGCCACCTCCCTTATAGTTGTAGGGCAACTAGGAGAGTTACTTGAGGGGATTCTCTGAATATTTTGAGTCTGATCAAAATTATATGAAAGAAAACACGACCCATGATTTTGTGCAAAAGGATTATACATACAAGACATGATTTCTGATGGCACCAAGCTGCTTAACTAGTAGATTAACTTAGAGTCACCAGATTCTAAAGAAACTTGATTTGCTATAACAGGACCAACATCAATCCTAAAAATTTATTGCATTGAAAACATGGGTCCCACCGAGCATACCAAAACTATTGATGCAGGAAATTACACCCAAGGTAAGGAGGTTGAACTCTTGCCTTCGCCTCACAACATGGAAACTCCCCTCTCACTTGTGGGACTGGCAAAGCTGGAGGGGAGAGTCTCTAGGTAAGGGTTAGCTCCCTTTGATGTATCATTGTTTGTTTTAGCAAGTGCAAAATATAGGTATATACATATATACAACTATATAATAAAAAGAGGATAAAAAGGGAAAGGAGAGTGTAGGAAAAACAAGCCTAATCTAAAGAGGTGATACACCAAAATCAGTCGACCTTCCCACATCCACACTCAGGATCAGACAAAATAAACATACATACACTCAGGCTTGGCAAAAGGACTAGGTTGCAAGAAAATGGCAAGGAGATTCTTATGAAAACACAAGAATAGGGATTCACCAAGATGTTGTGAAATACATATTGTAAATGACTTCCTTTGTTCTATACTTCCAAATAGAGCTCTTCTCCTATCAACTACATAAAATGGCACCTTGTAGATAATTGGTGTGTTGGTGTTGAACCTGTGAGAGCATCAAAAGATAATGACTGAACACAAATCAAACACTCAAGACATACACAAAATCTCTATCCAAGAAGAGGTAAAAACTACTTTTATTTGATTCAAGTGGAAATTTTAGTAGGGCTGTGCCTTGTAAAATTTGTGAAAAAATATCTTTTTTCAAATGACCAAGTTCGCAATATATATGGAAAGTCCAAGAGGCTCATTTGGCGCTCTTTGGTTACAAGTGGCCTATTGCGTCTATTCATGAAAGGAAACAAGTCACTCAAAATCATTAATAAATTGTGCACTTTGTCCCCTTAAAATCTACCTTTGTCAAGGTTAATACGTGATTTGCCTTCTCATTTAATGAAAAATAGAGAAAATCAGTTGCTTTACCAGCTGCTTGTGTCCTAATTGATCAATTTGCTGGCACTATTTCACCTACCAAAGACGCTTCTCCAATTTGTGCCAGTCAGACTTAACTACTCACTCATCACCTGCCTATCGCTCTGCTTGTCTGTCATTCATGCCATCAAGAAATAAATTACCTTTTTATGCCACTTGGACTACTTGACTGCTCCCTGCCTCATCATTCTTCTTGACTTGTCACTTAAATTGTCTTCTTCTGCATCTTTGCCTTTTCTGGCTGCTTGGCCCCTTTGAGTGAACTCCTTGGTAGGTCGCTACATTCAACCCCTTTCTCATGGTTTGGTGTTTTTCCCCTATTTTAAAAGCCAATGGCTATTTTATTTCATTAAATTTGATAGCCCCAGAGACGTCGGGTCCATGCTGGCAGTCGGGTCCATGCTGGCGGCCTTCATGTTTTGCATCAGGCTTCCTTAGTCTCTTTGTGGCTTGCCTTGGATGGTCTACGGCTTGCTTGATTCTCTTTGGCGGTCTACATACTTTTCACGGGCTTTGGATTGTGTTCCCCGTGGGCTTTGTGTCTATGGACATTTCTCACAGAGAAAAAGTCTGCAAAAATTATCCCACCCACCTGCAGTGTATATCCTGTAGACTTTTGTCTGTGGATGTTTTCCCATAGACAAAAAGTCTACAAAAATTCCCTTTTGTTTTTGTGTTAAGCCGTTAAGCCATGGGCTTGATTTATGATGCACCTGGCCCTTTTACATTATAAACACCTAAATTCTTTTGAAAGGGCTTTTTGACTGTTGATTGCCCTTTGGCCAAGGGCAGGCCCTTGAACCAAGCCCATTGAACCAAAATATGGTTCAATAGTTTGGTTCAAGCATGCACGCCAATGCCAAAAGACATAAAAGGCTGAAGAACCATTGAACCAAACTTGACAAACCATGCTTGAACCTCCACGTTGAACCTCTTGCATTGAACCAAGCCCGCTGAACCAAAATTTGGTTCAATGGTTTGGTTCAACCATTGTTGAATTGAGATGTACCAAGCCTGCTTGAAGTTTTTTGCATTTGAACCATCTGATAGAACCCTTTGGCGTTGAACTTTGAAGCACTTTGGTCAGGACTTAGCAAATTTTGGCAAATTTTAACTTAGACAATAAGACTTAACCAAATTTCCTTTTGAATTTGACAGCCCCTTCAGCCATGTAGAAACCAATGAACTAGGTGTTGAACTCAAAGCGTGAACCTTTTCCATTGAACCAAAGTTGGTTCAACGGTTCAATCGGTTCAAAGGTTAAACCACTACGTGCCAATGACATTGAACCAAGCCTTGAACTGGTGCATTGAACCAACTGATGAAATTGAACTGATTGAACCAAGCATGAACCATTCAGTTGAAATTTTTGCCATTGAACCAAGTACGTTGAACCTTGCCTATTGAACCAAAAAAAATGGTTCAACGGTTTAACGATACGGAGGTTCAATGCTATTGAAATGAGATGCTTAAAATGAATGATGAACCCTTTGAACTTGAACCAACGGTGGTTAAACCACTAAACCAGGGCATGAAATAAACTCTCTGAACTTGCTGAACCCAAAAAATGACTGGCATTAAACAACAAGTGAAGAAGGTGACCAAATTTTTTCCTGTGGGCAAAAATGTGTCAACAGGTATACCTAAATGGGGTAATGAAATTTATGAGCTAGCTAACTTTGATTAGATCATTCTGAGTCAAAATGTTAATTTTGCACCTAGGTGCTCTAAATTGCTCTTTTCTATCAAATCTCTTGCAAAAGATGCATGCCTTCATTATCTATTGTTGATAACATCCTAAATGGGATAATGGATCCAAAACATCTAGCATTGCCTTCCAATTCCAATACAGTCAAAATTTGGACTAATAACTAGGCATTCTGGTCAATTTGAGTAATTTGTGTACAAAGTGCTTAATCATGTTTAAGAGCTAATTAACCTAAATCAAAGCCTAATTAATAATTCCATGGAAACTTATTGAATAATTTGTTTTGGAAATGAATATTTAATATCTACATCATCAAGTGACCTCATTTCTTGGGAAGACATCCTTAGGCCATAAATGAGATAAATGCCACAAATATTAGGATTCATGCCATCCATGCCTCATCAATGCCTTCCATGATGCCCTCCATGATTCTTAATTTCACCTTCTTCCAATGCCATGATGAGGATAATTACAAAATTAATTCCAAAAATTAAATTAATCCTCAACCAAACATCTCAATCTTGAGATAGATGATTGAGGTTGATTTTGATCAAATCCAAATATCTATAAATAGGAGGCCTCATAACATCATTTTTAATCTTAATTAATGCAAAGTTATAATGCAGGACTAGTTCCAAAAGCTTCATAAAAATAGTGTTATAATGCCAAATTGATTCCAAGCCAAGCCAAGCCACAAGCCAAAGGTGCCAAGGAGAGATAGAAGTAGCCAAGCTTCCATTGCCAAGGACTTCATGAGCATAAGTGATGAGGCCAAGATATGCATGATAACTGTATAATAAATGACCTCATCTTACTCTCTCTTTCTATTAAGTTTGATTGCATTTTGTAACTTTTATTTTGATCTAAAATGAGTTAGGATGTGATTATCTATCTTTTGTTGACTATGATTCTAACATTTTAAAAGACCTGTAATTCCTAACAAGTGTGTTGGAAAATTCTAGTTTTGCAAAAAAATAGGTCATCATCAGGCTAAAAAACAAATGTGAAGTAGATTTCATGTTTTGGAAGGATTAGACTCAATTCAGATTAGTTCTAGAACCTGCAGAATCTATTCCAGAATCATCACAGTTAGTCCTAAAACCTACAAAATCTATTCCAAAACCATCACAGTTAGTTTTGGAACTCCACCATACTATTTCAAGTCGTCGCATTTTTGGGCTTAGCTCTGGAACTCTATATTTATCTCTGGTACTCTTATAGATAAGCTCTAGAACTTTTGTGGCTAGATATGGAACTGATGAGGATCTATTCCAAATAGTTGGTGATCTATCAAATCAATGATCCCATTAAATTAAGAACATATTCCCAATTTTCCAAATTTGTAGAATCGAGACATGTATCACATAGCTGGACATCTAGCCACATCTTGATTTAGCATCTAATCTAGGTGTGATTCAGTTCCATCATATCTATGAATTAGTTACATCCATCAAAGCATCTATATATACAGACCTAAGAATATATAAAAAGGAGAGAAAAAAGTAGAAAATCATTGAAGAATAGAGAGATAAGGATAAATTGTTACATTTTGTAATACAAAACATTTTATCAATGAAATATCCATTTCTATTTTGAAAGAAAATTAAATTGTTCAAATCCTATTCTAGACGGAGCAAGGGCCCACTCCTCCGAAGAACCAGGATCTTTATTTTGTCAGTATTTATATTTCTATTCACAAAAGCAAATAGGTAATTTTGTTAAATTTATAAATACTTCCAACTCCTTACAGTTAATATTTGTTGTAAACTTGTTCCTGTAGGCATTTTTAGATTAACTTTTCATTTTTGCAATGTGTGTTTATTTCCAGTAGTCAATTTCATTTCTGTAATGTGTGTTTGTTTCTAGCAATCAATTTCATTTCTACAACATGTGTTTGTTTCCAACAATCAATTTCATTTCTGTAGAGTGTGTTTATTTTCAACAGATTTGCATAGTTTGATTCTAATAAATTTTTAATCAAGAAATCCTCAAGACATTAAAATCCCCCAAAATAATATATATATATATATATATATATATACATAAAAATACCCCCATCCAATTACTAAATTTCTATGATTCCTCTTATTGCATATAGCTTTAGACATAGCCCTAGTTAAATATGACATCAATAAAAAGTTGATTAAATGAATGGGATGACAACACCCATCATTTTTGGCACTATTGTTAGGGATCACTAGTTGGAATTTTCTAATTAGGTGTCAACAAGATCAACAATCATTCATTTAGTAATTAAATAATTTTTCCCTAATTAATGAGTAGACCATGAGATTCCAAGGGTATATTTCTCCCTAAAATATCTGAACAAGAAATTCCATCATCCTCTAGTTTAAGAAAAGACATTTAGCAAGAATTAGAGGCACCATTATCTTCTAGAAGACAAGAAGCAAAATTGCCATTTTTGGAATTTTTGGATCAGTCACCAAAAGCAAGTAGAACCTTAGGGAGGAGGATTATCTCTCAAGATCCATTGAGGTAAAGTTTTGATTCTCAATTGAGTAGTCAACCTCCTACTCCTGACTTTTCACCATCCCCAAAATAGACCACATACCACATTGATTAGGAGAAGGGACTAGAAAATACTAGAGAGATGGCATGAGAAGTTGGAAGAGAACCTGAGAGAATATTTACCTATCCCAGTCAGATCGAGGATGATGAAACCACTATGAAAAAAATTTCACCTACACATTTGCCCACATTTAGAGGAATGTCATCTAAGGATCCTGACCAATTTTTGTTTGAATTTAAAGTACTATGTCAGACCTATGATTACAAGATAGATAATCAAAAACTCAAGTTGTTTCCATCTACTTTGAAGGATGCATCAATGAGGTAGTTTATGGGATTAACATCTAATTCTATTACCAATTGGGAACAAATGGAAACTATCTTTCTAGACAAATATCAAGATTATTATAGAGGAATAAATCAAAAGGAAGAATTTTTCAAAATCAAACAGGAAGAATATGAGAATATGAAAGATTATTTGGATAGATTCCTCTTTGTAAGTAAAAGATGTGGATTTGTACTTCAAGAAGATTTAAATAAAACCATTTTTCTCAAAGGTTTGGATGATGAATCTAGGGAAACCCTTGATTTAATTGGTGGAATAAACATTTCTCAATTAAGAATGGATGAAATCATAGAAATTTGTAGAAAGTATTCAAGAACAAGGGGAGGACCTCGAAAATGGAAAATGGTTAAAATTTTGAATCTAGATATGAAAAAATTGATGGATGAATTGGAAAACATTAAAACTGACATATTAGTTTAATTAACCTCCACCATGGATGGATTGCAAGCTAAAGCAAATGCCCAACTTGAACCATTATCCATGTATTGTCATAGATGTAGGAAGAAGCATGCAATAAGGGAATGTCATTTGGATAAAATAGAAGTATGTCTTGTCTGTGAATCTAAAGAATATGATACTCATGCTTGTTCTCTTCTTCCACTCATAAAACATCAACTCAAATAAACCAATACATCATCCATTACAGAAGAATTAAATTTTGTTCAGAGACAACCTAACCAAGGACAGTTTATGCCAAGACTAGCTCTTAATCCCTCGATGATGCCATGGGTAGCTCAAACAATACCAAAAATTTGGGGATATCCACCTTGGGCACCTCAACCCACATGGCATCCTCAGGATTGGGCAAGTCAATCTTGGTATACTCAAGGACATCAACAACCTTGGGCCAGATAAGGAAATCCTTATGCTTGGCCACAACCTAGATGGAACACTAACAATTATGTGTAAGGAAAAACATATCCAAAATAGAACCAACAAGCCATAACGAGACCTCTAGAAAAAAATCTATAAGTTGAAAACATAGTCCAAACACAAATGCCAGCACAACCAATAACAAACCCAAGAAACAAACAAACAACTCCTATACATGAAACAAAACTAGAAAAATCAGTTGATTTAAATACAATGGATTGTAAAAAACATTCAAACCAAATCTATAAAAATCATTAGCAGTCCACCTATTATAATCATAGAGATGATAGAAGAAGCTAGAATCCCTAGCATAGTTACACCTAAGGAAGATGACAAAGAAAAATATAAGGAACCAAAAATCAATTTTTCTAAGATTCCATTTCCAGAAAGACTTAAAGAAACCATAGAACTTAAGGAATCTAAATTGGTGCATGAACTAAGAAGATTGAATATTGAAATACCATTGTTACAAGAAATTATGGATATTCTAAAGTTAAACAAGTTAATCAAACTGTTATGTTTTAAAAAACTTGGAAGAAAGAAGTAGTACCCCAGGACTATTCAAGTAGATGGGAAACTTACTGATTTATTAGCAGGAAAACTCCTACTACCCAAATATGGAGATCCTAAAAGCTCTATTTTTTTTGTTTCTATAGGGAATAAGGATATATATAATGTTTTGGTTGATTTGGGTGCATCTATCAATGTAATGACAGTGGACACTTTGAAAACATTACCATTAATAGGCATATAACCTACTAATACCATATTGAAGATGGTAGATCAGTCTGTAGCAAAAATAGGAGTTATTGAATATGTGGAAGTAATGGTGGAATCATGGGAATATCCAGTTGACTTCCTTATATTACATCCAAAAGGTAAAACACTTGGTTATCCCATTATTTTGGGGAGAGCATGGTTAGCTACAGTTGTTACCTTAATTGATTGCAGGTCAAGTGATATGACTATTTCAAATGGTAATAATTCTAAGAAAATTTCATTATATCCATTTGCACGACCTTTTATTGATAATCAAGTAAAATTATGGGATGATAATCCTGATATTAATGAGCAAAATTTGTCTTCTTTGTCTATGATAACATTATAGGATCATGTACATAAAATAGATGATATGGTTAATCCTTCATTAAATGAACATCAATCATCATTTAAGCAGTCAATATTAGTTCCTGAACCATCACAGTTAGTTCTATAACCACCACAGTTAGTTCTAGAACCTTCAGAGTTAGTTTTGGAACCATCACATTTAATTCTGGAACCTTCACAGTTAGTTCTAGAACCACACCAATTTTATGCAAGTGAAGATAACTTCACTCTAGAGGAACACGATTTATTTTGGGGAGAGGAAGGATCTGTAGCATCAGCTTTATAGATATCAGGAGATGGTGAAGAATTTTTGGAAAATAGCAGTAACAAGGAGTTTGATCTACAACAAGATAAGTATCATAACTCTTCATGTTGTCCTTTGTCTAGCATTCTATCTCAAGGAACTTTTGGAGATGTTGATACATATCATATGTTGTTAGCACATGCATGTCCACTAAATACCTTAATGGAAACTCTTTAACAAATCATTTCATCATATCCTAGAACCAAACATGTTGAGATTCAACTAGGAAATATTTTAAATATTAATTGCTGGTTTAAGAATGATGAAGAAGCCAAACTATTTGATGTTCTGAAGGATCATACTAAAGCTTTTGCTTGGGACTATAGAGATATGAAGGGAATTCATCCAAGTATCTGCACCCATCACATTTATACTAAAAATATTAGACCAGTTAGGCAACCTCAGAGAAGGATTAATCCAGCCTTAAGGGATATAGTCAAACAAGAAATTGAAAAACTATTACAAGTAGGTTTTATCTACCCTATCTCAGATAGTCAGTGGGTGTCTCCTCTTGTAATTGTCCCTAAAAAAATGGAAAATGGAGAATTTGTGTTGACTATAGGGAACTGAACAAAGCCACCCTGAGAGATTATTTTCCCTTACCATTCATAGATCAAGTCTTATATAACCTTTCAAGTAAGCAATACTTTTCCTTCTTGGATGGATTTAGTGGATACAATCAAATCAAAGTTGCTACTGAGGATTAGGACAAAACTACATTTACTTGTCCATGGGGTACCTTTGCTTATAGGGTATTGCCATTTGGACTATGTAAAGCTCCAATAACCTTTCAAAGAGATGTATTAGCAATTTTTGTAGACCTAACAAATGATTGTGTGGAGGTATAAATGGATGTTTTTACTATGTATGGAGATACATTTGATTATGCCTTAAAAAATTTGGATAGAGTATTAACAGGATGTGAACAACATCACTTGTCTCTTAGTCATGATAAATGTTTGCTGATGGTTGATGAAGGGATCGTATTTGGGCACCATATTTCAAAAAGAGGAATTCAAGTTGACCAAAACAAAATCAAGATTATTTCAAACTTGCCTATTCCTCAAACTCCCACAGATATCAAATCATTCTTAGGACATGCCAAATACTATAGGTGGTTTATCAAGTATTCTAGTAAAATTACTGCCCCCATGTTTAAATTGCTTACCAAGGACTATGAATTTCTTTAGGATGAACAATGGCAACATGCTTTTGAAGAAATTAAAGAGAAATTAGTAACTACCCCAATATTTCAAGGACCTAATTGGGAGAAACCCTTTCACATCTAAATTGATGCCTCAAATACCTCAATAGGTGAAGTTTTGGGATATAAAGATGAATAAGGAAGAATGTATGTTATTTACTATCTTAGTAAAAATTTGACTCCCACTAAAAGAAATTACACTACCACTGAAAAATAATTTATGGTTGTGATATATGAAATCAATAAATTAAGACATTACATTATAGGGTACAAAATATTTGTACATACAGATCACTCAACAATTAAATATTTAATGAAAAACCAGTGGTTGGAGGTAGAATAATTAGATGGTTATTACTTCTACAAGAATTTGGTATTACCATTATGGACAATCCAGGCAAATCTAATGTGGTAGTTGATTTCTTGTCAAGATTGACCACTAAAAGGGAGCAAGATCTAGTCAAGGATAAATTTCTAGATGAATAATTGTTTGTTATTTTAGCTAACACACCATGGTTTGCTGACATGGCAAATTATCTTGCAATAGGGAAGTTTCCTCCTTTCACTAAAAAACAAATAAAAAATTAATCAAAACCAGTGCACAGTTCAAGTAGCTAAATGGAATGCTATTTAAATGTGGTTCTGATCTGGTTTTACATAGGTGTGCAAGAGAAGATGAAATTTTTGACATCCTCTGGGCATGTCATGATTAACCAAGTTGAGGACACTATTAAATGAAAATAATAACTCACAAGATACTTGGCACTGGTTACTATTGGACATCTATGTGCAAAGATGTGAAGAGATATATCAGGCGGTGTGATCCTTGTCAAAGGATTGGACAACCAACCATTACTAATGAAATGCCTCTGCAACCACAAGTAGTGATTGAAACATTTGAGAGATGGGGATTGGATTTTGTTAGACCTTTTAATCCTCCTTCAAAAAGAAAAGAGCATATTCTTGTGTGTACTAATTATGTAACAAAATGGGTAGAAGTACAGGCTTTAACAAATGCCATTGAAGAAGCAGTTGTTGATTCCTTTGGCACAGAATTATGGTAAAGTTTGGAGCACCAAGAAGCTTAGTTTCAGACTAGGGACCATAATTTATGTCCAACATCATCCAGGCATTCATAATGTATTATCAAGTCAATCATAAGTCATCTCCCTATCATCCACAAGAAAATGGACAAGTTGAAGTAACAAATAGAGAATTAGAAAACATCCTCACTAAAATAGTTGAAGCTGAAAGAAGAGATTGGGTAAAAAGACTACCTGAAGCTATATGGGATTACAATACACCTTGGAAAACCACAACAAGTTTTTCACCATATGAGTTAGTCTATGGGAAAAAGCCATTGTTGCCTATTGAGTTTGAACTACAGATATTGAGGACAATAGCTAAGGTGGGAATTGAATTGGATGTAGCTCAAAAGGAGCGAATCTTTCAAATCAATGAATTGGATGAATTTAGAATGGAAGCACTTCACCAGATAGAAATAATCCAAGGTCAAAGGAAGCAATGGCATGATTCACATATCAAGGAAAGACAATTCAAAGTAGGAGATTGGGCATTATTATTTGATTCTAAGTACCAACAATTCAAAGGTAAATTAAGAACTAGATGGTTGGGACCTTACCAGATCAAGTAGATATTTGACAATGGTTCTATCCAGTTACTTCCCATTGATGGTAGTAGAAGAATACTCTTAGTCAATAGACATAAAGCTAAAACTTTATAGGAAGCCTCCTACTAAGGATGAATTCTTAAAGTAGATTGAAGCAAACAAAGAATTTGATCATATGGAAGAACCCAGTTCTTCCAAAATGATCAAATAATTAGATGAAAAGATCTAGAATAAAAGGAAGAGGATGAAAACCAGTAAATGGTGTTCTCTTTTCCTAAAAAAAAGATCAATTGAAAACCAGTGATGGTAGTTGATCTTCTCAAATAAATACCTAATTCAAATAAAAACTCTTTTTTTAAATTCTAACTATTTTCTAACCATTTTTCAGGAATGATGAGTCATCATGATAGAGGGATTACATCATCAAGGATGGTAATTATGTTTTCAACTTGTTAAAGGTTTAATGAAAGTTTGCATGTGTGATTATACTTGATTTAAAAATAATAGTATGATGAGTCGTTTATTGTATATCATGGTTAAATGTGCAAAATCATGAGAAGGATATTGATGATGGAATGAGTTGGTGGATAACCATAAAAAATCATTATTATGATTGAAGCAACTAAATCCACTAATTTTGTAGCCAGAATTGATAAGTTCCATAGGTGAGTTGTAATGAAATTACTTCAAGAATTAGGTATAACAACAGAATTATATCCAAATATGACTAAAATATATCCAAATATATGATAATAGATAAGCCACTTCGAGAGGGCAACCTCCACAAGCTTTAATAAGATCAAAATTCACAATGATGATAAATGATTACCCACTACCTCTTATATATAGTCTAACTAGGCCATGGTTACTCCATAGGCCGACCTACTAATCTAAAGAAAGCATAGCTGACCTACTAATCTAAAGAAAGCATAGATAAATGTAATATAATGTCAAAGAGGGATAAGTAAGCCACAAGTTGGATAATACTATCCTCATACATGTGATAAGTTAGGGGCGTAGCATGCCCTTCCCCTTTAAACCAACATTGTCCTCAACGTTGAACAACTCTAGATGTTGTTGCATAAATTCTTCACCTTCCCAAGTTGCATCTTCACTGCTTTGGTTTTTCCACTTGATCAAATATTCCTTAATCTCTCTGGTTCTCAACCTCTTAGTAGATGTTTGGAGGATCTTCTATGGTTCCAAAATGACTCGTCCTTCTTCATCTAGTTCTGGGAGCTCTGTCTGGGTAGAAACTTTATGTCCAATGACCTTCTTCAAATAAGAAACATGAAATACTGGGTGTATGTGAGATGAATGAGGTAACTCAAGCTTGTAAGCCACACTTCCAATTTTTTGTAGAACCTAATAAGGGCCATAATACTTTGGAGCAAGTTTGTTGTCCTTTTTTTGTTGCTTCAAGGACATCTGCTTGTAAGGTTGCAAATGAACAAATACCCAGTCACCTACCTCAAAATTTTGCTCACTCCGGTGTTGATCTAATTATTGCTTCATCCTATTTTGTGCCAAGGCCAAATTCTCTCTCAAACTAGCCAAAACCTCTTGTTGATGTTGAATGTGCTCTTCCACATCTCGAACCTTGGTGTGCACCTTTAATGAAGAAGTGATGGAAGGTGGATGGTAACCATATAGAGCTAGAAAGGGAGACATTTTAGAAGAGGTATGGAAAGATGTGTTATACCACCATTCTACAAGTGGTAGCCATTTAACCCAATGTTCTTGTTTATCTGATAAAAAATAACGGAGATACCCCTCTAAACATTTGTTAACCACTTCAATTTGTCCATCATATTGGGGGTGGTAAGATGAGCTATGAGCTAGCTAAGTACCCAAACAAGAAAATAGTTCAGTCTAGAAATTACTAGTGAAAATAGGATCCTGATCACTTACAATTATTTTTGGGGTTCCACGTAATTTGAGAACTGCTTCCATAAAAATAGCTGTGACTGTACTTGCTGAAAATGGGTGTGAGAGAGCACAAAAATGGGCATATTTTGTAAGCCTATCCACAATGACCAAAATAATGTTCTTACCTTTAGAACAAGGCAAACCAGTGATGAAATCCATGGAAACCTCCTCCCACCTTTGACTAGGAATTGCTAATGGTTGTAACAAACCTAGGGTCTTAAATGTTTCACCTTTATTCTATTGGCATATCAAGCATTCTTCCACAAAATTTTGTACATCCCCCTTGAGTCCTTCCCCATATAATTATTTCTTAATTCTATGATAAGTTTTCAAGAACCCTGAGTGTCCCCCAAGTGGAGATGCATGCAACTCTACAAGAATCTTATGCTTAAGCTCTGAATTTTTACACAAGTATAACCTACCCTTATACCATAAGACATTACCTTTCCATTCAAATTTGTCAGAGGATAAATTACCTTGCTAGAGATTTTGAATTAGAACCTATGTATCCTTGTCTTGCTCCCATTCTAACCTAGCTTCATCCACCCAATCTACTTGCAATATGGACATTGTACAAAGTAATGCTTCTGTGGATGCATCCCGTCTAGATAGTGCATCTACTACTAGATTATCTTTACCCTTCTTGTAGATGATTTCAAAATCATAACCCAACATTTTAGTTACCCATTTTTTTTGTTCCTCAGATGATAATCTTTGCTCCAAAAAGTATTTGAGACTATCATGATCCATTTTCACCTTAAAGTGTCTACCCATTAGATAAGGCCTCCATTGTTTAACTGCATGAAGAATAGCCATCATTTCTTTCTCATAGATAGGTTTTTGTAGATTTTTACCTTTGAATTTATGACTTTTAAATGCAATGGGTCTTCTTTCCTGCATTAGTACTACCCCCAATCCAGACCTAGAAGCATCACATTCAACAGTGAATGTTTGTGAGAAGTCTGGAGTAGCCAAAACTGGAGTGGTGCACATAGCTACTTTGAGTTTCTCAAATGCTTTGGTGGCATCTTCATTCCAATGGAAAGCATCCTTCTTTAGCAATGCAGTGAGTGGAGCTGCTATGCTACCATAACCTTTCACAAATATTCTATAGTAACTTGTTAGTCTAAGCAACCCTCGAAGGTTTTTGAGAGTTTTTGGCATGGGCCATTCCATTATCACTTTGATCTTCTGGGGATCAACTTTGACCCCTTCATGGGAAACAATGTCACTGAGGTACTCTACCTCCTGTACTCCAAAAGCACATTTAGATGGCTTCACATAAATTTGGTGGTTCTCTAAAACTATCAACACCTATTTCACATGTTGTAGATGTGCTTCCCATGTCTGACTATAAATCAATATGTCATCAAAGAAAACTAGCACAAACTTCCTTAAAAAAGACCTAAAAATAGTTTTCATCAAGCTCTAAAAAGTAGATGGTGCATTTGTAAGACCAAAGGGCATTACCAAAAACTCATAATGGCCCTCATGTGTTCTAAAAGCAGTTTTATGAACATCTTCCTCCTTTATTCTAATTTGATGGTACCCCGAGCGAAGATCCAATTTTGTGAAATAATTAGCACCATGCAACTCATCAAGTAAGTCATCAATTACTAGAATAGGAAACTTATCTTTGATGGTGTACTTGTTGAGTTACCTATAATCTGGGCACATCCTCCATGTGTCATCCTTCTTCTGCACCATGACCATTGGTGATGAATATGCACTTTGGCTATGCTTGATGATCCCTGCCTCCAGCATCTCATGGACCATCTTTTCAATTTCACTCTTTTGTGCATATGGATATCTATATGGTCTGATATTTGGTGGTTGACTACCTGGAATTAGTTGAATGGCATGATCATGTTCTCTTTTTGGTGGTAGTCCTTTTGGCATGGCCCCAAAAATAGATGAGTGGTCTTTAAGAATTATTTGTAGATCAGGATGTGTAGATACCTGTGTGGGTTAAACTTCTATGGAGCATAATCATGCAATAATTCCCTTTGCCCCCTTTTTTAGCATCTTGGTCATCTGATGTGAACTAGCCAATTGTGGAGATTTTGCATAATCCATATAGTTCAATTTTCTTACCTTCAGAATGAAAGCACATGAATAGTTCTTGGAAGTTCATCTCAATGGTACCTAAGGTTGTGAGCCATTAGACTCCCAAAAAAATGTTTGTGTTACCCATGGGAATAACAAACATAGGAGAGTCGAGATTGTACCCACCCATAGTAAGCTTAATATTATGGCATTTGCCTGAACAATTAATTGTGCCACCATCTGCAATCATGACCTAAAATTCTAGTGTTGGGTAGATGAAATAGTTCAATCGAGTGGCCAACTTATGGTTTATAAAGTTATGTGTGCTCCCTAAATCAATCAACACTGTCACCTTCTATTTCTTGAGGAAACCCACCACCTTAAGAGTTTGTGGAGTGATAATACCTGCAAGTGCATGACAAGAGATTGTGCATTGGAAATCTTCAGGTACCTCCTCTATATCTTCCTCATCATCATTGGAGGCATCATCTGTTTCTTCATCTTCATTTGGTCCCTCAATGTAGAATAACTTCTTCTCAACACATCTATGTCCTTTACTCCACTTGCTATCACAACCAAAACATAATCCTTTTGCACGCTTCTCTTCAATTTGCTGAGGGGTCAATCTAGTAGGTGGTGGAAATGTTGGTGACGATATGATACGATCTTTGAAGTGAGTGAATGGATGCTTCTTATTGGCTATGAATTTTTCCTCAGCTCTACGTGCTAGGATAATAGATTCAAAAATATTAAGTGGATTAAACATGCGTACCTCATGTTGAATGTGGTCCTTGAGTCCACCCAAAATAGGTCATTCAAGTTTGCTTCAGAAATTGTCTCCACACATAAGGATAGGTTTTTAAAATGATGAATATAATCCTTAATGGAGCTAGTTTGTCACAATTTTTCTAGCTAGCTAAAGTAATTCTCTGTCACACTATTGCCATAGTGTAATTGTAGCTCCTCTGTAAAAACTGACCAGGTGACATTGATAGTCATCTTTTTCTTTTAAGCACACAACCATCGATACCAAATGAATTGATCAGGTTTAAGATGCAAGGATGTCATGGTAACCTTATATCCACTTGGAATCTGATGTAGGTCAAAAAAACTCTCCATTTGGTTGAGCCAATTAAGTGGATCTTTTCCATCAAATTTGTGCATATCCACCTTTGGTAATAGGTTCCTCTGTGGCCATGGAGTTGGATTTGAAGTAGACTGGTTAGGAGAACCACCCTGATGGGTTTGTGAAATAGAGTTAGCTTGATGATTTGACTGATTAATGTTCAAATCCTTCATGATATCTCCCAAACTAACTTGTATGGATTACATATTAGATTGTATGTCTTGCACCTCACTCTGAATGCCTTACACACTATAGTCAAGCTAGCTCACTTTGTGATCTATGTCAGAAAACCCTGGTACAAAGGGTCTATTAAATCCCCCTTCTGACTCCATCTCATCCTTTTTAGGAGTTTTACCTAGAGTTTCATCACCCTTTCCTTGGCCCTGAGTTTGTGGACCTGCCATAAAAGGGTTTTACGATGTCGACCCTTATTGACACTTTTGACCCAACTTTAACCAAGCAATTTTGGAATTATTTTGGCCTCAAATCAAAATATACAAAGAACAAAACGTATCTAAATTTTTCTAAGATTTCCAAAAATGTAAACAACTCAAAAAAATTATTTGAATTGTGCATTATAGAGCAATTTTATGTAAAACCATAAAATAGCGATAACGTTTGAAAAAAATATCCAAATGAGCTGAAATTTTAATGGACGCTTAATGTGATTATTTTGCATCTCCAGTAAAAATATTTTAGATATATTCATAACTTTGTTTTATATATCACAAAATTTAAAAATTTAGTGTTTCACCCACAAGATTGCCCAAATCACAGCTCTGATACCACTTGTAATGAAATTACTTCAAGAATTAAGTATAAAAGAAGAATTATATCAAAATATGACTGAAATATATCCAAATATATGATAATAGATAAGCCACTTCGAGGGGGCAACCTCCACAAGCTTTAATAAGAGCATAATTCACAATGATGATAAATGATTACCCACTACCTCTTATATATAGTCTAACTAGGCCATGGTTACTCCATAGGCCGACCTACTAATCTAAAGAAAGCATAGATAAATGTAATATAATGTCAAAGAGGGATAAGTAAGCCACAAGTCGGCTAATACTATCCTCATACATGTGATAGGTTAGGGGTGTAGCATGAGTACAATAGTTATGTAGCTAAAATTGATAAGTTCTGTCATTGAGTATAGTTATTCCACAACTAAATTCACTAAATCAACAACCGAATTTGCTAGTTTTGTAGTCAAAATCATCAGTTCTACCAAAATGAGAAGTAATTTTAAGCTAACCTATGAAAGATTCAAAGAAGAATGAATCATGGGAATTAAAAAGAAGTCAGAACCAGATAATGATACCCAACTCCTTGCAAACGAAGAAGTAGCAAATATATTTCAACAGGCAGGATGGCTAGAATTTCTAAAGAAATTTCCCAAATACAATGATGAACTGGTAAGAGAATTTGTTATCAACCTAGAACAAACAAAAACAAAAATTAGGAAGCTTTTCATTCCTTTTTTTGTGAATATCATAAGTGAGATGTCTGGAATACCGATAATGCATGTCCCAAACCCTGTCAAAGGGACATTGAAAGACCTAGCTGAAACCCTATTGAAAGAAGGAGAAGTTGAACCCCAATATATTTATATTACAAAGAAAATCATTAAGGGAGTCAAAAAGGCTAGCCTACCCAAACCCCTTGATAGAGTAGCATTTTGGGTAGTCAAATATTTAACATGTGATGGACAGTTTGGGACAATAGGAAAAGAAGTTCTAAAAATCCTTATACACCTTAGGTATGGAGCCAAAAAACTAGAATATAGAGTAAACCTTCCCAAGTTTCTTTTTGACTCAATCTATACCATGGCCCAGAGGTATTGTTGGGGTGTAGGAATAATCAGACATCATGGGTTAGTGCATTTGGTATGCCAACACCATTTCCTTTCCAAGAAAAATGGGGAAGAAATGTGGGACAAATTTCTTGGAAATTTTGGACAAAACCCTGGTATTCCTAGAAGAACAATAGAAACTCCTCCTACTTCTTCAGTTCATTCAAAAACTGCTACCATCACTAAGGAAAATAAAAGATTAGGGGAAGAGGAAATACCCAAAAGAAGAAAATTTGAAAGAAAAATTCAAATTGCAGACCCTATGCCTTCTCATGAAATTTATACTGCTGAAACTATAGAAGAAATGATATCTGATAGTGAGGCTCCTCAAGAAATAAAATGTCATAAGAAGTCTATAAAAAGTTTAGAGGAGATGGAAGAACAAGAAAGGCTGGAAACTAAAGCTGCTGATATTTTGGACAGCATGTCCATGACTCCTCTTGAACCAAGCCAAGCAAAATAGGAAAAAGAAAATGAAGAAAATGCTGAGATAGTAGCACCATCACATGTAGAAAATAAACAAGATGCTAAGACAATAGAACCATCACATGTAGAAGATGAACAGACATCTTGGAGAAGAAAAGGGAAATCCCCTATGGTAGAAGAGGAATGTTTAATTCCCCAAGAACTTTCAAAAAAAGAACAAAACCAACAGATTAAATAGGCTCTATTTTTCTCCAAAGTAGAACTCATTATCAAGGAAAAGGATGAGGAATTAAAATTCCTCAAACTCAAGTTATAACATAAGGAAATGCTCCTTGCAGAATTAACAACCTAGTTCACAGCCAAGAATGAAGAATTAGTAGAAACTAAAAGGCAACTAATGGAGAATGAGGAAAAGTGTAAAAGACAGACCCCTGTATCAACAGTCTCTACATAGACTAAATTAAATTATGTATCACTCAAACAGTTATGGGATGACACATGCAGAGAACTCAATGAAATCAAAGCATCCAATACAGACTTGAAAGGCAAACTGACAGAAGAAGATAAAGTAAGGAAGGAATGGGAAGACAAATTTTACAAGGAGGAAAATGATAAGTATAAATGTCTTGTGAAAATACAAATAGTTGGTATGATGAGTGAGAAGTAACTTGCATGCAGAAGACCTTCTCCTATTTATAGCATGTTTTTAGAAGAATAATTCATCCACTGACAGTTGGCAAGGATAGCATGTGGCCTTCCACATAAAATAAAAGATGAAGTTTATTTTTCATCCACCTACTCCTTAGCTAATATAAAATAGAAAAACCTTCTTTGTGAATTTTACCTCTACAATTTTATGCTAGAAAGAAATATAGGTTTTATGATTAATTTGTATGTAGGAGAAAGCCAACTTAATGCATTTGTCTCTATTCTTCAAAATCAGATTGCATGGGAAGAAAGGGAGTCAGAGCATTGGTCAAAGGCTAGTTCATCCAGTCTCTATATGATAATTCACTATGGTAATGCATTTGCCTTTGCTACATATTTCCAATCCCATACATTTAATGATAAATTCAAGGGACCTTATCTTTTCAGTTTACAACAAAGCATGGATGTCTTCACCTCTTATGAAAGGGAAAATTTTGATAATATCTATGATGCATGTTTTAAAAGATGGAAATTTCTCCCGATAGCATTGAAAAGAAGGGAAGTGATATCCCCTTCCAATTTGATCTAGAGTTTAGAAAAAACAAAAGCTTTATGCACAATAATTCCCTAGATCAATGAAATTCCCCTGAACATATGGATAGCAATGCGGACAAGGCCACCTCTACTTCTCACCCCCATGTCTCCTTGGAAAAATAGAGAACCTCAACATCCCACTCGATTTGAGGAATAGAAAATAAAAGTATAAGTAGGAGTAGGGTATAGTACTTTTGAGTCAAAGCATTGGGATATTCAATTTTAGCCATTTGATCTAAGCAATCAAATGGAATGCAGGATATACAATCCTAAATTTGAAGAATAAAGTTTGTAAAGGGACTTACAAACAAGTAAGTATGGGGGAAATGATGAGTCTATGATATGCCTGATAACTGTATAATAAATGACCTCATCTTACTCTCTCTTTCTATTAAGTTTGATTGCATTTTGTAACTTTTATTTTGATCTGAAATGAGTTAGGAGGTAATTATCCATCTTTTGTTGATTGTGATTCTAACATTTTGAAAGACCTGTAATTCCTAACAAGTGTGTTGTAAAATTCTAGTTTTGCAATAAAATAGGTCATCATCAGGCTAAAGAAAAAATGTGAAGTAGATTGCATGTTTTGGAAGCATTGGACTCAATTAAAATTAGTTTTAGAACCTGCAGAATCTATTCCAAAATCATCACAGTTAGTCCTGAAACCTACAAAATCTATTCCAGAACCATCACAGTTAGTTTTGGAACTCCACCATACTATTTCAAGTCGTCACATTTTTAGGCTTAGCTCTGGAACTCTATATTTAGATCTAGTACTCTTATAGATAAGCTCCAAAACTTTTGTGGATAGATATGGAACTAATGAGGATCTATTCCAAATGGTTTGTGATCTGTCAGATCAATGATCCCATTAAATCAGGAATAGATTCCCAATTTTCTGAATTTGCATAATCAAGATATGTATCACACAACTGGACATCCAGCCACATCTTGATTCAACATCAAATTTGGGTGTGATTCAGCTCCATCATATCTCAGTTGGATCATATCTATGAAGCAATTATAGCCATCAAAGCATTTATATATACAGACCTAAGAATATATAAAAAGGAGAGAAAAAACTAAAAAATTATTGAATAATAGAGAGATAAGGATAGATTGGTACATTTTTTAATAAAGAACATTTTATCAATGAAATAGACATTTCTATTTTGAAATCAAATTAAATTGTTCAAATCCTATTCTAGGCGGAGCAAGGGCCCACTCCTCCAAAGAACCAAGATCTTTATTTTGTCAGTATTTATATTTCTATTCACAAAAGTAAATAGGTAATTTTGTTAAATTTATAAATACTTCCAACTCCTTATAGTTAATATTTATTGTAAACTTGTTCCTATAGGCATTTTTAGATTAACTTTTCATTTTTGCAACGTGTGTTTGTTTCTAGAAATTAATTTCATTTCTGCAACATGTTTTTATTTCCAGCAATCAATTTCATTTGTAGAATGTGTGTTTGTTGCCAGCAATCAATTTCATTTCTATAGAGTGTGTTTATTTCCAATAGATTTGCATAGTTTGATTCCAATAAAGTTTTAATAAAGAAATTCTCAAGACATTAAAATCCCCCAAAACAACATATATATATATATATATATATATATATATATATATACCCCCATCCAATTACTAAATTGCTATGATTCCTCTTGTTACATATAGCTTTAGACACATCCCTGGTTAAATATGACATCAACATAAAGTTGATTAAATGAATGGGATGACGACACCCATCAATAAGATGAGCAAACCACCACAACAAGCATTTTGGAGCCTCTAAAGAAGGTAAAAGAGTTTTCTTTTGTAATTTAGTTGTGTGTTTCATTCATAATTATTAACTAAGCTCTCCCTAGTGTCTAGGCCTAGAGATGTTATGCTATTAGTTTGTTTATTTAAGTTTATTTTCATTTTGTAACTAACACCATATTATCCATCCTCTCTTGAGTCAAATTCTTAGATCACATATGGCACGCCCAATGGGAATAGATGCATCCTACACATGAAGGAGATCTTTTTACAACCTTAAAAAAACTTATTTGAGCTTTTAAAACTCTTGAAAATTGGTTTTCTAACTTTATTTTTGAATTTTCTAGTTACCATGAATTTTACACAATAACCAACATCGATAGAAATACTAACATTGATTACTTGGCTTAACTGATATCGGTCAACACAACTGACATCGATCAAATCTTGGTTGGTTGTAATCGATGTCGATGGTATTGACTAATGTCAGTCACTATGTTTTTCAAAAAACACATACTCAAGACCTCTTTTTCCAAAGTTTATTATTTCAAACTCAAAAGGGCTTCAAAGCTAAGGGACATGCTAACAATTTACTATAGGATTAAGTGGGATATTTTATCAAAACATGTTTAAATAACTTTTGCATGCTTAAAATTTGATTAGGAACTTTGTTTTGGTGTTTAACAAAGAATTTAGAGATTTTTGGTGAATATTTTTCAAAGTTTACAACTAAGACCAAGGGGTCAAATGAACACCACAAAACATTTCATTTGGGTTTAAAATTTAACACACTTGTCAATTCTTATTTTTAATAGTTGTTTAATCAAATATTGTTTGGCAAAAAGAGGGGTGTTGCATGTATGCTCTTCTATTTGTACCCTATAAGGAACCTTTGGAATCAAAAGTGCCATTCCTATTAAAAGTAGCCTAGTCCAAGGCTTAGAAAGAAAGTCATCTAAATCACTCCCCAAAAACTTGTCAAAGTTTGGGTGACCTTGAAAATGACCCTAAAGTCTTTCTATTTTCATGTTTTCTTTGTTTTTATGCACCTTGGATTACATGGGTGACTTCATCACCTCACACAAGTTATTTAGGGAAGATTTGACTTGGGGTTTCATCTCCTAGCATTGACTTCATTTTACTCTTTTATAGTTACACACGGGATGTAGTGGAACCTTGAACATTGCACTACACTGAGCGAATAAAAGGTTGTAGTGGTTACAAAAAGGACTAGACATTTTTTAAATAAGTTGAGTGATATAGACCCAAAATCCATGATTTTATTTTTCATTATTTGGTATTAAATTTATTGTGCAATTGATTGCCCTAGATCATTCATAAACTTGCTATAATTTAGATAAATTCCTACTTACCATAGAAGTATTTTTGGTGCAAGGTTCACCTCAAGCTCCATGTCATAGTACTATCATTTGAGAGAAGGGGGGATGTAAAAACCATACTATATAATGCACATTTACTTTTGGATGAACACTTAAAATAATATCAAATGACATGTATTGATGGATTCCAATAATACCAAGCAACCTTGATAGTTTAGGATCTAAGGGTGATTAATTAGTTAGTCTTGTCCTAGATTAAAGTCATGTTTGGAATCAAAACATGGTGTAAACAACCAACCCCAACCAAACCTCAACCGATCTAATCCTTCGAAGACCAAGCTATGTTCAAAATTGGTATATTACAACTCACTGGAAACCAAGGCCAAGAAAACCAACCAATCCAAGATGTTTTTGTTGAACCAACCATTTGTGATAAGTCAACCTGTGATAAATTGCCTACTAATCCTATACTAGTTGTTGAGGAGTCTCACTCTAATGAGCCAATATTTGCTGAGTCACATCTTAATGATTATAACCACCTTTGGGTAAATCATTACCTCGACCATGTGCCTATATTTTAAGATCCTCCTATTGACAAAATAGTCTTTGAAGAGTTGTCTCTTGACCTATTTCCCATCTTAGAGGAGTCTCACATTAACAGACTAGTTTTTATGGATCCCATTATGCCATCACAGGCTGTTACTTATCCAATACCAAATATTCAATAAGACATCATTATAATAGAGTACCCATCAAATGAAGAATCAAAATTAGAGTTAGGTTTTATTCTTAAATTGACATCAGATTTAGCATCAAAATTAGAATCATCAGTCTCAACATCAAATTTAAAGTCCTTTGAGTCAGAATCAGATTCAAAAGAATAATATGTTTATGGTTGTTACAACATTGGTTACACATGCCTCATAGATCAATTTGAATACATTTGTGATCCTTCTACAATTTTTGAGGATGAGTACTTGAGCTTTGACAAAATTTATCTTAGTATCTTCTAAAAGGATTGCGTAGCCTCTCCCCATTCTATTACCATTCCACAGGCCATTACCATCAACCAAGATAGCCATATTATTGACATTCCATCTCCCATAAGTGCCGATTAGGACTGATAGAATCACATTTTTTGAACTACATCCATGGTGACATAGTGGTTGAAGAAGAGTAAGAAGGCTAAGACCACATTCGTGTAGTAGAAGATCACTCTCCTAGTGACACCTTTTTGGAGGTGTTAAGGGATAATCAAAGATCAAACTCAACCTCTTTTAGTGACACTTTTTAAAAAGCACTAGAAGACAATACAAGTCAAAAGTCAATATTCATTAGTGAAACCTTCTCAGAGGCACTAAAAGATAATCAAGACAACTTCATTGGTGAAAACCTTTTTGAGGAACTAATAGCTTAGCACAAAAGTTATTCACTAATTGATGAAGACAAAATCAAAGATCAAATCAAAATAACTTCTAATCTATAGCCTAATCAGATGGTAGCTACTCTTAAGATCAAAAAATAGAAAAATCTAGTGGTCCTATTGAGAGAACAAGTCTTTAGCCCCTCTACAACAAAAAATATGTTAAATCTAGCATCAACAACATTACGTGTGACTAAAAGTCTTGATCTTCATTTGTCTCCCCACCATTACACATTCAATTATCATCTACCTTTCCATTTCAAAATTAAGCCTACCATCCATTATTTATCACTGTTTACCATCCATGGTCACACTTTCCTTTGCAAAGGATACAAAGATACCTTGTCTTGATGCTTTAAGGAATTAAAATCAACAACCAAGGAAGAACACATAAACATTCTAAACATCTAGATCTACATCAAGTTCTTGATATAGAGCTATTCCAATGAAGTATGGGCTAGAAATTAACATGATCAAGTATTTTTTTGTATCATTTATTTATTAGGATGTGCATCTCCATCTTAACAAGAAAAATAGAATCAAAAACCATACCCAAGCCAAAAACATGTACCATATTGTTTCATTATTGTGCCATTACCATTGTTACATCTCCATTTTCCATTATCAAAGTACCTAGCCATTCACCCCATCACTTGGGGGAAACATTCTTACCATTTTATCCAAAACCATCATTATCCTTAGCAGTACCATACCATCCTATCATTCCATTCTTATTTAGACCAAAGCCTATTTTTAGTCATCCTACCCAATCCTATTTTGATCATGGTTACTTTGGTTCTTCTCACACTTTTTGTGGGGGGATTATAATCAAGTTTAAATAATAAATCCAAACCATGTTTATAATGATAATCTATGAAATTAGTGTTATAGTTGATCTAGAAAGATATCTTTCATCCTATATCCACATTTATTTCTATGAGCTTTATTATAACTGCCTATGGGCAAATCAGTGTCTCACTAGTCTTGCTACTAATTATAACCACCTATGGAAAAATTAGTATCATTGGCCTATGCTATTGTATATTATTTATAAACACCTATAGGAAAACTAGGGGTAAGACTTATTTATCATGCATTTCCTCATCACCTTGCCATCATTGTTTTCATTTGATTGGCCATTTGCCAGATTTGAGAACTTGTTGAGACCTAGTTGGTTTTTCCTTCATTTTGTGTGGATGGAATTACTATGACTTGAGGTAATTTAAAGACTATGTGGGTCATGCTAAATTCATGTTGAGGTCACCTCAGTCCCCCTTTCCATATGCTCTCACTATTTTTTGAGCAACCTAAGCCATACGCTCTCACCGTTAAGCCAAGATGCATAAAAATAAAGAAAGCATACAAGTAGAAAGAATTTAGGGTAGTTTTCAAGGTCATATAAAATTTGATGAGTTTTTGGGGAGTGCTTTAGATGAATTTATTTCTAATCCTTAGACTAGGCTACTTGCAGTAGGAATGACACTTTTGATTCCAAGGGTTCCCTATAGAGCACATAATGGCACACCCAGTGGGACTAAACGCATCCTACACATGAAGGAGATCTTTTTGCAACTTTAAAAAAACTTATTTGAGATTTTAAAACTCTTTAAAATTGGTTTTATAACTTTATTTTTCCATTTTTTGGTTATCATGGTTTTTACACAGTAATTAACATTAGTAAAAATACTGACATCAATTACTTGGCTTAACTGATGTTGGTCAACACAACTGACATTGATCAAATCTTGGTTGGCCATAACCAATATTGGTGGTATTTATTGATGTTAGTCACTATGTTTTTCAAAAAACACATACTTGAGACCTCTTTTTTCAAAGTTTATTATTTCAAACTCAAAAGGGCTTCAAAGCTAAGGGACATGCTAGCAATTTTACTATAGGCCAAGTGAGATATTTGCTCAAAACATGTTTAAATAGCTTTTTCATGCTTAAAATTTGATTAGGAACTTTTTTTTAGTGTTTAACAAAGAATTTAGGGATTTTTGGTAATTTTTTTTAAAAGTTTACAACTAAGACCAAGGGTTCAAATGAACACCACCAAACATTTCATTTGGGTTTAAAATTTAACAGACTTGTCAATTCTTGTTTGCAATAGTTATTTAATCAAATATTGTTTGGAAAAAAGAGGGGTGTTTCATGTGCACTCTTCTATTTTCCCCCTATAGGGAACCCTTGGAATCAAAAGTGCCATTCTTATTACAAGTAGCCTAGTTCAAGGCTTAGAAAGAAAGTCATCTAAAACACTCCCCAAAAACTTATCAAAGTTTGGGTGACCTTGAAAATGACCCTAAAGTATTTAAAATTTCATGCTTTCTTTATTTGTATGCATCTTAGCTTGAGAGGGGGACTTCATTACCTCCTGTGAGTTCTTTAAGGAAGCTTTGACTTGAGGTTTCATCTCTCAGCATTGACTTCATTTGGCTCCTTTGGAGTTACACATAAGACATAATGGCACTTTGGACATCGTACTACACTGAGCAAACAATAGGATGTAGTGGTTGTAAAAAGGACTAGACCTTTTTACAATAAGTTTAGTGATACATACCCAAAATCCATGATTTTATTTTGCATTGTTTGGCATGAAAGTCATTATGTAATTGATTCCCCTAAAATGATTGAAACTTTGCTAGTTTAGTTAACCCCATTTTTCCATACCCTTACTAGGAATTGGATGATTATACTTAGTGTATTTTGGTAATTATTTGCTTGATATGATTTGAGACTAAAGCTTGTTTTTTTTGGTCATAAGCCATGTCAAAACCAATTTGTCTATATGTCATTCTTTTGTCTAAAAAGGCATTATACTGGCCATTTTACACCACACTTATGCCTTGAAATTTTTGCTAAACTTGTTTGTATGTGTGTCATTTGAGTTGAAGAGAGTAGTTTTATGCTACCCAAATCATGTTAAACCATTTGTGCCTTTGAGTCTTTTGAAACATAGCATTGATCAAATCATTTGAGCATGCTTACATTGTTAGGTTGTTTAAATTGCTTCAAGACTAGTTTACCTTGTATTAAAAACCATTTGTTTCAAACCACTTTGTATATACCATTCAAACCTTTATCTTGTGCCATCATGCTGTCCAATCTTGTCTAGCTTGTTTGGTCAAATACTAGTTTTCAATGTTAAATTTTCAAATTACCCTTTTCAAATTTGGATTCAAACATTGATTGATTTATATTTAAGCCTCAATTTGTGGGGATGATACATAATTTTTTTCTTTTGGGTTGTATAACTTCAGTTAATCAGTTACCCAAAATTAAAAACTATTGATGGTTTATTTGTTTAATGCCTATCCTCATCATTGTTTGTGCCTTTATTTGGGAGAACACAACCCTTTTCAAAGAGCCTTTTGTCTTATGACTTATGCCAACTGATCATGTTTATGTTTGATTTTGTGTGCTAGGTCTATGTCAAACCTATTTCCAAACTTATTAGATTAAATAAAATCACATTAGTATTTTTTTCAAGTCTAGCTTTTGTTGCCATTTGGACAAAAGTCCTAACACATGCCTATTTATTTAAACCTATATTTGACTCCACGTTTGGACAAAAAAGCTAGCAACTCCACTTTTCCCTTTCCTAGTTTAGACCTTGTTTGGAACACTTTGACCTAGACCTTTGACATGTTAGTTTTTATTCAAAGGCTTGATCTTTTATGCATATGACATTTGACATTAGACATTTGATGTTAGGTTGTTCTATTCTAAGTCTTAGCAAAAATCATTTTATAGATACAACTCCACTTTTAGACCATATTGGAGATATAGCTCCAACCCTTCGACCAAGTTAGACCAAGTTTGAATCATTTGTCCTTTGGACATAGTTTTTTAAAGTTTGTATAACTCTAAGCCTTTTTGTTTTTTGGATCTTTCATTATTTACATGGATATGTCTCACTACACTTATGGTGGAGTCACAATCTGACTTATGAAATAATGGCTACACAAAATGACTTTTATGGCATTTATCAAGACCCCAATGATGCTAATATGGTTTGTGAGATAGATTTATATCTACCTCATATTAATCATTGATGGGAACAAAGTCATGAAACAACTTATGATCCAAATTGAGACCTTGATTTGTATGAAGAGGCTTGTGAAGAGGACTTTGAAGACCCAATTATAGATAATGTTGTTTGGGATATGAATCCATACCCTATTTATAGTAATCAGTACATGGAACATAGTGAAGAACTAACTTATGATCCAATCCATGACGAGGATGATATGGTTTATGAGGAAGACTTGGATGCTTTTGCTTATGTAAGCAATCAATTTTCAAAACATTCTTTTTCTATCTAATCATCAACTAAACCTAACCCTCCTTTAGATAATATGAGCCATCAAGATTTTCAATATCCAAATAAGACCATTACCATCCTAGACCTAGTCCTTTAGTTTGTATGAACAATCAAGCTCCACAATGCCCCTTCATTATTCTAGGACCTAGTCTTTTGGCTTATGCAAGCAATCAAGCCTTGCACCACCCTATCATTACCATCTCAGGACTTCATCCTTTGGCTCATATAATAAACCATACTCCCTAAGGCCTTACCATTATCAAATTACAATTCATTCCTCATCTAGTACCAATCCCAACCAAACCTGAACCAATCCAATCCTTTGAAGACCAAGCTGTGTTCAAAACTAGTATCTTCTAACTCATTAGAAACCAAGGATAAAAAAACCAACCAATACAAGATGTTTTTGTTAAACCAACCATTTTTGATAAGTTAGCCTATGATAAATTGCTTATTAATCTTATACCAGTTGTTAATGAGTCTCACTCTAACGAGCTAGTATTTGTTGAGTCACTTATTAATGATAATAACCACCTTTGGGAAAATCATTACCTCGACCATGTTCTTATTTTTAAAGAGCCTCCTATTGACAAAATAGTCTCTAAGGAGTTGTCTCTTGACATATTTACCATCTTAGAGGAGTCTCATATTAACAAACCAATTATTTTACAGCCCATTATGCCATCACAAGCTATTACTTATCCAATATCAAATATTCAACAAGACATCATTATAACAGAGTACCCATTAGATGAAGAATTAGAATTAGATTTAGGATCTATTCTTGAATTGACATTAGATTTAACATCAAAATTAGAATCAACATCAGTCTCAACATCAAATTTAGATTCCTTTGAGTCAAAATCAAATTCAAAATAAAAATGTGTTCCTGGTTGTTAAAATATTGGTTATGCATGCCTCGTAGATCAATTTGAATATATTTGTGATCCTTATACAATTTGAGGATGAGTACTTCATCCTCGACACAAGTTATCCTAGTATCTTATATAAGGATTGTGTCACCTCTCCCCATTCCATTACCATTTCATAGGCCATTACCATCAACCAAGATAGCTATATTATTGACATTCCATCTCCCATAAGTGTTGATTGGGACCAATAGAATCATACTTTGTAAAAATGCATCCTTGGTGACATAGGAGTTGAAGAATATTAAGGAGTCCAAGACCACATTCATGTAACAGAAGATCACTCCCCTAGTGACACCTTTTTGGAGGTGCTAGGGGATAAGCAAAGATCAAACTCAGCCTCTTTTAGTGACACTTTTTTGAAAGCTCTAGAAGATAATAAAAGTAAAAAGTCAATGTTCATTAGTGAAACCTTCTCAGAGGATCTATAGGATAATCAAGACAACTTCATTGGTGAAAACCTTTTTGAGGTACCAATATCTGAGCACAAAATTTATTCACTACTTGATGAAGATAAAATCAAAGATCAAATCCAAATAGCTTCTAATCTACAGCCTAATTAGATGGTGGCTACTCTCAAGATCAAACAATATAAATATGTGGTGGTCCTTTTGAGAGAAAAAAGTATTCATCCCCACTATAACCAAAAATATGTTGATTCTGGCATCAACAACATTACGTGTGACTAAAAGTTTTGATCTTCATTTATTTCCCCACCATTCCAAATTCTATTATCATCTGCCATTTCATTTCAAAATCAAGCCTACCATATATTATTTATCCCTATTTACCATCCATGGTCACACTTTCCTTTATAGAGGCTACAAAGATACCTTGTCTTGATGCTTGAAGGAATCATAATCAACAACCAAAGAAGAACACATAAACGTTCTTAGCATCTAGATATACATCAAGTTCTTGATAGAATAGCTATTTTGATGAGGTATGGGCTATCAATTAACATGATCAAGTATTTTTTTTATATCATTTATTGAGTACGATGTACATGTCCATATCAACAAGAACAATATAATCAAAAACCATACCCAGGCTAAAAACATGTACCATACCATTTCATTGTTGTGTCATTGCCTTGTTACATCTCCATTTGCCATTGTCGAAGTACCCAACCTTTCACCCCTTCACTTAGGGGAAAACCTCTTACCATTTTATCCAAAACCATAATTATCCTTAGAAATGCCATAAAATCCTATCATTATATTCCAATTTAGACCAAATCCTATTTTTAGCATCCTAGCCAATCCTATTCTGATCTTGGTTACTTTAGTTCTTCTTGCACCTTTTGTGGGGGGATTATAATCAAGTTTCAATAATCAATCTAATTAATGTTTATAATGACATACTATGAAAGTAGTGTGATAGTTGATTTGGAAAGATATATTTCATCTTATATCCACATTTGTTTCTATGAGCTATATTATAACTACTTATGGGCAAATCAATGTCTCACTAGTCTTGCTACTAATTATAACTACCTATGGGAAAATTAGTATCATTGACCTATGTCATTGTATCTTAGTTATAACCACCTATGGGAAAAATAGGGGTAACACTTATTTATCATGCATTGTCACATCACCTTGCCATCACTATTTTCATTTCAATTTTCATTTGACAGATTTGAGATCTTCTTGGGACTTAGTTGGTTTTTACCACCTTTTGTGTGGAAGGAATTACTATGACTTGAGGTCATTTAAGGACTATGTGGGTCATGCTCAATTCATTTTGAGGTTACCTCAGTCCCCCTTTCCATACGCTCTCACCATTTTGTGAGAAACCTAAGCCAAATGCTCTTACTAGTTTATAAGTAGGTATCTTATCATTCTCTAATGAGTTAAGATACATCAAAATTCCAAAAACATTCATAACATTTCAAAAATCTAAAAATATTTGTCCTGTCTAAACCTAGTCAATTATCCTCGATCCACCTTACTGGGGCATTATCATTATTAGTATGCTTTCTTTTGCTTTTGCTTTTAGGCTTTCTATTTGTTTGTTTATTTTCTTGCTTGTTTGTTTATTTTTTGCACTATTTCCTTGATTCAGTCTATATATGTTTATTGGGTGATTCCTTGAGCACATTATTCTTGAGTCTATCCATATTCATACATCAATATTATCATCATGGTTTTTATCATTGGTGTATTGTTTTCAAGTGTTTATTGGATATCAGGAGTTAGTCCTTATGCATATTTTTTCCAAATATTCATGGTGTTATATCATGAAGCCTACCATCACATGCTACAACAAAAATCAGCTTCAAGAAGGTCTATAATCAATAGATCAATAGAAGTTTCTCCTTGGCACCTTGGCAAATCTTTCCATCCCACCCTTGATCAATATAACTTATTTGACCATTCTAGTTGTATCATTATTAATCAAGATGAGCATATCCTCATTAACAAGTACAATTGAATCATTTTATTGATCAATCTCATTCCTCTATCCATCTCTTTCATCATTTTGTGCCTACTCATATTTAATCTATATTCTAAGTTATACCCTTAAGTTATGATTTCTAATCAACCCTAATTGGGGCACCATCATCTTTAGCTAATTCAGGTCCTCATAATGATTATAACTACCTATGGGTAAATCATTATTTTAACTTTTACTCCTGATTATAACCACCTTTGGGCAAATAAACACCATTTTTACATCAATCCATGTAACCATTTTCTTATTTAGATTAATCTCAACCATAGATTAATTCCACATTTCTTCTTATTTCTTTTCAAGGGACCACCCATCAATAAAATGCGATGGACACTTCCTCAAGGGGGAATCATCATAGGCTTCCTAAAATCATTTGGAGCTTTATTCTTAAGTCATCATCTTCTTCTTGTCATACATACCATCTCTCATTATTTGAGAGGACATTACTTTGCCTATGGTTTGAAACATCTTCCCAAATAGGGGTAAATTGTATACACCTAAAACTAGCCACCGATAACCTCCAACCAGGGTTTTGACCAATTTCCACCCAAAATGCACAATTTGGCCTAAAAACACTAAAACATGCTAAATGATTTGAAACTAATGTATTCAAGTGCCAATTTTGGCTAGGGTATCCCTAAATGGGGCAATGCAATTTATGGGCTAGCTAATTTGATCAGATCATTCTGAGTCAAAAAGCCAATTTTACACTTGGGTGCTCTAGATTTGCACAAGATGTGTGCCTTCATTTTTTGTTTTTGATAACATACTAAATGGGATAATGGATCTAACACATCTATAATTTCTTTCCAATTCCAATCCAGTCAAATTTTGGACTAATAATAAGGCATTCTAATCAATTTGAGTAATTTGTGCACAAAGTACTTAATCATGTTTAAGAGATAATTAACCCAAATCAAGGCCTAATTAATAATTCCATGAAAACTTGTTGAATACTTTGTTTTGGAAATGAATATTGAATATCGGCATCATTAGGTGACATCATTTCTTGGGAAGACATCCCTAGGCCATACAATGGCATAAATATCAGGATTCATGCCCTCTATGCCTCATCAATGCCTTCCATGATGCCATCCATGATTATTAATTACCCCTTATTCAAATTTCATGATGAGGATAATTACAAACTTAATTAAAAAAATTAATTAATCCTCAACCACACATCTCAATCTTGAGATGGATGGTTGAGGTTGATTCTGATCAAATCCAAAATCTATAAATAGGAGGCCTCACAACATCATTTTTAAACTTAATTAGTGAAAATTTATAATGCAAGATTGGTCCCAAAAGATTCATAAAACTATTTTTATAATGCCAAATTGATTTGAAGCCAAGCCAATCCACAAGCCAAAGGTGCCAAGGAAAGATGGAGGTAGCCAAGCTTCCATTGCCAAGGACTTCATGAGCACAAGCTGAGCAAGCCACTACAACAGGCATTTTCGAGCATCCAAAGAAGGCAAAAGAGTTTTATTTTACATTTTAGATGTGTGCTTCATTCATGATTGTTAACTAGGCTCTCCCTAGTGTCTAAGCCTAGAGATGTTATGTTATTAGTGTGTTTATTTCATTTTGTTTTCATTTTGGAACTAACACCATACTAACCATCCTCTCTCGAGTCAAATTCTTAGATCACAGAAGGTAAATATGCTTCTATTATAATGATCTAAAATGCATAATTTGATCCATAAAATAGAGATACTTTGTTTGAGTAAGAGCCTTCTTGATTGGCCATTGTGTTTACCATCCAAGATCTACCTAATTTGATTAAGCCTCTTCTAAGGAACCAAGGCTCTGATACCAATTGTTAGAACACAAATATCTACTAAGAGAGGGGGGTGAATCAGAAGATTTATTAAAATTAGTCCTTTAAAAATTTTAATGTAAATTAAAAATTATATGTAGAGATCACCCACACACAAATAGACATAACACTCAGTGTATGTAGAAAACCCAATATGGGATAAAACACAGTGAAAATAGTTACTAGAATCTACTGGTCTAATCTAGCCTCACAATCAAAACCTCACTAGTTACAATGTTTAAGGGTATCAACCCTAAGGAGACACCAATCCCTTGATTTAAGATTACCTAGTCTAAGGAATCACCTACTCTTTAACTGAACACCAACTTAGTTCTTCTGATGGTACCTACCAATCAAATCTTATATGAAGCTACAACTCTAGATTACAAAATTGATTCAAAAATGAATCCAGTCTATATTATAGACTTGTTCTATAACCAATCATACTCTACACTTCTTCTCTCTTCCTCTCTGCCTCTCTAGCCTTCAATTTGACTTCATTCTCCACACTTAGTGTGTATTTAAGATGACTTATATATATATATGTATATATATATATATATGTATATATATATATATGTATATATGTATATATGTATATATATATATATGTATATATATATGTATATGTATATATATATATATATATATATATATATATATATATATATATATATATATATATATATATATATGCATTATATCTAGGTCTCACATCTTCTCTATGTTCACACTTGGTCGTTAACACATCATACTCCATTCTTGGACTCAATTCATATTTATTTAATGAGGTTTACCGCTTATTTAATTCATGCACCATCACCATAGTTTTCTATCTTTACTATATTTATCATATATCAGGCTCTATTTTTGATGCACATGCCATATTACATAATTTTAACTGATCACAATGATCTATATCATTCTATATGTCATATAATACATATTTTTTGGATGTTCTATTGCCTAACCATTAATATGAACAAATATTTAAATAATAAGCATTGATATTTAAGTTTCACACCATGATCCAATGATCATCATTCAATTCACTCAACTTTAAAGCTCAACTATTAGATAAAACTTTGATAGGCTCATACACTCTATTAGATCTTTGTAAGCTTCAAAACTTTAATGTTTCAACTTTAAAATGCATCCATTGATATTTTGATCCAAACTTCCACGTGCTATTATATATTAAAAATTATCATGGAATCTACCTCTATTTTTCATTAAACGTTGAGCACTTGATCTCATTTCACTGTTTCCTAATATTTTGGAACAATACACACTGTCAATCTCCTCAAAGTAGCTTGGTATTTAACTCACTAAACATCAGACACTTTGATCTCTTTGACTCCACAAACTTTGTTGATCTTCATTTCATAATAACATACCATTATATCCTCTTATAGATTAATACAATCATTATATCTTTGTCTAAAAATCTCTCATGAGTGTAACACTTGTCACTACTGGATCCACTCTTAGGTACCTTTTATCATATTGAATTTTATGCACATCATTGGATCCAGATCATGTGATTAAGTTATAACCATTGATCAAGCTTGAATAAATCTTAATTCAAAATCTTAGGAAATATTAAAGTCTTTGATCACTACTCTAAGTTGGTAATCACTAGGTTAAAAGGCCCTGTTTCACAATGATGAGGAAGGCTTAAGTTATAACTTAAGTGATTTTCTCCCACTTATAACTAGTCAACATAAAAATCCTATGAATTCCATGAATAAAACCCATAGGGTTTTACTGATAAACCCTAATAATGGTTGAGAGATAAAATAAATCATTTTTGGGCTCATTTTTCTTCATTTGAACCTACAGACCATATACATAAGATGCACTTGAAAAACCCATGATGGATCTTCTATCAATTTCTCTAAAAACATCTATAAATAGTCTCTATTAAAGCATTACAAATTTATATGAAAATATTTCAACTTGTGCATTTATAAAACATGCTCTTCTCTCCATCAATCTTGCCTATGACTAATCCTTTGACCTCAATGACATCCATAGTTCTAAGTATCTCTCTTTTGACACATCAATGATAATCATATTACCAACACTTAATTTAATACTCTTAAATAGTAAATAAAATCATAATTAGGTGTTGGATTAATGATGATAGGGATCTTATACCAAGTTTTTTTGAATCTATAATTGATATTTACCATAGATTCTTAAGATGCCCTCCTGATTGAGGTGAGTTATTCAAGAAGTGACACATGGCCACTTCTATCCTAAAAATGCTTACATAATAACTCATAAAACTCATCATAGGTATTGATTGAGGTAGGAACTAAACCCCATACCATTTTAGGGATTTTCCTTTCAAGGATGTGGTTATTAGTCTCATGTCTATATTATCTTGTATAATGTTATGCATTAAGTAAAAGTTTACAATGTTATCTATGTGATTTATAGGAGTGGTATAGTTTTATCCTATAAATTATGGTAAACTATTAAAATAGGTAGCAGGGATATCATCATGCTGTGAAGGTTAAGAGGGATACCACCATTGAAGGGTACAAAATATTTTAATCTAGGCATTGCCATTTGCATTTGCTTTGTTGGACATTTAGTGGGTTGAATATGGGCAAAAATTTTAGATTTTGGAAATGTATGAGAATTATGGGTGTTAGGTTAGGGTTTTAAATTGGTACCCTTTTCTTCTTTAAAATATCACAAGGAAATTTAATGAACTAAACTTGCTTACCTTTTGAGGCATACCTGGTAGAGATTTATTACATGAATTTGCCCTCCAATCTATTGATTACTACTTTAAGACTTTCAAGTGTTCTTCCACATTACTAATATATCCCAATATGATGTCCAAATGTATTTATTGAAGTCCCACCAAGTGTACCAAAATTATTAGAGACTTAGGTTAAATCCTAACTGAAAGTAGAAGTGTTCAAGTCCTACTCTCAAACCTAGTCCAACATGGGAATGACACTAGGCAGTGGGTTACCTAATTTTGGTTTAGACCTCTAGGGTTTTTAATGAGGCTAGCTCCTTAGATATGAAAATTTGAATCTCTTTTCCTAAAAATTAATCTATTAGGATGCAAAGGGGGAGAAAATACATGAATGAAAACCTACTCTAAGTGGTGATGCATCAAATATTCAATGATTCACTCTCGTCTTAGACACTTTCATGACTGCTAATGGATCTAATGGAGATAGAAATTGATAAAATTAAATAATAAGTTTAAAAACATGATTATTTTATATTAATGCTAAAATGAGACCTACAAATTTAAGGATGTAAAGAGATAAATCTATGCTAGACACTATGGACTTGTGACACTTCAATAGAAACCTCACTAGTTAACACTTCACACAACCTACAAGAAACTAACAGTCTTGAAGAAAGGTACATGAAGGAAACATAAGTGATGAATAAGAAACATACACTATATAAATATAAATCCAATAAAGTACATGTATCATTTGACTATAATATGTAATTGTCTTATATTTCTTTAAAAGAGTTTACAAAGTTATTTTAGCAAAGGTTTTCTATACCCATCCGAGGGATGAAAATCAAGAGCTCAATGCCTATATTTATAGGAAGAAAAAAAATTAGGGAGAGAAATTTTTGTTTTGAATGGGTCATTAATGATCTCAATTCCACTTAGAATAATATTTACAACCACCCTATATTTATGCTCCTTAAAAACTCTTAATTAATCAGGGCCACCTCAAAAAATATGTACAACATTCACACCTTTCCTTCTCCCACTTCTCCTTGCATTGATACTCTTTTGAAATATCTTAACTGATCAAGATCCATTATAGAACACAATATTTACTATAATTTTTACCATACCATATATTTTGGACATGTGTCATCATCTCATTTACTCTTGAAGTTTACTTTCAATGTTGGCCATTGATTTTTAACCTGGGCTTCATTAGATTGAGACACTTGTCACCATCATTTGATTTGTTTGGATTCATTGATAGCTTCATTTGGTTAGTACTATTGAACCACATAGTGGCCTTGTGTTCAATTTAATCTCCTTAACCTATATACCATTTATTTTTTTACTCAGTTAAATGTATACCATTAATCTTAGTTTGTAAGATCAAACATACATCATTGGTCTTGTAACTCATCATAGTTATGAAACTTGGTAGGAAATAATTAATCCTTTGAATCCTTTTACTATTTAACCTCTGAACACTATCAATATAATTTGGTATGATGGATTTTTCACCATTGATCTTAGTTGGATCCACTAGATTTATTAGTTTTCTGTGTACCATTAGATCTTCATATGGGCACCCAAGATCTTTCCACTTGGAACATTTAAATTATTGACCTCTAAGATTGACATTGATCTTGATTTCAAGATAAAATGTGCTCTATTAGACCTTGATGGTCCCACTAACTTGATATTTTATCTACGTTCTATTGATATATGATCCAATCAAGTGAGATATCAATACCTGGCAGTAGTGTGTTCACTAGGAGCTCATTAAGGATTTTTTGAATCCAAATGGATATTTTTTGGAGCTCAATTTTGACATACCCAGGCACATCTTGTATTGATAAATCATTTTTCAAATTTTGTATCTTAAGATATAAAATGTGCCAAATCATAAAATTTGCATAGTAAAGACATACAATGAATATATTATTTTCATGTAATCCTTCACTGAAGGATGCTAAGACAAGATTTAAATATGAATATATAATAAACTAAATAAAAACATCTTGAGTTCCTTAAACATGAATAACATTAAAATTTTGAACATAGGATATGACCCCTTAAGCTATAGGGTTTGCTAATTTCTAGTTCTAGAAATTGACAACAATGAGTATTACCAAGGGGAAGTTGTGCCAAAGTACATAGGTAAATAGTGAACTTTGCATCATCAAGGGACTTAAAATTATTATTTTAGATTTGGTGACCTCATATAATCCTCAATTTTTTCTAAATAGACAAAGAAAGACATGATTCAAGACTAAAAAGAAATAAAATTTTTAAGAAAAACAAGATATATACATGATGCAAACAAGTCAATCAACATAAAACATACAAGTAACACACATAAGTATCAACATGCAATGTCACAATGTCTTGTCTAATGATGGGATTATTGATTGGGTAATGGGTTAGACTAATATTGTCATGATGTGATTATGTAATTAGGATAGACTTGGATTTGGATAAGATAATCATGATTGGGGATGAAGTTTTTAGATACTAATTTAACCTAGAAATCAAATTTAAAAGTGGTCAAAGGAGGGTGGTTTAGAAAAGAGATGTGAAGACTATAATGAATAAATGTTAAAAACAGACAAAATCCTACAAGAGTTCAATATAACAAGGAGACTAAGAGATGATGGGATCAAATACCTTTCACACTAGCAAAGTATTGATTTTATGGGTGGTAGGTATGAAAAGGCACTTATAAGAAGTGATGGGTGCTATATTGAAATCATAGTAAGGCTATGTGTGTTGATAATACCTAGTCAAAAGGATGATATTGGAGATATGTGTGACCATGTAGGATTGAATTTCTAGACTAAATATAGTGTCTAAGGATGAAACATATAATGTAGGTGTTGGATGGAGTTGAGGATAGGGGAAATGGATATGATGATGGGTTTTAGGCATAAGAAAAGACACCATGGACTATTTTAGATTTTTGAAAATGTTTATTATTTTTAGGGTTTTCAACATATTTCAAGTTTTGAGGTTTTTTGGAATATGATAGGGTTACTAGAAAAGGGAATACCAAGCTTAGAAATTAGGATGAGGATGGATGGAATAATAGAATGATGGATGGGATGATAAAAGGATGAGGATGATGTGGAAAATGAGATGAGGGCCAAGAAAATAGGGACTATGTATTCTATAATGACCATATTATGAAGGAACCAGAGGTTTAGTGGCTTGAGTGCTCATTGGGGGATATGCCAAGATGATTCCAAAACATTTCTCAAGATACCTTTCACTTCCTTACAAAGGCCAAGATAGGAAGGGATGTAATATGGGATTGGAAGACATGATGGTGGGTGATGGGTATAAATAGTAAAATGGACGGATAAGATAGACATGGACAAGTTTGATGGATGAAGTGCCTAGATTTTACCCCAAAGGTTGAGGTATAATGCAGATAATAGATTATTTTACCATGATGTCAAAAATTGGTTTTCATCATAGTACTTATCTAAGGAGCCATAAAAATGGTTTTCACTATTGGATGAATGATTTTTTTTAATAGCACCTCAATTTATTAGAGAAAGGTGAGATGTAAGATGCATATATTATTGTGATCATCATCCAAAACCTATTTTGGAGATGTGTGATGTTTGGATAATGTTGTCTCCACAATATGCTTTGACATCTATGTGACCTTTAGTGATTTTTTATGATGACCCCTCTAGATATCTAGACCAGGTGTCTTCATCACCCATAGGAGAGACAATGCTACCCAAGAAGGTGATTGGAGGTATGGATTCTATTAGATCTTGATGGGGATGTATGGGATTTTAATGAATGATATGATCATAGTAGGATGGTATGATGGTGATTTAGGACTAGTAATTGCATACATCATTAGAGATGTTGGATATTATTAATTTGATTAGTATCAGTTGATAAAAGATTTTAAGAGATCCAAGAGATACATGGGGTTTTAGATATGATAGATGAGGGGAAGATGGTAGAGGGAAAATTAATTTGACAAAGAGAGGCCCATGGAAGGTTCATTAGGACTAGGTTGATAGACAATGGGCTCACCTTTGAAGGAGGATTTATCAAAAGTGTGGGGGATCATGTAAGAGGGATGTGGCATCTTAACCTTAGATTTAAAGGGGAAGGGATTGACTAAGATTAGGAATGGAATCTTGGCATTTCTATTATTGTTCACCCTAGGATATATACTTATCTGGTTCATCCTCGATTACTATATCACCACAGTTAATGAGGTGTTAGACATAGTCTTGTAAATTATGACATATATTAATGGTATGCCCCCAAATCCTATGATATACATAGTATTCATTAGATTTATACCCATATGACTTAGGCTTAGTGGGATCAAGATGTTGTATGGGTGGGTAGACCATCATGTTAGCAATGACAAGTTGTTTAAAAATGGATTCTAAGGACATAAGAAGGGGAGTATAAGGACCCACTTCACTTTGTGACTTAGACCTAAAAGCATTGGACTTGAAGTCAGATAATTATTGACATGATTGGGTAGACATACTAGTATTAGATGAGGTGTCTAAGATTGGATTCCCTTTTTTAGCATGGGAATAGGTAGTTGACGGTTTATGACTAGTGGATGGAGGATTTGAGTGGCACTCACATGAATGAGTTTGGGATTAAGGTGCAATAATTTAAAGGGGGTAAATGCCTTTGGGAAGTGGTAAAATAATCTTAAGGATTGAAGAGAGGATGTAATCCTTGTTGGAAAATATGTATTGGTCTATGAGAGTGGGGTCTAACTTCATGGTGATGGATGATGGATGATAAAGAGGGTCGATGTGGAGATAGACTAAGGATTAGAAATGGTTTCTTGAACAAAGTGGGTCTAAATGATCAAGATAATATGATAGGTGATGAAATGGATAAATTTTGATTGAGATGATGTAAATGTAGGACCATATTTTGAATTGATAGTGTAATAGGTGATAACAACCTATCAATGATGTTTAGTGTTCAATATAGTAAAAAGATTGGGATTTGATGGGTGCCTGAATTCAAACAAGCAAGATGATGATTGGATGGGTGCTAGTTATGAATAGACAAGATGATTAGATTAAATATTAATAGATTTATGGGTTTGATAGATTGAAACTAACAAAGTAATAAGATGCTAATAGGATACTGACTAGGTATGAGATATGACCAAATGATGAGTTATAGTGGATTTAAATGATAGGATGATATGAAGGATAAAAGGACTAGCTCAAGCCTTAGACTAATTTTATTAAGGTGGAATTGAAAAGGATTATGTGATGATAGGATAATGGGATAAGAAAAAGTATAGATAGGTGATGATGAAATGAAAAGGGATAATGAAGATGAGACATATATGGTTTGAACATGGGTGTGACCTAAAGAGCCAACTAGGATAAGATAGGATGAGGTTAGAATAGATGGGGATGAGGTGATTGGGTGAGGGTAAGGTCAAGATAAATGATTTTTTATTGATAGATCAGACCTTAGGATGAGATGTGAGATGTCAAGATGTGATTAGGATGAGTGATGGGGTATGACTAGGATAGGATGTGACTAGGAGGATGTACAAGAGAATAAATTATGTACAAGAGGGTAAGATAAAGATATAAAAGATGATGGTATATGTATAAGAGGACCTAGATATGGTGTGTATAGGTTTGGGTAAAAGTTAACTTGGCTCACAAATAACACTATTTTAGCATAACACTCAACAAATCAAGCAAGCCACAAACCTATGATTAGTAAACTTAGGGGTGTGTAACTTGACGATCATACTATCCAATGGCTTCATAAGTGAGGTTATAGGCCCATAACCTCTTATATAATCTCTCAAACCCTCTCAACCCCATCTGCAGATGATGGTCACTTGGGAACTGATACTAATTCTGATAGTGGATCATCAATTATGACCAAAAGGTCCTAAGCTAGGTATATACAAGGTTTCTAAGTGCATCCCCTATATGCAAAGGTATGATTGGGCCCAAGTATATGTAAGGTGTTGTATAACCACCTTTCATATTAGAGCTTAACCAATTCTCACTCAATGGAACCCTTTATGGGGAATTTTTCTTAGGCACCTAATGATATCTCTCTTGATATTTATACTCTACTAGAACATGGAGTTTGGTCTAGTTCATGGTGGTGAAATTCATGGTCACTATCCCCATATAAAATAAAAATAAAGGAGGGTTTATAGGTGTTTTTTTTATCCTCAAGGAATCATCTCAAGGATGTAAGTAGGAAATCATACACCACCATAGTCCTTGGGTGACAAAAAGGAAAATAAAAAGGATTAATTAATTGATTATGATTAAGTATGAGATATATATATATATATATATATATATATATATATATATATATAATATGCAAGAATAAAAAAAATAAAATGATAAAAGTGATGAAGAGTATAAGATAATTATTTTTAATATGCTAAAATGGGTCTTTGACAGGTGGCCTAAAATAATATGATTAGTAGTTTTAAGTGGCACTTTTAAGGAGGTAACTTACAAGACAAGTGATTAGTAGTTTGACTGATAATCTTGAGGGAAAACCTATAAGACAATATATTAGACCAAAATATGCCCTAAAAAATATGATGTTAATGATATAAAATATTCATTAGATTTATCCTTATAATAAACAAAATGTTAGTCTAATAGGTGTTAAGAAAAACACCCTAAAAATCATGATTTGGCATTATAATTCCTTTGGGGTGAGTAAGCCACAGTGTGGGAGTCTGGGGGTGGTAACCACCAGTGGGGTTAAGGGGAAATTCCCCTAGTGCATTCCCTATTACAGTATAGGGTAAGGTTGAGGGGTAAAGCCCCTAATGCTAAAGGCAATTTGGGCCTTACAAGAGGCCCAAAATGAATCAAAATTCACTAAAAACCACCCTAAAAATGCACTTAAAAAGGATAAAATTTAATGCAAAATAAAAAATACATGGTAAAAAACCACAAATACCAGTGTAATATTACAATTCATGAGTTACAATTTTATATAAAATAGTAAACTGTGATGGTTAGATTGCAAAATCATGATAGTTAGACAAAACTATGACTTAAAAAGGCAAGATCGCTACTGTCAAAAAATTGAGATTAGTGGTTTTGTGATAAAGTACAAAACCTTAAAATTTTTTACTTTTGACCCTAACAGATGATGATAAGTTGCTTAGTTATCCAAAGATATTTATTTATAGATGACTAATGATAGATTTAAAAACTGATTTTATGATATACCCAAGATTTATAAATAGACATTAAGATATTTAAAGTAAACAAAAAACCAATGATTAATTTTAAGATTAATTATATTTCTTCATATATCTACCTTATAGATCTAAAGATGAACAACAGATAAAATAAAAGTCAAAATGGCAAAATTTATAAAATCACTATTAAAACTACAATACCATGATTTCATAGGGCAAAATCATGACTCCCAAAAATTCATGATCTATGATTATTTATAAAGATGGTTAAAGGATAAGGATTGTGTTTTATTTTGACTTTGGTTAATTCCACCTACCTTGCCTCTTTCCCCTATAACACCTGCCAACCATATAACAAGGTTTATAGGCAAAACTTTATCACAAAAATGTGGTTAGCTAAAAAATTTCTCTTGAAGACCCAAGTGATTAGAATGATTTCAAAAAGGGGGTTACATGATGTTTTGACTGACTATTCACCCCTACAAAACAAGATTAAATGTAAAACCTATCTGTTAGTGGATAATAAATGACTATTAGCAATTTTATCAAAGTTTACAAAACCATAACACTCATTAGAAATATCACAGTCAGTAGGTCAATATTACAATTTCAATATTAGTAGCTTTATATCATGGGGTTTTGTCACCTAGATTCCTTCTTGATGCTCATTTTGATCTTGATCCTACACATAGAGGGTAGAATAATTTGAAAAATAGATATGAACACATAAGATTAGTACACAAAAGTTAGACCAAATGTTAATCAAAAAATAAAATTAGAGATCTTATATTTTCCCCCAAAACTTACAAAGTCATGACTATTGAAGGCAAAACCACTATTTATAGGGTAAAGTCATGACTTTGGAAGTTGTGATTTTGCTTAAAGGTAGGAACCTACAAAATTGGAGATCATTAGTAGTTAGACAAATCACTATTATATATGCAATATCACAAATCTCTATACAAAGTTGTAATTTGTGAGTTGTGATATTGTCCATAAGTAAAAAATTGTCAAGGATATCATAAATAGTTAGAAATCAAACCAAACGGTTAGCATAAAATCATAACTCATGAGACAAAACCATGATTTCAAAGTTTTGAATACTAGTGAAATACCATAGATTCCACTTGTGTATGCAAAACTTCAAAACTTCAATATTTTTCTTTCACAAGTTGTAGACACTAGAAAACTACACACTATAGTTCTAGATGTCATGTTGACCCTAAAATCACCCCAAGAACCCCTTGGGACCATTAAAAAACCTTTCAACCATCAAACATAAGTCACAATGGCTAATTTTTCCATTTTAACTTTGGCCTCTCAACCCCTGATAGTTGACCCTTAATCATTAATGGTTAAACCTAACTATTGATAGTTTACCCTTAATCACCTCAAGGGTTAACTATAACTCAAACTCTAGCTTGCTTTTCTATTAATAGTTGTTTGATATGCCATTTTACATAATCAACTCATGTTGATCTTAAAATTAGATATTTTGTTAGACACCTTATTGAATTTATTGTTTCACCCCTCCCTTCCCTACATATTAAGAGAGGAAGAGGAGATGAAAGATCATCAACAATCATTATAAAAACTTCTTGTGTAAGAGATCAGAGCTTCTTGGTGCAGCTATTCTTCTAGCTTCTAGTGACTAGGATAGAGATCAAAAGTGTTGAAACTCATCAATCAATATCCAAGGCATTGACACTCTACCAAAATTGCTTTATAATCCACAACAAGCTTTTATCTAACCTCAATATTATTCAGATCAATAACAATAAAGCTAAGTATATATTCCTTATCAAGATTAAACAATTAGTTTTTGTGTGTCATTTCTTATGCTACTTTCCCTCTATCTCACAACCAACATCTAACCCAAGCTCACTTTAAAAAACCCTCCTATAACCTTCCCAATCAAACCTCTCTTCCAAAACTAGATCCCATAGTAATCACCAATGGTTAACCATAACCACTAATGATTTGACCCTAACCATCGATGGTCATTAACCATCGACATTTACCTAAACACTGATGGTTTACCCTAATAGTTTATGGTCTTTATTTATTATCTTTAACAACAAGATTATTTGACCTATGAGGCCCTACCCAAATCCCATTTCTTGAGTTTTTATCTAATCACAAAGGATCACCCAACCTCATGAACCATGTTTGATTCATTTAGAATTGATATATAATCATTTATTTCTATAATTGGTCCAAAGCACTTATTTATTCTCAATCATTTCTTGTATTTGATTTCAGTATCTTCTATTATTTATGTAATCAATTCATCTTTCATTTTTAGAACTTAATTATTTGAAAGTATGGGTTGACAACCTCCAAGGAATCTTGTGCTTCTTGGATCTAGCCCATGATAGGAAATCAACCCTATTATCCAGCTAATCAACCATTTCTTTAATGCTTTCTTCTCTATAAGTCATTCTTCCCCATATAAAGAGGAGTCTCCATAATCATCTAGATCAATGTGTGCACAATATATTAGGTCCTACTAACCTCACCCTTCTTTCAAGTTTTACAAATTTATTTCTAAATAAAATAAATAAAAATTTACACGAAACATTCTAGTATATCTGATAGGACCTAGTTATATCTAGGTGTTATTTCTTCTTGGTTTATGCTCATTTAAATGATGTAAAAATTTATTTTGGGCTTATAAATAATTACATACATTGTTTTCCTGAATTGATTAGCTCATATAGCTTAGATTATAAAAAGTAAATTAATCATAGTCTCACTTCTCCTCACACATACAAAACCAAACTACACATCCAATTAAACATCAAAACATTGACATAAGGCTTGAATGGGATTTTGTCACCTAGAAATCACATTTCCTTGACTATCCTACTTAGATTTCATCACCAAAGGGAATACCAACTCAATACACTGGCTAAGTATAATCTCTGGCAACTTGGTATATTTTGTCTAAGCGTTCAACACCCTTATCGCTATGGTGTGTGAAATGAGGGGGTAGGCCCCAATATCAAGCCACATACCAAGTTGTAGTTTAGATATTGAGAGCCTTTAAATACTTGAAATCATCCTTAGATATCTTCTTCTATTACCCACTCCACAAGCCCAAGTTGGTCTTTATAACTTATTTAAAATTGAGGCATAATCTTAAAGAGAGATAACAAAAATATCTTAGGATTTTAACACACATTAGTGTATGAATTATTTTCATTGAGATATTTTTATGTTGATTACTTCTCTTTTGAATTGTGAAATCACTTGTATCTTATTTTTTCCTATATTTACATGGTTTTAACTAGGAAACAACTAAGAAACCAAGAAAATTAGGATCTACCCTCCAATCATCCATCTTCCTCTTCATCTTCATCCATGGAGTACATCTCAGAAGTATTAATAACCCTAAGATGGTTGCCCAAGGTGATACAAATTTCACCACCTTTCTAGATAATAACCCCATATCCCTCCAATATTACCTTAACACCATATCCCACCATACCCCTACTTTAGTTCTTCCTATTGACCAACCCTATGGTATTCCATCCCACCTTATCCATAACCCCTCTATTTACACCATATCCACCCAACACTTAGTCACCCAAACATCATATTATACCAATAATCCCACCAATATTACCATCCAAACCCAACCTACCCAACCATCCAACACCCAAATGCCTTCTACCCCAACTAACAACCCTTCTAATATAGGAATAACCCAACCTTTGGGCATCAATACTTTTCTTACCATGGGAATACCCTTTATTAGTGTTACCACCCTTCCTCTTGGTTCCAACCCACTTACCTTCAATCCATTCTAGAGATTGCTAGTTCCCATACCTTCTACCCTTCCACCCATTACTACCAATATTACTACAAATCCTCAACCTATCAACTAAACCATACCTCCAACCCAACCCATGTCAATGCCTCAACAGATTCTTATTGCACCTAATCCAAGCTATATCCAAAACCCCAGGGTTATATGGATCCATCCTCTACCCAACCTCTTATATCCATCCACTCACGACATCCTCCTAATCATCCATGTCCACACATCAATATGTGACAACCTCCCAACCTTCTACTAGCTACCCTTATGCTTCACCTACCCAAACCCAATGTAATCTACCCTACAACTATGGGGGTGGACAAACACAAATGGATCTTTTCAAGATGTTAATGAACAAGATGAACATTTTAGAGTCATCTATTTGTGGTTCCTATAACCTTTTATCATATGACCAAATATGTAATGAACCAATTCACCCATCTATCCCCATTCAACCTTATCCTCCTCAATAGGAGCTCCCAAAATTTTCAAAATTTTAGATCAAGGAAGATCCTCAAAAACATTTGAGAGCATTTAGACACTCTTACTATTTGATTGCCTATGATGATGCTCTCCTCATTTTCACCTTTTCCATGTCACTATCAGGTATGAAATTATATTGGTATAGTTTTATCACCAAGCACTCCCTCTTTTCTATTGCCCAACTAGCTCAAACCTTCTTCGATCACTTTTCCATAAACATCTATAAGAAAGTTTCCATCACCAATATTTAATCTATCCATAAATTTAACGATGAGTCCATTTATAACTTTATATCCCTTCAAAGAAGCTTGATAAACCAACTCTCTTTCTCTTTTCCCCAACTTGAGATGATTGATATTTTTGCTCAACCTTATGCCCAACACATTTCCTCCACTTTACGGGTTTAGACTTTCAAGACTTTTGATGAAGCATTCACCATGGCATGGAAGTTATAAAATAGAGTCATTGATGAGGGGAAGTTAAAATTGAGAAAAAATAATTTTTCCTTCAAATAAAATGAGGCTTTGTCCTCTAAACCTAACAATATAACCAACACTAACACCAAAAATAAGGGAACAATGAATGTGGTTGTCCTTAAAACCACTCTTCCACTAGTTGTTAACCATCCCAACTCTTCAAATTCCTCCAATAAAAATAATAAAAACCAAAAATTCAATAACCAAAATCAATTTACTCTGATAAGGGAGTCATATGCTTCAATCGTGGAAACTTTTTTAAAATAAAATATCATACAACTCCCACTAATTAAACCTCCATAGAAATTTTATTCCTCTTATCTTGTACCTAGTTGGTATAAGGAAATGAATTGTGTGCTTTCCATCACATCATTGGGCATGATGTTAGTAGGTGAAATACATTCAAATTTTTTATCTAAAGTTTGATTGAAAAGGGGTAACTTGTGTTGTATAACCCCAATGAACCCCCAAATCAATCACTTGACATCTTTAGACAACCATTTCCCAACCATGCCCCTTTTACAAACAATGAAAAAAATAGAGTGGAATACTATCACAACCATGAGTTCCATACCATTAATGTGGTTATTAGTGAGCTAATTATTGAGTAAACTATTTCCCAAACCAAATTTCCTTCCACTCCACTTATTGAGGTAGGGAGTAACCTTCTATTCATTTAGAAATTGAAATAAAGAAAACAACTATTCCCCTTTTTCCACTTGTTGAAGTAGTGGAGAAACTAGCCTCTCCCTTGGAAAACATATTGGAGGAGACAACCATTCCAACCACACCTTTCTCTTCCATCATACAATAATCCACTCTCCCTTTGGAAAGCATTTATAAGTAAGGGGTCACTCTATCTACTCCTCTCATGGATGAACCACCTTCCCAAGCCTTGGATCCTTTGATTGAACAAGGGGTCAAGATAGCCACTCCTCTCTCTCCACCCATGGGTTTATCCTTTGAGACCAATACCAAAGAGATAAAACCTAACTATAATCCTTTTTATAGACTAGTTTAAAACTTAGAGTACCTATCCCAACCCAATGCAGATTGTGCCACATTTTGGTACTACCTCGGGCTTCCTTACCCAACCAAATAAGATACCCAAACCACTCCATTGTCAACACAACCTTCTACTTCCACTATTTAACCCACCATCATCTCAACCAAACCATTAGAAACCTCTACCCCTCAAGCCATATTTGAACTAATCAAACCCTACTCCACCCAAAATGGCCCAAACACCTTCTTCCATTCTAGCCAAGCCTATCAAAAACCTAGGCATATTACCTACTCAAAGCCTTACCCACCCTCCTTTTAAAGTTGGATTTAGAACCACCTAACCCATTAAAGAAACCCCAAGTCAAGATAACCAAGAAGGAGGAGCCACCTAAGATCATAAAATCTATAACCTTACCAATTATTTCTACCTTACCTTCCATTTTAAGACCACATCTTTTTTCCATCCTAGGACCTCATCCTTTCATTAATAAAACATGTCTCCCAAAGATAACCCAAACCCAACCTCCTCTTCTAGTTATGCCCCTACCTATTCTCTTCATGACCTAGACCTCCAAACCCTCCACTACCAAACATCCTACTTTTAATCCTTGTATTTTTAAATCACCCACTATTGAGCCTACTACTTCTAAAAATTTAGCCTCTAAACCACCAACCACCAAGAATACTCCACCACCCAAAAATCTCACTACTAAACCTACTCTTAAGAAGGCTTACAATCCAATAATCACTTACCACCTTTTCTTGAGTCTTATTTGACTATATTGTAAAGATTATTACAAGCTTCTTACTTGACTTTGCCTTCTATCAAACCATTTAACCCCTATTGTCTTAAGCCATCCTGGTTTTATGACAATCTAATTTTCTCATACCATAGAATGCCAAGACACAATATGGAAAATTATAAATCTCTCCAAGTCCTAGTCCATCATCTATATGATGATGATGACCTATTATTAGAAGATCCACCCATAACCCCATAACCACTCTAGGAACCTCATACCACCACCCTAAACCTACCTACTCCAACACTCTCATCCAAGAGTGAAGAGGAGCTAAGGTAATCCTCTAACCCAACTCTTCCCCAACTCCATACCATCCATGTGGTCACATGATCATAAGCCTAAAAAAAGGATAAGAGGAAGGTAAAGGTATCCATTCCATGGACATACCCTTCTACTTCCCAACCACTCAACCAAAATAAATCACCCACACCTTCTTCCAAACCCAAGATATCCATCTTGGGTACTCCTCAATCCAACCCTTCTGAATTGATCCAAAGAGTGGTTCTAAATTAACTTAACCAAACATCGATGAATATGAGTTTATATAAACTAATCAATACTTTACCCCATCACCACTAAGCAATGATAGAATATTTTTAGTCTATAGAGGTCCAACCCAAAAATCCATAACCTCTATCAACCTTTGTCAGAGCCCTCCACCTTTCCACCCTTGTTACCTTTAAAGATTTGAAAATACCCTCCATTCAACCATAGGATCTGAATCCTCCCCTCTTCATCACCATATACATCAACTAAACATGAATCAAAAGGATTATGATTGATAGAGGTGATAACATAAACATTATCTCCTCCCATGCATATGACCAACTAAAACTACTAGAGAATATTATGTTGGAAACCACAATGGTGTTTTGTTCTTTTAATGACACTTTAGTAAAAAATCTAGGAACTTTCATCCTCCACATTCATTTAGGACCTCACACATTACTTGAGACCTTCTATGTAGTAAAAATTGAGTTCTATTATAATATTTTACTTGGATTCCCTTGCATCCATTTCATGAATTATGTACCATCCACCCTACATTAGTGCATCAAATTTGAGCATGAAGGTCAAGTAGTTACCATTTTATTTGACCCTAGTCCTTTTACATTATACAACATGATACACTACCTAAATGATGTTCTCCTCCTTCTCACTACCAAGTCTTCCTCACCTAATGATAATTCTACTTCTTCTACCAACCAAGCCTTAGCTAGCTCATCCATTCCTTCTACCTAAATCCCTTCCAAGGATCCCTTATAATCCACATTACAATGCCTCTCACTTGGGTAATATCTCCTCTTGGCCTTGGATTCCTTCCCCACTCCCTAATAGTATGGGAACCTTGACCAGGACCCTAGTTATGACCCCAATACCAAATCCATTATTTCTTTTGGGCCTCACAATCTCGAAACAAATCTTATCTATGGGGGACTTGATCAACCACTTGCCACTTTATCAACCCCATCTTCTCCTTGACCATTTATCTATGATTTATCCTACCTAGATAAACTAGAGCTTACCAAGACATACCTTCATAAGTGTGCTTATAAGGGATTTGGATAGGACATTATGAGCATAGACCACACAAGTTACCTTCATGTAAGACTCAATAGCCTCATTAAATATTTGGTCTCAGTTTCACTCCACCTAAAGAGCCAATAGACTCACCTCTCATTACCATCATTGATGAGGAAGTCACATCCTCACCATCTAAGGATGTCAACATCATCCCCCCTAATGTTTTTTTCATCAACATTATTAGCCTTAGACCCCTAACTTATCAAAAGGATGGGAGATCATAGCCATTCCTTTAACTCATTCCAAGATGGTTGGAGATGACTCTCCTACCATTAATACTATTCAGTATTAGGATGATTATTCCATTCTTACATATCTGGGTTCCAAAGATTTTTCTATTCATAGGTCACTTCTTCCTAAAACTTTAACCATATTCAATGAATCTACCATCGATATAAACTTGGGTATTCCAAATAACCTATGCATTGTCAAAATCAACCAATCACTAAATTCCATGGAGCTTCAAGATTTCCCCTCCTTCCTACAAGATTGTAGCATAGCATTTGCTTGGTCTTATAGTGACTTTCTAGGAATCAAACCTTCTATCACTACCCATAATATAGTCACCAACCATGATGCCAAGCTAGTTAGGAAAAAACATCATCAGATGAACCCTCACATAGCCTTTCTAATCAAAGAACTTCAACACCTCCTATCCTTAAATTTAATTCAACCCATTGGTTATCCCCAATGGGCCTTGAACATTATCCTTGTCACCAAATCCATAGGGGGACTTTTCATTTGCGTAGACTTTTATGACCTTACCTTGCTTACCCAAAGGATGACTTTCCCTTACCAAGAATTAACCATATTATTGATCTTACTAATAGCCATTATATGTTATCTCTTATAGATGGTTTCTCAAGTTACAATAAAATCTTGATTGCCCCTGAATATCAACACAAAACTAACTTTATCACCCCTTGGGGAAATTTTTGCTATGGTGTCATGCCTTTTAATTTGAAGAATGCTAGTGAAACCTACCAGTGTGGTATGGCCTACGTATTATATGACCTTATTCAAAAAATCATAGAAGACTATGTTGATTACCTTCTTGGGAAATCTAAATGTCATAAAGATCATTTAGACATTCTTAAGATTATCTTCGAGTGCATCATACATTACCACATCTACTTTAACCCCAAGAAGTGTATTTTTAGGGTTTTGTTAGGAAATATCCTTGGATTTATCATCTCTATTTTATTAATCTAAGTTTATCCTACAAAAATAAAATCAATCCTTAACATGCTTCCTCCCACCTACCTCAAATAACTCCCTAGCTTGCAGGGGAAGCTCCAATCCATTTGTCACTTTATCTCTTAGCTCTCTAATCGATGCCAACCTTTTCACCACCTCCTAAAAAAGGATGTGTATTTTAAATGTAAAAAATTTAAAAAATCCTTTGATTAACTTAGAGAGTACCTTCTTTCCCCACCTATCCTTATTCCTCTCAAATAAGATCAACCTTTTTACCTTCATATTTTTGCCACTGACCACTCTTTATGGGTAATGTTGGCCCATTGAGATGAGTATAATATAGAGAAAGATTTATATTACATAATTTATATGCTTATAAAGTATGAGACTCAATATATCCATATTTAAAAACTTTCCCTCACTTTTGTATTCATGTCTATAAAACTTCATCACCACCTTCTCAACCACAAGACCTATGTCATAGGCAATACTGACCCATTCAAGTATATGCACTCTAAGCCATACCAAAACCAAAGTATGGTTAAGTGGCTCATTATCTTACCTAAGTTTACCTTGATTGATTCCAATATAAGTCAATAAAAGGGAAAGTCATCTTTGACCAATTGGCTAAATCACCCTTGGAATATAACCAACCATCCTCCCTTGAGTTTCCCAATGAGTCCATCACCACCCTTTCTCAAGAAGACATCACCTATAAAATGATGATTTTATTTGATGGATAAAAATGTCAACATGGAAATGGATTTTGTATCATCCTTATACCCCTTGATTTTCAACCTCTTCATTTATCCTTCAAGATAAATTTTGATTGTACCAATAATATGGCCATATATGAAGCCTTAGTGATAGTTCTCCAAACTGATTTAGCCTTAGGAGTTAAAATAATTAATATATTTGGTGACTCCAAACTTGTTTTCAATAAAATCAATAGATATTAACAATTTAATAATGATGTTTTGTAATAGTACAAACAACTAGCTGATGTACTCTTAGCATCATTTTAACATTACCTTATCTAAGCCACTTCACACTCTATGAACAAGTTTGCTAATATGATGGATTTTCTTACTTCCCAAATCATGTATTAACTTGATAAATATAAGATATCTATCATTATCCATCATCTTACTCATCCTTCTTATATGAAATAATAATCTCCAACCTTTTTAATGTAGAGGAGACCCAACCTAACCTTTGGTATAAGCAGATCTTTGCCTATCTCAACCTTGCCATCATCCCTTCAAATCTTTTTAGGAATAGAGGAAGAGCATTCATTCAAGGTAATTCTCATTACACCATGTTAGGGGGAATCCTTTAAAAGTGTGGCATTGATGGCCTTCTTTAATACTACCTATGTATCCATGAAATATTTCATTCTATCAAGGAAATGTATGATGGGATATGTGGGGGACACTTTAGTGACCTAGCCATCATTAAATGCATCCTTTTCCTTATATATTATTGGCCCATCCTTATCCAAGATTGATATTATTATGTGAATAAGTGTATTAAATTTTAACTACATGCCAATTTACATCATGCACTTAGCCATAGTATCGAAGTATTTAAAGACTTCTAGCCCTTATCACAATGGGGTTTGGATATTATTGGTGAAATTAACCCCCATTCTTCATAATGACATCATTTTATCATCACTGCAATAGAATATTTAACTAAATGGGTAGAGTATATTCCTCTCATCTCAAACAAATCCAAAAATATTATTGATTTCATCAACCTCACATTATTTGTCATTTTGATTCTCCTCATAAAATAATCAATGAAAATGTAAAATATTTTAAGAATAAACAAGTCCAAGGTCTTTGTGACATATTTGATATCAAGTTAAGTTTATCATCACGTTATCATCCACAAGCCAATGGATAGGATGAATATTGTAACAAAACCATCAATAACATGATAACTAAAATGGTTAATGTATCTGGTCGAGATTGGCATTTACACATCCCCTTCACCTTATGGGCATATTGTATTAAAATTTGAACTCCTATAGGTGCTACCCTTTTCTCTCTTATGTTTGGAGCAGAGGTTATCTTTCCTCTTAAAGTATAAGTTCCCTCTCTTTGCATATCCCTATAATATCTCATTTTTGAGAATGATTATCATCAAGAACATTTATCCCAACTTGACCTACTTGATGAATGTCATTTAACCATGCTTACCCATATTCATGTCTATCAAGATAGAATCATACGTGCTTATAACAAACACCTCAAAGTGTGAGAATTAAATATCAAAGATCTCATCTTAAAGGAAATTCAACATGTCACCAACATGGAGAAAATTAAGTGAGGAAAGTTTGATTTCAATTGGATTAGACCTTATATCATAATTCATAAGTATGGATCAAGATCTTACCAATTATCCTCTCTTGAAGGGAAACTAGAACTTGAGCCCCTCAATGCTTTGCATCTATGTCTTTTCTTTTGTTAAACAAGATTAAACTCACCTTTTGTATAACTTAATCTCATCCCTTATTTTCACCCAATTATATCTCCTTATTATAAGGACAAATTATTAAAGCTATATCATGTGATTATCTATTATAGCCTTTACCTAATCTTGAACATGGGTACCATAGCTCTACCCATGGCATGGTTCTGATGGTACTTTCCATCCCTTTATAGGATATATTATCATGGTTATTATCTCTTAAACCTCTTTTACCCCTCATCAACCTTCTTGTGCTCTAGTATTGACTTCATGAAGGTGAAATATTTGAGCCTATATAAGCAAATCTATGTCAATAGTAAAAAACAAATCAATCAAAAAATCACAAAAAAAACTCATATACTCTGTGTGTCATTCCAAGCATTCACATACTACTCCCTTGAAGGATAGCTGCCAAAACTAATCAAAATTGGTCAATATAAGGTATAAATCTCCCTTGAAGGATAGCTATAAAAAAACATAAACAAATCTCAAAAACTTTGACCACTCCCTTGAAGGATGGCTGAGTAAAGCATTTTTCAAAGCATAACAATTTTTAGGGAGCTTCTTGCATAGATCAACTTCTGCATCAAAAGACCCAATATCAAAAATAGACAAAGCACAAATAATTATAGAAACTATAATTATATTTCATATGTATACTTCTTGTATCAATCAGTCTATACATTATATGATATAGACTTGTTTATACTAGCTCTTTGGTAGCTTGTAGAAGAGGCATGCTAGTGTCATAAGAAGGTTCCATTTTCATCCATTTCCCATTTATATTCTATATCAACAAAAGTATTTATGAGTTTACTTGACATTATGTGATCTAAAAACTATCTAAATAACTAACGAGTGCTAATTCATAGCATTCAAAGGGCTTATGTTCATGAGCCCATCCAACTTTAGTTTGTTTTAGTCCTTGCCAAAGAAGAAGCATCATGCCTTCTTATTCTCTCATACTTGTTTGGTGATGCATTCATTGTGATGTTTATCTCTTTATTGTCTTCTCTCTCTTATCCTTTCTCATATTTAGTTTTGTTATTTAGCTTACTCTATGTGTTTTAAGGTTGATTCACATTAATCTAAATAAGTTCAATTCATTAAAACATTTAACTACCAATTATGTGTTTTATTTAGTGATTGCCTTCTTACCTTATTCATTTAAGTGTTGTTAATCATAAGAAAATTTTAATGAATTAACCATCTCATTATTCAAACATCATCTAACTAACTAAATACATTAACTAGTAATCAACCATCTATCATATCTATAACCATTTAATCATACATCAAAAATTAATGTGCCATTCACATATGTTATCCACCACATGCCTAATATAGATAAGGAAGCATAGACTCATTAATTTACAACATGATCATCATCATCAATACCCATTACCATAATCATATCAACATCATAACATCATACACATATTTCTCATTAACATAAATTAAATGATCACATCCATAAACAACACCAATAAACCATATCCACATCATGAACATAGTCATCAATAACCATGACAATAATCATAATCATAAACATTATAGCCATGCCCAATGAAGCATAACATCATAATCATCATCCCATCATGCACATAACAACATCCATAAAATATAAAATATCATCCTAAGAATAAACTAACTAGCCACATCATCACATGCCTAACAAATTAAAGAAACATAGATTCATTAATCTAAAAACATCCACATTTATAATGAGTCATATATCTAGCCATCAGCACCGTAACATTATTATCATATTAATAAAGAAAAATATACACAACCAATCAAATCAAATATTCATAAACCATCTATCATCATCATTTATCACATCATATATCAACAAGTCATCCATGTGTGTCATCCATCACATGCCTAGCTAGGTGAGTAAAACATAAACAATAACATGTTAATCATAAGAAGAATCATGGCCATAATAATAATGGCATATATAAACATAGACAAAATACATAACCCATCACATAAACTAATCATAAACCATATATCATTTCATTAAATCATCCATCATAAATCAATGAGTCATCACACATGCATGTCTAGATATCAGAGAACATAGATTCATAAAAAAATGCTAAATCATAGGCAAACATCACAACAACATGAACATAAATTCAATAATCACATCCATAATCCATATCCACAACCATAACCACATCCTAAGATCATAATCAAAATCATCATCATCATCATCATCATCATCATCATCATCATCATCATCATCATCGTCGTCATCATCATCATCATCATCATCATCATCATCATCATCGTCATCGTCATCATCATCATCATCATCATCATCATCATCATCATCATCATCATCATCATCATCATCATCATATATCCTAACAAAGCTCTTAGGCCAATATCAAGTTCCAAATGACATAACCCCATACTAATTTCAAGATTTGGTTGGACACCTAGACTTAGGCCAATAATTGACCTTTGATCAAAGTGATATATCATCCCTTGGCCCTCTCCATAATAACCCATTATACATTGAAGTTGTCATCATGCGACACAAATTCAAATGTGTTCTTATAGATAATGGATCATGCCTAAATATTATGTATCTAAATCTCATCAAGCATTTGAGATATATAATAGCCAATCTACAACTAAAAAATATCACTATCAAAGCCTATGATAATGAAGAATGGGAATCATAAGGAACTATAATCTTGCCATTTATTGTTGGGACTTTGACCCACAATACACTTTTCTATGTGTTGGACCTAAACCTTTAATACAATTTTCTTTGGGGTAGACCATCGATATATGAAATTCATGCAATTCCTTTGACATTGCACTAGTGTATCAAGTTTCTTCACTCAGGGATAGAGGTAACTATCCATGGGAATCTATAGCTATATGAACACTACAAGCATTTGGAAGAAAAATATGAAATTTATAACTACCATTTTGGCCTAGACCCAGTACCTAAGAAGGACAAAGATAAAGAGATACTTATTGAATTACCAGAGGCTAAATATATAGACCCTGATAGCTTTGCCTCATCATCACATATACCTCTAAAAATGTATAATCATTTTACCATTTTGGACAATGCTCTAAGATATTATTTGACCCATGACATGTTTCATATTTCCAAGCTTCTATAGAACCCCAAGTCCTATGGATGACCTAAAACTAAGCTACCTTGCATGAAATGGAGATGTAAGGGAAAAGGCAAGCTTCATAGCCAATTACCTATTATTTTCACATTGACCACTAGCCAAGAATAATACCAACCAACCAATGATGATTCCTAGTTATATAATGATAAATTGGCCAATTTCTACCATATTCTAAAATATTCCATCCCTATCATCGATAATCAAGCCTATGAAGGAGGCCTAGGGGAAAACCAACAAGGTACTCTTGATCCTATTTTTGTGACTTGATACAAAGGAAAGTATGGTCCTAGATTTAAACTGCATGGGGGTAACCCCATGTATCTTATTCATATTCCAATGCTAATGAATAATGATGATGATGTTGATAGTGAATCAAATTTTGATCATAACATTTATGAATACCTTGCTAGTACTAATTTGTTTGATCTATATATCATTTGTACCATTACACAAGTAAACTAATTTTCCACACTTTCCCTTTATTATCCTCAACTTATAGACTGGGCTCAACAAGAATCTATAGTGCATGTAGATGTGTTTGAGAATGATGATGAATTTTGCAATTTTCTAGGCCTAAAAGACAATGTTTTGTTGGGAGGCCATCAATAAGGGTTTTCTATCAAAATAAATCCTATAGCATATTTTGGAGAATGAGTGAACACCCTTAAGAAAATGATAATAAAACATTGAGGTTCTAAGGTGAAAACCTCTTTGAGGTATTTTTGGACTAGGGTAAAAGTAAATAGAAAGGCTAGCCTTTTGATGGAAACCTATTTAAAGCACCACTAGATAGGGGTGTTCACCTTTCCTCAAATGAAGTTCAAGAGACCACCAATGGTGAACTTGCCTTTGGGTTTAAGTTTAGTGTAGAGGAACAACATGACTTTGATAAAATTACCCAATAATTTCCTACAGTATTTTTGATATAGCCATTACTACCATTGGGAGATTTAGATTCATATTATTTGGGATAGGTTGAAGAACCATTCTGATTAGAGGACTTTGTCATTGAATGCCAATTCACATCCTTACCAAATATTATAGAAGATGGCTCAACTCTCATAGTAGAAGATACTACAAAATTTAATATCAAGAATCCAGATGACCCAAAGTGGATCAAAGTTTGTGCATTCCTCACTGAGGAAAATGAAGTTTTAACACCACTTTTGATGGAGTTTGTTGACATTTTGATTGGGCCTATTTAGACATGTCAAGTTTGGACCTCACCTTGGTTTTACACCACCATGTTGTATATCTTAATGCCAAACTTATGAAATAGAAACTATGTAATATGCATCCTTGTATTACTTTATTAGTAAAGAAAGAGTTGGAAAAACCCTTGGAAGTGAGATGTATCTCACTGATCAAATATTTAGATTGGATATAAAATGTTGTACCTATCAATGAAAATATAGAAGGAATCATATTTTTCACTAATTTCAGACACATTAACAAGGCCTTCCCCAAGGATGACTTTCCTCTACCAAATATCAACATGATAGTTGAGTCCATAGCTAGGTATGAAATGGTTTTCCTCATGGATGGATTTTTAATATATAGTTAGAATAATAAGACCAACACAAGATAGTGTCCACCACTCTTTAGGTAACATTTTGATATTAGATTATGACATTCAACCTTAAGAATTTTAGGGGTGCATATATGAGAGCCATGACCATTATATTTCATGATATGAGGCATGATATTGTCAAAGATAATGTTGATCACATACTGGGTAAATAAAATACCCATGTAGATCATCCAACTATGCTACAAAGGATATTTGAAAGGATTCATGAGTATAAGGTTTGACTCAATCCCAAGAAGTGCATATTTGATGTCTGTTGGCACCAAATCTCATGCCCTAGAAGAGGGTGTTCAATCTTCTTCTATATTTTGGTAACATGGGAACACTTCCAAGTATGTGGGTATACTTATAATGGAAATGAACCTCTAGATTTAAAGGCCAGCTCCTTGAATGTATCTTTAAATTCTCACACCTACTTAACTAGTTGCTTATGGCGAAAAGGGTTATAAATTGCATGAAATGAACCTAATCTAAGGGAGTGATACACCAATATGTCTTCCATATGACCATCATACTTTATTGTACTAAGAAATAAGGCACACAAACTAACTTCTAAGTCCTATGGATTCTAACATGAGTATTCAATATGGAGGTGAGATGCATGAGAGATATCCAAGGTAAGTGAACCATAGGCTAGTTGTAGACACTAAGGCTTATTTTACACTTAAAATATAGGCTCATACACTTGAAAAAACTTCATATTCCCTATTAAAACATGAACTCCTACATAAACATGAAAGGACAAGGGAATAAAGGATAGATATTTATCACTTTGCATCACCATAAATCACTTGTACACTTACACAATTGTTCAAGAACTTAAAATCAGATTTAAATTAATGTTCAAAGTCAAAATATGACATCATACTAGAAGGGATTAACCATACATGGAGTGGAATTCATTTACAATAGCTCAAAAGTTATATTTATATAAGAAAAGAAACAAAAGAAAGGGAGATTTGGTGCTAAAAATGGGAATCAATTGGTTCAAAAATTTGAACCATAATTAAAACTAATTATATAATTATGCTCATTTAAACATTTTGATTGATCCAAGTCACTTCAAGTGGTTGAACAGTTACATTATTCCCTTATTGATGTTCCCTAATGGTTGTAATAGTGGGATCAAGTTGTTCTAAGTTAGAACCTGGCATCAATGTAGTTACAACCATCAGATCAATTTGTTATAGCTTTATCATGGTGATAACTACTCCTAATTGGTTTATTGTGGCATGAAAAGTGGAGAGAAGGCTCCTTTTCATATATTTGGTCTAGGAGATGAAATTATTGGGTTCTACATGTATCCCTTCACGGAATCCTTTGAGATGATAGCTCTTGTTCAAACTAGATCATGATTGAACTCTTCCCCATGTTCATAGGTCCACTATAGTCAAAAAACCAATCTCAGATTATAGGTTTTCCTATAGTCATTATATCAATGAAACTCTACTTGATTATTGATTCTTATTAGGTCCACATAGACCTATTATGTCATTATAGGAACCAAGGATTTACCATATACATGGATCCCTTTAAGAATGGAAAACACAATCATAGAATAAAACCTACAAGCTACAAACCCTTAAGCTATAGGTCCATATTAATCTTTGATGATAGTCCCTTTATGTTCTTTAACTTGACTGTATTAATATGTCTACTTCATGGAATTTGATTGAGCTTTAATGACAATATGTTCCCTTTGAAAAGAATTTCCTAGTTAGACCTTGGTCATGTGTTTGATATTGAGGATGTCCCTAAACTTCTTGACCTTTAATTTCATTATACTAACTTGGATCATTAACTTATTTTAACCCATACATACACCATTAATTTTGATCAATACAATCGAGTGAGAGGCATCAATCTTGCCCTTGATTTGTCAACTCTATCCAAGTTGGTGTTACTTGGTAGTTCCACATTTGTTCTCTAGATTCACTATCAGGCTATTTTATTTGCACATTTATGCCTTGTGTTAATCACATGTTGATCTCAAGATCTTGTTGTCGGTCTGTTACTTTATGTACTTACACCACATGGTGGCCTCTTGAGCTCCTTAACCTTTTAACTCATCTCACACCATTAGATCATAATATATGAAGCAATGCTGATCATTAATCTAGCTCAAACCCACTTCCTTGTCAGTGAACATAAACCATTAGATCTTGACTTGATGAACCTGCACTGTCAGATCTTGTCCAACTTATAGCCTTTTAAGGATTTTAACCTAGGGACCTTTTGAGTAATTTGACCTAAGTGTGAATTATTAAATCTCATGTGTCATTATGTGAGCTCATGCAAATCATTATATATTGATCAAATTTAAAATAATTAAGGATTTTTAAACCCAAATGGGTACTTTATAGATCTCAAACTTGACAATTGTATGGATGTCTTGCTTTACAGGTTCCACTTTGAAGCTCCATAACTTAGGCTATAAATATCACATGGACATGAAAATTTCAAGATATGATCTAGGCACTAAGAGATCCATGGTGATATAATCCTTTGGATTATGACACTTTCTAAGGTGCATTTATAAAATTCACAAACAAGATGACCAATGTGTTTCCATGTGACGTGCAGGATGGCCTAGCCCCTTAGATTTGATAAGCTAAACTTTGAAGGATTAAATCTCAAGATAGAAGACTCATCGAGATATAAAACTTTTAGGATATGATATTAGTACTAAGGATATTTATCTTTCATGGTTTGATGGTCATGAAAGACTTTCTAAGTGTATTTATAAAATTCCCAAGTGAACTGGTCCAGTCTAGTTCTTCATGATGTCTTGATAAATCTCTAGCTTCACAAAGCTTATTCATAAACTTTTTATTATCTCCAAATGATTTTTTGAGGCCTATGTGGACTTTTCCCTAATCTTGAATTGCATTAATCACCATTAATACCTATTTGGATCCTTGAAAACCTACCACTTGCATATATGAACCTAAAATGACCCTTAAGATGCCAAATGACACAAGGACCAAGATATACTATGACCAAAGTATGATGGTCATATGAAATGACATGAAATTAATTATAAAATACCCTATGGCATTATAAAAAGGTCCTATACAAGATTATGACTATATGGGGGTTGACCCATTTTGGCTTGGGATAAAAATGTTCAGTAATGTCACTTTAGAAAAAATATTAGGTTTAATTATCTATCACCAAGGCATTTAAGTCAATCCTACTAAGGTATAAGCCATTATCGAGATGCTACCACCTTTTACTTTAAAGCAACTCTATAGTTTGTAGGGCAAAATCTAGTCCATCAAATGCTTGATTTCATAGTTAGTTGATAAATGTCATCCCTTCACTCATTAAATAAAGATGTTACATTTATTTGGGATGGATAATGTTATAAAGCCTTTCAATACCTGAAAGAATATCTTTCCAATCCACATATTTTGTTACCACCAATACTAGGGAGGTCATTTTTGCTATACCTATCTACCACCAATAAAGCCTTGGGGGCACTTTTAGCTTATCAAGATGAGAATAGACAAGAACATGTCATGTACTATCTAAGCTATACACTAGTCTCATATGAGAGAAACTATACACCAATAGAAAAATATTGTTTAGCTATGGTCTTCATATCCTAGAAGATACATCATTACATTCTTAATAGCAAGACCATAGTCATTGCCAAATTATATCTGCTCAAGTATATACTATCAAAGACAACTTTACAAGGCCACATGACTAAAGGATCATGATACTAAGTGAGTTTGAGATTGAGTATGTCAATAAGAAGGCCATAAAGGGAAAAGTACATGTAGAAAAATTTATTAAATCTTCCCCTTTAGATACTAAACCACTCACTTTTAAACTCCTAGACAAATCCATCATGACCATCATAGAAAAACCTCTTGAGGAGTAGAAATGGAAGCTATATTTTGATGGGTCATTTATATCTCATGGATCAGGGTCAAGCCTATTATTTATTACACCATAAGGGGATATTATTCCTAAATATTTTCTTCTTAGCTTTCCTTGTACCATTAAAATGGCTAAATATGAAGCACTCATTACAGGGCTTCATTAGGTAGTATAATATAAATTTCAACATCTCATAGTTTATAATGATTCTCAGTTAATAATCAATTAGGTTACATACCAATTTTATACTAAATATGACAAGTTGGTACTATATAAGGCCATGGTGGACACTCTCAAATAGTAGATTATCCATATACAATTTGAACACATACCTCAGGCAAGTAATAAGACAATAGATGCCATGGATACTATTGGTTATTTGATCTACAACATAGACAAGGTTAAAGAATATTGGTTCCTTTTTGAACATCTTATAGTGCCTTCTCATGAACCTTTGACCATCACAATTATCTATGATACTATTTTTCTCATCTCTATTTGGTATTCATACCTATATAACTACCTTCATGATCACAACATGCCACTAGACCTATCATGTAAAAAATAAAAAGCATTTACCCACCAATCCTCTCGCTATAAATTACTTAGCCCAACCCTTTACTACAAAATATTTGATGTAAATTTTCTTCATTGTTTAACTTTGGTATAATCCAAATTAGTGTTGAGGGAAGTTCATGAAGGAGTATGTGAATCCCATACCAATGGGGCCATCTTGGCCAAAAGTCTTCTATATACTGGTTATTATTGGCCAACTATGGAAGTAAATGAAATTGATTATGTCAAAAAGTGTGACAAATGTCAAAGGCATGCCAATTTGATTCATATTCTAGCCAGAACATTAAAACTGATGCTTAAACCATGGCCATTTTTAACATGAGGACTCGATCTCATTAGGAAGATTAACCCTACATCATTTGATGGCCATAATCACATCCTTATCACTAGAAAATATTTCATTATGTTAAATCTATACCCATCACTTACATGACTGGAAAATAGATTTATAAATTAATCTTTAACCATCTCATCTACCATTATGGTATCCCATCTGATACTATATCTGATAAAGGAAGATCATTTAAGAACTAGGATGTCATATAACTTTGTGTTGAGTAAAACATCACCCAACATTTTCCACCACATATTACCTATAATGCAATGGCTAAGTAGAGGAATCTAATAATAACATTATTAATATCCTTAAAAATATTATCAATGATGATGGCCATCATTGGCACCTACAAATCTTCTACACCCTCTAGGCATATCATATTAATTATCTCACTCCAATAAGAAGCACACCATATTCCCTAGTGTATAGTAGTGAGGCCATTATTCCCACTAAGGTCAAGTTACTTTCTCTACATATCTCATTGAAACACATATTGGATGATGAATATTACAAAGTAACTCACTTGCAAGATATATAATTATTAGATGGAAAATTCATGGCTATTGTAAACAACCTTCAAGCATATCAAAATAGGTTGTGTGGTTAATATAACTAGTGAGTAAAACATAAAAGAGTTTGAGATTGATGATATTATACTCAAAGAAAACCAAAAGAACACCATGGATAATAAAAAGAATAAAGGCAAGTTAAAACCCAATTGGGTAGGCCTTTATGTCATTATTGTAAATTATGGATCTAGAGCATATAGGCTCACTACACCAAATAAAGATGAACCTAATGAGATCATGAACATCATACACCCCAAGCATTATTTCACTTGAGAGACCCAAGGTATTATTTATGAGAACTATTTGCATCCTAAAATAATGACATTTTCCTTGTGCCATACCATATGCCATTTTTGCCATGCCTTCCCTATTTACCAAAGTTGTTTTTACCCTCCCATCCCACCCTTTTGATCTTGGCTCCAATTCATTCATTATTTAGGCACACTCAACGGGAAGATTCAAATAAAATTTCAATAGGTGATTCAATATTATACACATAGTTATTATCTTGGACCAATATGATATTGGTTTGGTAGTTACATCCTTAATTTGTTGTTCCATTTCATTATGAGTGTTATTGATTATAACCACCTTTGGGAAAATTAGTGTCCCACCTCATGATACTAATTATAATCACCTTTGTAAAAATTAGTAACATTGACTCATGCCATTGTTACCTAATTATAACTTCTTATGGGAAAACTAGGATCAACACCTTTGCCAATAATTATCATATCACCTTGCCATTCCTATGTTATATTGTGCCATTTGCCTAATTCACAAACTTGCTACTACCTAGTTGGATTCCTCTACTATAAGGCTAGACTATAGTGACTTGAGGTCATAATGAGATTATATAGGTACCATTTGATTTACATTGAGGTAAGAAAGGTCACCCTTTCCCATGTTCTCACCATTTTGTGAGTAACCTAAGCCACATTCTCACCATTTTATGAGTTGGATCGTTTAGTCTCTCATAATTCTCAATCAAGTTGAGATGCCTAGAAAATTCCAAAAACATTTTTAAAAGATTTAAAAAATCCTAAAAATCCTAAAATAATGAAAATTGGCTTATAATTTCCAAGAGAGATATAATTCCATTAATTTTTTTTGGGATGGGCCATCTTGTTTATTCAATTTATTTCTAGACCACTTGGTCCTTTTCTACTATTTCTTGGAGAACTACATCACCCTAAGGTCCGAACGAACTATGTAAGTAGAACTTGGATACATGGGGTATCTTAGGTTATCTCAATCTCATCTCCATTTATTTTTAACCACCTATTTACCTTGAGTATTCTATGACTCCTAGATATTTCATGAGTAACCACTTGTTCTTTAGTTTCCCTATCCTTATTGGACTTAGTCATATGCTCTTATCATTCTGTCAGTTTATATTGTGAGTATTGTGTATTTAACTTTGATACACTAATGAAAACTTATATTCATCTTATGCTCTCACCATTTTATTATTTATTTACATTATTATTGTTTTATGAGCTCGTTATCATTCTCAACCTTAGACATAGTAAGCATTATGAACCTAGTTCACGTGCAAGTGCTTTTATATTATATTTTAGTGTGGTTTTATCCTAAACCACACTTTTGTGTTTTCATGATTTGTTTATGCTGATGATTTCATGATTTTTTAATATCCTCCCCTATTTTATTACAGTCTCACCATTTTTAAAGAAACCATTTCTAATGTTCTTACCATTTTGTGAGTCACATTCATTTATAGTAGATGTATTACTGCACCCTTGGATTTTTTCTCGCACTTATCATTTTACAAGATCTCTACCATATTAATCTACACATAAATCATGTTATTTATCATCATTTTCTTCTATCATGGACTCAGCTCGGTTACCCCTTCCTTTTCTTCTCTCCCTTGCATTTTATTTTGGTTTCATTATCTCCTATAACCTAGGGTAAATGTTTGTCATATTATTTGTGTCATTATTTCCATATAGCCTAGGGGAAACCTTATGCCTTTTGTTCTTGTGTTGTTATACCTATGTTGTTGTTATTTATCTTAGGGGTCACCTTGTCGCCTAGCACAACACCTCTCTTGAACATGCATGAAAAAGTGTTTTTTCTTGCTCTAACATTGTGATTAACCATTTTTTATGTATTTTCCCTTTCATTTTGATTATTTTATTAATTATTTTATTTATTTTTGTTTTGTTGTTTCTTTGTTTGTATGTTTATTTATTTACCTATTTGTTTTCTTTCCTTGTTTTGCCTTGAATTAGTATCTATAAATTCATTGGGTGATTCCTTATGCATTATACTTAATTCCATCCATATTCATATGTCAACTTTGTCATCATGTTTTTTTTTGTTGGTGCATTATTTTCACTTATTTATTAGATTAGGTGTTGGTCCTTATGCATATTATGGCTAGGTTATCATGGTGTTTGATATCATGGTGAATACCACTATGTGCTACAATAAAAATTAGTTTTTTTGATCTTACAATAAATTATGCCATAGTACTTATTTTTGTTCACCTAAAAAATGTCCAACTTATCCAAACATTTACCCAAATGTAGAGTAATTAAATCAAATATGAATTTTAATCTCTACTAGTTAGGTTGTACATCTCCATACTCATAGGTAGCCCAAATTCATGACTATTTATCTATACCATATTACTCTTATTCCATGAGAACAAATTCAATCCATAATCCACCTTTTTTGTTTTACCATATTATCCCCAACCACAATGCCAATGATTATAACCACCTTTGGGTAAGTCATTTCATTTTGACCTATCTAGATGTTAATGATTATAACCACCTTTAGGAAAATAATTATCATTTCCCCACCCTATTAGGGCATTTTTTCATTATACTAATATTATAATTACCTTTGGGAAAATCATTATCTCTATCTACCCAATAGGGGCATTTTCATTTATGCTAATGATTATAACCACCTTTGGGAAAATCATCTCATTTTATCTACCCAAATAAGGCAACTCCCTATGCCAATGATTATAACTACCTTTGTGAAAATCAGTCATTTCTACCCCATTTACCTTTAGGTCCCATAATTTATTTCTTTTTGAGGGAATGCTCACCAACCTAATTTACCACTCACTCCCTCAAGGGGGTATCCAGGGTCATCCAACACCTTATGGGGTATTAGGCATTAAGTAAATTTTCATTATCTAAGAATACATTACTATTAATATAGATTCCAATGCCTTCCCAAATAGGTGAAAATTATAGACACCCAATTCTAGCCACAATTGGCTTCCAATCAGACTTCAGATTGATTTCTAACAAACATTGTAAATTAAGCTTAGGAATCAGTAAATGCCCCAATTTTGTTCACACATCAGACATCAATGTTTAGAATCATATTTAGGAATCCCTATTTGGGGTATTATCCTATATGCAATAGTAACCTCTCATAGATATATCTCTATTCACCTTACAACCTAATAGCTGGCAGTTTGGCCTTTGGACCCATTAAGCATGGTACTTGAACAATTCCTAAGGTACTAAAATGCTAAGCATAATGAATTAAAAAAGTAAACCAAATTAAATGCTTGAGTGAATTTTCCATGTATAATTAGTGAAAACTAATTTTTAAAAAAGGAAAATTTAATAAATATGAGGTCATTATGACATCATCCTCAAAGTTAAGGAATTCAAAATATCTCCCTAAATGAAATAAATTCATAAATGGAGAGCCATGCCTAATTAATGAGATCTATATCCTAAACAATAATTAAATGTCCCCTCCTTAACTCAACCATGGTTAATTTTAACCTAACTACACTTGAGTTAGAGTTAACTTTGGAGGTTATAAATATAAGGCCTCACCCATTGATCTTTAATATTTTTATGTGCAATGTTATTATACCAAAATAACTCCAAAAATCTCCATTGTAGTGTTACTATGCCCATTTCATAAACCAAGCAAGCCAAAGCCAACTAACATTACCAAGGTGCTAAGGAGAGGTAGAGCAATAGAGCTTCATTGACAAAGATTTCTTGAGCACATAGCTGAACACATCAATCTATGGCCAACTCAAAACACTTGCTCTCATGGAAGGTAAACTCTCATGTTTTACTTTCATTTATTTAGTTAATTGTGTAGTTATCTATATCCTTAAGTGTTAAGGCTATAGGTGTTAAGTTTTAGTATATTTATTTTGATTTTATTGACTAACACCATATTAATCTCCTCTCTACATAAAATTCCTTATGCATAAGGCTAATGGTGAAGTTGTTGTTAAACAGTATTGAAATCACTGATTAGTCCAATAAAAGTCATTGATTATAGGCTATAATATGGTGAAGTCATTAAAATTATTTGTAAATATACATATTGAAGTAGCTAAATAGAAGGGTTGATATCACCTTTTTTTTAGGTTGATGTCACCATTACATAGGTCAAAGTCATGATTTTAAAATTATCATTTCTATAAAATAAAAGATGGTAAATAGGGTACAAACATGGATAAGTCTTCATTACACAAGGTGAAGTCACTAATTATAAACAAAACAAAATGATGGGAATTTTAAGCAAAAAATCCTAAATTTGAAGATTTGAATGTTATTTTAAAAAAATCTAAAGGTTCTACATCATTCATCTTGGCCATACAGGATGTGGTCCCACTGGGCATGTCATTATGTATCTTAGGAGTTTGAAAAGCACACAAATGTTGATTATTTACTTGTTGGTAAATTAAGTAAAAATATATGTATAATAATATAATGAATCTAAATACTATTTCCTTAGAGCTAGGGGGAGTTTAACATAATGGACAAAACCAAAAAATAGAGATATAAAACACACAAAAATGTTACCTCCTTAGTCAAAATTGATGTCTACTTATTGGCATAGTAGATGTTATTGCTCAGTATATAGTATTGGAGACTTCCATCAATACTTATCCATGTTGGTAGCACTCATCCAATGTCCACTTATGGATTTGATTTATTTAGATTGGCTTGGTGTGAAGTTTTGTTATAGAAAAGTAGGGGCTTAGTCATGCACTCGTCTAGTAATCCAAATCATATCTAGGCTTGTTACAATGTGGCACAAGCCTTGACTAATCATTTAGTTCTCAAAATTTGTCACTTATCCATGCTAGAATCACTTCACATAAGGGTAAATCCTTATGCACTCACTCAAATCATAGTGAAGAAAGGATCAGGGGCCATGTTGGGCTAGTTTTTCTATGACACAACTCTATCCTCTAGGGACTTTGGTTAGTGCAACAATAGTGGTGCATTCATGGGTGGAAGACATTATGGGGAGGATCCAATTTTCTATTAGGCATAAGAGTAGGTGATGTAGTTTTAGAGCTTCATGAGTGCAAGCTTTTGGTTCCCTTAACTTAGTGTCATTCAGGTATTTGGAGGGTTTAAAGGGTACTTAGATGAAAGACTTAGGCTTGGTCTCATGCTTCGGCATAGGTATCATTATAAGGGGTGGGGTTTTTCCTATACTTATAACATCTTATATATAGGGTGATAATGTCATCATGAGCTACAAGAACACCATGAATTAGCTAGGATGAAGGCTTATAGGATCTCAATATCCATAATATAAATCTATGCATTTAATCTATTAAAATATTATAAAGCCCATTATCATTATAAACCTATGGTTACAACCACATAAACTAGATTAATATTCATTAGGTGAAACACTATTCATCATTAACAGGGTTCAAACATTATATATATATATATATATATATATATATATATATATATATATATATATATATATATATATATATATATATATATATATATATATGTATGTATGTATGTATGTATGTATATATATCAATGGAAATTAAGTTTTCCTCTTACAGTTGTTGAAGGCCTAGAGGCTCACATGTGAGCTTGGGCATTACAAGGGGAAGTCTCAAAGGCATCCCAAACTAAACTCTAAGCTCTAATGGAAAACACAACATCTAGAACCAATCTTATACGTTTTCCTACTCTAATCTCCTCCTTTTTTCTAACTAGACTCAACTCAGTTTCATAGTGTTTTAGGGCATCTTAGTGCCATGGTGAATGGAACATGCCCATTATTGAGCTAACATTAGATGTAATCATTCTACCAGCTCCACTATCATACTTCCAATGAGCCATGGCTATCCCATGTGCCCACTTTTTGATGATGATTGAGATAGGAGGGAGTTAATTAGCTACCTACTAGTTGGTGCCATAAGATGACAAAAAATTAATCATAACAAGTGATTACCTCACACCCAAGTGTCTACTGCATTGGTATGGATCATACTTAGATGGATTTAGGGCCCAAAATTACTCCATAAAAAATTATTAGTCTTCCCTCAAACTAACCTTTCAGCACTTTTGGTGCGTAAAACTTGGGTGCACATTCTTTTAGTTCCACTCTGAAGTCCTCAAAGCCCTATATTGTGAGCTTAATTTATTCTATGGCACTATCTATTTATATGGAGGTGGCACTGAGGTTGAGCATTTTATTTTTCTTTAACTCTTTCCTAAAGTATTATAAACTTCCCTTTACCTTTGTTACACCCCTATATAAGATCACTCCTTGTTTGCAGGCCTTTATTTGATGGGTGTGGAAGAGGTCTTCTAGGTCTTACTCCTAGGTCTTAATTTAGTCACTCAAAGTGTTAACCTATGCCATGATCTACACATGCTTGACCCTAATAATAGTATATGCCTATGCCATTAGTGCATCTTTCTCATTTTTTATCCTTTTGAGGTGTACATTGATGACTAATGCTCGAGTATAGAAGTTAAAAAATATTGCATTGATCACTTATATGCCATATTCAAGCTTTGTGAATAGGTCTTCCACCTATTTGATCTTTGAGTCATTGAGATCTTGATTTAAAATGGTGTAAGGGTCTTATTTTTCTTCTAGCACTAATTTTGCCTTCAATCTTGGGAGCATCTACTCTACTAGCACACATACCTTATCAACCTATAAAAAACTTGAGGTACTAATGCCATATAGGAGGGATGGCTCTGCTTCCTCCATATACTCAGCTAGTTATTATAACTTAAATTTCATGGCCTTGATTTTATCCTTTGTCTCTTTCAAGATCTTATTACAAATTGAGGCCTTAATATCATTAATGATGTTCTTTCATGCTAACTTATAGGGCATTAGCTGACTTTGCTAGGTTCATTACATGAGGGTTGACAAGAAGGGAGTCATGCCCTTATTTTAATTGATCTACGTTGAGGATTACCTTTTGAGGTACCTTAAAATGAGGTTCATCCATATAATAATCAAATGCAAATGATAGATGATGGCACATATAGGTCATGACAGCTCTAGAGAGCATGTATTCCAACATATAAAAATCTTCATTAGTAAACCCTTTTTGTGCCTTTTCTCATAGGCCTTGTTTAACCTCTTCTTCTTTGATGACTAGCTCCATCTACTCCTACTCCTCTTCATTGATGCTATTTATTTCTCTAGTGCCCTCCAATATTTTATGGGTCTCTATTATAACCTTTTTTTTCTCTCGTAAGGTGCCAATATCACCTTCCTTTTCTCTAGGTGCCCCTTTACTACTTGGCCATGTTTGTGGTTTAACTTCTTCCACTATGTTGGTAGGGGCATTGGGTACCTCTGCTACCTTCTCTTTCCTAGGTTTCATACTTATGAAAACCCTATTTTATTCCATCTTTCTCTTGGTCCTTTCCCTTTTGGCCTTCTTTATATCCTCCTCCCTTTTATTCATTATTGTAGTTATCCTTTCCTCATTGGCCTTGATCTCCTCATCCTTAGCCTTACCCATTTCTACCTGTATCATTCCCTTGGCTTTCATGTCCTCTCTTTTACTTTCTCGTGCTAGTGTCATTTCTACATCCATTTTCTTGTGGCCCATCTTCCTCCACATGCTTCTCTTCTTTTCCTCAATCTATGTAATTGATTTCATAGGTGATGTGGGCACAGGCTTCCTTGCTTATCCAAGCGTGGTAGTAGTGCCAAACTAGATATCCCCCTAAATTATAATGATGTTGGGTTCCCTTTCTACTTGTTATTTTTGGATGATATATACTCTCATCTTTCCATCTTTTTCCTTTTCTTCCTCTTTATGCACCTTCCATACCTTTGATTCCTCTCACACCTCTTGCACCTTCATCTCTACAAAAGTTATCATGGATATTTCCACTGGCCCCTCAGACTTCTTCTTTTTCTTATCCTTTGTTTTGGGTGATGCAATCCCTAGCATGAAGACCATGCACTTCTTCTTTGGCATAGAGGGGGAAGTTTCATCACTAGAGGCGATCTTCAATTGGAGGTGCTCTTGTATTTCCTCTAGGGTTTATCCCCACTTCTTCTAAGGGGATTTTATTAATTCCAATAGCACCAAATCTTATTTTTTACCTACTTGAAAGGGGATGTCATCATGTTTATCCATGTGTGTGCCCTTATTCCTTGGCATCATCTCATAGAAGAGCTTGTGGATGTACCCAAGGATGACTTATCTTTTGAGGGGATAGATGTTGGTTTCATCTAATTCATCCTTCTCATATTTAGTTTCTTTACCTCTTGGGTAGATGTATTGGCACCTCAACTTATATATTTTTGCATCCATAGCCTTTATTAGGATATCCACCTCCTACACGTTGGGGATTCTTCTTAGTGTATTTCTAAAGTACTTGGCTAAAAATGCATAAGGAAGTTTTAGCTAGATGTAATGATTACCATCTTTGAGCACCAATTTTACTGCATAGAAGTGTTTCATAATAGTGAAAGTTGTCATTCCAAATAGGCTATGGGGGAGCTTCTCAAGAATGTGCCATTCTTATATGAATGCTTTGATATACCATACATACCATCCCATTACTCAAGATTTTTACTTCAGAGTGATGGAAGGGGGAAAGTATAATTATATTACTTTAGCATTAGGGAGTTGGTGTACATTAAAAAGACCCACAAGTTGTCCTCATCCCCATTGGGCATGTTGATCTCCTTCATGATAATCAATATCAACATGGACCCCCAGTAGAAGGCCTCTCACACTATATGACATTTGAGTATGTTACTTATTATGTCTTTTGTGATGAACTTGATCATATTAAATTTTACCCCTGTACCATGTCGTAGGTGATACATAGATAGGTATTTGTTATATTTACCCATTGACTATCAGGATATAGTTTTGAACTCACCAGGAATGTAGTTTCCCTCCTCTCAAGATCAGTAATATCTTTGATCAGGAGCATGAAACCTCATTTATAATAACCTAGGACTTTCTTGACCATTTCAACCTTAGAATCATCCATCATCATTTATAAAATGTCTATACTAGAGTCTAGGAGTCTAATGATTCAGCCAATAAGGATTGTAGGTAGCCTCATGCACCTCCCTACAAAGTAGAATCAGTCCTTATGTATGTGTGAGAGGAACTACATGGGTTCCTTTGTCTTCCTAAAACATGCCAACTCATAAAGTTGAGTCATCATCAATATGTCTTAGATTGAGACATGGAATATTGTTATGCCTTCTACAGTCTTTGCCCCTATGTCTACCAACTAGTCTTGTGCTAGTTCTTATGCAATACTTGAAGTGTGGTGGTTATACTCTTTTAGGAATTAGTTTTGTGTGAATGATGCTCAATTTTATTGCATCAAAACTTCTTCAATAAATTTCATGTCTTGGTATGACATCTTCTCAACTATCTCTAGATCAAATTGGATGATGCTTACTCCCTCTACTAGAGATGCTACTATTTTTGTAGTGGTAGCTTCTACTTTTATTCATGATTTTTTGGATTATTTCTATGCTTACTATAGACCCAAAATCATCCTCTTTTTCCCCATCTTAAACTTACTAGTGTTGAAATGTGGTCTATTTATCGTACCTAAGCCTTCAATTTATGTTGGAACTTTTCAAATTTGTGAGGTCTATGACTATGTCCTCAGCTCTCAGTCTTTATGTTTCACAAATAGTGGCCTCAACATCATTCTAGCTTTTCTTCTACTTGGTGAATACACAATTCATGCCTCTTACTTCTCTATTCCAATATTTTAGAGAAGGAAATTTGATTATCTATTTAACAATTCACTTTTGTCATCTAACGGTGATCAAAGTCTCATTGTAGTAAGGTCTCCTTATTTTAGCTCTCTGGTTCACCAGTTTCACTCTGGTTTTTTGTTCTAAATTCAAATTATCATAAGGTTATGACCAAAAATAGTCAGCTTTTCCCTATTTTATACCTCTACTCTCATATACCACCTTAATTAAATTTGATTAATGGTATAATGTCACCTATATTCCTTGGGATTCACTATTACCTATGAAATCCATGAAAATCTACTATCTTTTACACATTTAATGTAGATCTTTTTTCCTCCACCATCACCTCATTAAATTCTTCTAATGTATTTTTGGTGAAGTGATGTGTAGTTCAAATGGTCACTTATTGCCTCACTTTGGGTGGATGCTAACTTATCTTGAAAACCTTATCCTATGCTTTGTTCACTTTGTGTGACTTTTACCTTGAATATGGTAACCTAGGCATAACACCTCACATGCACATGATTCAGCCTTCTGGGTTCCATTTCTTCTTCCTGTTATGCTTCTATTTCAAGCACACTTGTCTACCTTAGTCAATTTCACTACACTTTTCACTACTACCTTGGCCTATCCTACCCTATACAAATCCCTTGTGTTATCACTCAAGCTCAACATTTTCATTTGATCTCTTATGCACAATCATGTTATATGTATTCACTTCATCTTTTGTGCACTTGTATCTTTTAAAACTCTCTTAATTAAATATGATCTAAGTCCAGTGAGCTCCATGCACCCAAAAACTTAGGTGTATAGCTGTAGGTGATTATAAATTAACCTATATCAACTCACTTAAATGTTAATATGATTGGAAGTATTGAACTAGCCATTATATGGGCCTAACAATAACTTTCTTCTTAGACCTTACACACAAAAATCTAGTGCACCTTGTATCTAAATCTAGTAAACTACATGTGCCCATAACTTAGGTGTCTAGCTTTAGGTGCTTTAATATCATCCATGATTGACTCACTCAGCTAGAATTATGTGTGAAGTGACCAAAAAAAATTTATTGGTGGCCTCAATACATCACTTATTCACTTACCACATCAAAAATACAAAACAACACAAATAAAATGAGCCTATATGGCATGTGCCAAAATTTATTTGGTAACCAAAACACATCTAACTTATGAGCAATAAATTAGTGTCTAATGATACCAAAACCACCCTATTATCGATATATCTTAAATCAGTTGCCATTAAAATATTAAGGGAACATTTAATCTGACAACATGTGTAGCTTATATGCACTAGTTTTTAATATATTATGGATGACATATGGACCCATCCACTTTATTTGTATCTTTCTAGGGTTATTGATATATTTGGAGTCATAGATAAAAAATAATGCTCCTTTTATTATCACCTTATGTTTTATATGCTTGTCATGCTAGAGATTTTGGTGTGCCTTCTCTATCTACTGGCTCCACCTTACCCATGAGTGCACCTCATCCAAATTATCAAAGTCCTCTAGCCTTAAATTCAATGATTCTTGGTCATCTAATTGACAAATTCACATGATGGAACCAATAACTCCATCAATCAAATCACCTTAACACTAAACACCAACTAAAATGGTCTAGCCTTGTTTAGGTGATTATAGGTTGTGCGATATGCCCATACCACTATCAAAATTTGATTATACCAATATTTATGACAAACATCACATATATTTATGAGGAACATCCTTATGATATTTTTGAATGCCTCAGCTATGCCATTTTCTTGGGGATGATAAGGCATCATCTTATGGTTTGTCACCATGTATTCTATCAACAAGATCCACATAGTTTCATTAATAAAGTGTGTGCCCCTATCTCTAGTCAAGCTAAGTGGGAACCCATAGGGGGTTATGATGTTATCCTATATGAAATTTATGGATATGGTATATGTACAATTTTTGGTTGGTGTGGCCTTGACCCACTTGGTGAAATAGTCTATGGCCATCATAATGTATCTCATGCCTATGCATCATGCTACGGGAGTAATTGGTCCAAAAACGTTAATGGCCCATTTCTTGAATGACACCTGGGAAAGAATGGGATGAGAGGCATCTCATCTTGGTGGTTGGGTTTCCTTATGTGATAGCATATGTCACATATCCTTTCACAATATTTTACATCCTAAAATATACTGGGCCACCATAAGCATGATTGTAATACCTTATGTGTTGTTGTGTTTCCTACGTAGTGGCCTCCTACTACCCCCTCATACACCTCATGTAAGATGGATTCCATTTCATGTTCCAAGATACATTAAAACATTAATTCATCTTGATTGAGTTTTAATAGTTCCCCAAAAATGAGATAAAAAGGGGTGGCATAAACTATGAGTTGTTTCTTTTCTTTGGTGGTCATTGTTTGGGGCACAAATCTAGATGTTAAAAAAGTGGATATATTTTCCAAATCCTCAGGGTCATGCTAGATTATATAAATTTGTGTATCTAACATATCATTATTAATAGGCAATGCTACATTGTTAGAGTCTATATAGGATAAATGGTCTAGGCCCAAGTTCTATTTTCTAGGTTTGATGACAAATGAGAATTGGAATTCTTGGAATAGAATGTTCCATTTGAAAATGCACCCATAGAGAATGGGATTATTCATAAGGTAATTAATAACCTCATGGTTCATGAATAAGATGAATGGAATTTCCAATAGGTATTGTCTAAACTTTTGTAAGGCATAGACCATGGCGAGCACCTCATGCTCAATTGTGGTATAGTTCTATTTTGCCTTCATCAATTTTTTACTAGTAAAGGAGATGGGGTGATCCATTTTACCTTTGTTAGGATACACCAAGATTTTTCTAGTCATATATCTAGATGAATCAACATGGACATGGAATGGGGTCATCTAATTGAGAAATTATAAAATATGTATGCTAGCCAACTTGAGATTCAAAGTTTCAAATGTATCCTCTTATATTATGCCCCAATAGAATAGGCCATATTTGTGTAAGAGATCCTATAATGATTCCAAAATATTTTCATTGATACTTATGAAATTTATATAATATCCATAGTGGCCAAGAAAGGCATGAACATCTTTCTATGTGGAAAGAATCTAGAGCTAAATGATTATCATAATCTTCATGAGATCGATGAGCAGACCATCTTTACAGATGATGTGCCCAAGTAGGGTTCTAAAGGGTGTCAAAAAGATGCATTTTTTAGGTTAAAGGATATTTGAATCTATTTTCACCTTTCAAACATTAAGTTAAGGTTATCACAATGGTCTTTTATGAGGCCATACACCATCTAGTCATCTAGGTAAACTTGGAAGAACTTGTGGATGAAGTCTTTAAACATGTGTAACAAACCACTACACCAAAATCTCATAATATTAGTGAATTCACCCACTAGGATCATAACATCCCACCATGCTTCCAAAGCCTAGACTCTGGGCTGGCTTTGCGCACGTACACGAGATCTACTATGTGTATGAGCCCTGGATGAACACTGCAATGCCAGTGTAACCCACCCACTCTAAGACTCAAACATGGTTGGTTGCTATGATACCAAATTTAATGAACTACTAGACCAAAATCCTAGACTGTTAGTGAATTTTCCCACCAGGATCATAACAACATGGTGATAAACAATCTAGAGAATATGATTGGTGCATTATTGATTCCAAATGGCATCATATTATAATTAAAAAAACCCCATTTAATTTCAAAATTTATTTTGGGCATGTACTTTTATTCAATTTGGACTTTGTGGTATCTATAAAACCCATCAGTGAAAGTGTAGATTTCACAGCCTACAACACTATCTAGGACTTTATCGGTGAACTAGGTTAGGAAGGGGTCAGTCATGCAAGTGAAATTCAAAATTCTATAATTAATGTAAATGTGAATATGCCTATCCTTATTGATGTTAATTACCATTGGGCTCACCCACTTGGACTCCTATATAGGGTAAATGACCCCTACAACTAACATTACATCTATCTCTATTTTAACCTTGGTACGAAGGTTGGGATTCATACTATATGGGAATTTCTTGACTGGTCTTACACCATCAATTAGCTTTGCACTCATCTTCCCAAGGGATGGGTTGGTTCCATTCATATCTTGATAATTCTAAAATAATAAGTCTTATAGCTCATTTAGGTGATTTATGATGTGTGTTAGTTCTATGTTAGACCAATAGGCACCCATAGTAGCCATCTTTGGCTCTCCTTCTATGTTGATGTCCACTTTGATGGTCTTTAGTGATAAATAGTAGCGTTTAATTTTTTCCTGATGTGAGTCCTTGACTTGTCAATTTCCCTCAATTTTCTCTATGTGAAGATGAGTTGGGTCTTCTTTGTTGAGAGTGATATCATATAATTGTTGTATGAGATTTTGCTTTCCTATCATAGTTTTTTAGTAGTGTTCCTTCCACATTTCATCATCTTATTTTCTTGAGTCTCTATTGATCATTTTTTATTTTAAAAAGGTTAGGAGAGCTATCCCTTTCTCCATAAACATATCTTTCAGATGCTCCTCAAGGATTACAATTTCCTCAAACACTACCCTCTAAATTACTTGTATCATCTCGATCAACCCCAAGTTCTATGAGGAAAAGGATAACATGTGCACAAAATTCTATTTAAGGGCATCCCAATTGGTTGTTTCATGACACATTTAATTAACCACATACCATTCTCATGCCCATGTTTTCAATTTTCTATATAAATCATGCACTCATAAATTCTTTAGGGTAGTCATGCCATAGTTAATCTATGTTTCTTTTCATAGGCACACATGTGCTATGGGATCAGAGTCACCAAAATATGTCAATATATCTAATTTCTCATTACTTATCCTAAATCTAGTGGAAATGACTACCTTTACATCTTTCCAATTTGGCAAGTTATACTTTTACGCTAACCACCAATGGGCGGTAGTGCTTCTTAATGTATACACTAGTGTGCCCATCTTGTTTGTTTCTTTGGGGATGCATGATTCAAAATTGTGGTCATAATTTTCCTCTGGGTTACTTCCTTGAAAATTTAAGAGCACTGCAAGCTTGCCTTTATTTAGGTAAAGTAACTTATTTTCTTTCTTCCCATCACAAAGGACCCATCATTTTGGAGTGTGATTAATCTAGACCCAACCAATCCTCATAGGATTTTTTGACTTTGTGCATACTAAGAAGCATCTACGATAAGTGGACTTATAAGCCTCTTCAACCCATAATTTTTAACTAACATTGGTGGTGTCTAAGGCTAACCACCTATCTTACTAAGAGAGTAATACTTGATCAGTGGGGTGGATATTCTCGATGCCTTATGTCATGATGTTATTTATATAGTTGATCTCTTCCTCAAGATAAATGTATTCTATATAGAGCTGTCCTTGGTCACTTAAGAGGGTAATCATTACCATTTACACTCCATTTTCAAAGCTCATGTATCACTTCTTAAAGCACATATCAACATTGTTTGTGTATCACGATGGCCTTCCTAGAAACATTGAATAGTTGTCTTATTCAAAAAACTTGGTTACCTCAAAGCCAATGTGTAATTTGGTGCCCATAATATCTACAATGGTGACCTTTAGAATTTTGATCAGTTACACTTGGGTCATTTTGGCCATGAAGAGTACATGGGGAGAAGGCCTCAAGGCTAGTCTACCCATCTTATCTCATGCATTCTTAGTTAGTATATTAACCTTGGTGCTTGTGTTTATAAGGACCTTGTAGATAGACCATCCATCGATGGTGGGATTCACTAGGATTTCTTGGTCATACTCTACATTCTAGGTATGCCTAACCTCTTATGCCCTTTCCATGCACAGTGTGATAACTTCAACTAACTCCTACTCTACATGTTTTAAAAGTAAATTCTTTAATAGGGGAAGCATCCCTTATATTTGTAAGAGGCACAAATTATTTTTTAGTTCTTATACTTTAGCCTCATGACATCCTACTTCTAGTGAGAAGTGGTAGCCTATGCCTCTAGATCTCACACCAATTGGAGCTCTTATTGTAAGTTCTAAATCACACTCATAGATTTATAAAATACATATTTTTGGCACATAGGGTTTGGATAAGGTGAAAATTTAGTTTCAAGATATGTTATGCACTTAGTGTAACTTAGCTTCCCATATTCTAGTCATAACTATGGTACTAGTTCAACTAGTGGTTAATTGGTGAGCCCACTTTGAGTAGTCACTTGTACTCTAATTAGCTCCATGCAGAATGGTTACACCATTGGAATCCATTTATCTATTTTATGTTTGTACCTGATCATCTTTGTACCCTTATCTACATTGGGCCTACTTTGGGTCAATTTTTTTATATAAATTGAGGCATTATTGGACCTTGTTTGTTCCTCAACAGTACCCATAAATTAGATTAATAGGGAATTCACATTGATAGTGCCTAATCAAATCACACTTATAACATGATCATGGTGGAAACCTTCCTCCAACACCTCACCCTCAGGTGCCTCTTTTCATCTCATAACCTACATTCTACTAGCCATAACCTTTATTTCCTTGGACCCCCTACCCTCTTACTACTATTATTGTCTGTCATGTGCCTCTCCCCTTGTTTTCATACATCTCATAGATTATGCAACCATCAACCATGGTATAGGTATAGGCATCACATAAATGGCAATAGGTGGTTATGCTAACTTAGATAAGATATTGAAACAAAGGGTACTTTTAAACATCATGCACCTCACAATAAAATTCATAGCTGAGAAGTAATGTATGCATGTTCCTTAAAGGGAAGTTATTTATATTATGGCCTTCCATCTTATAGTCAGTACACCAAAAACTTCTTTGAGTATCTTGTGATGAGATAGTGGTCAAATTTTGTATCTGGGAGGCCATAGATGCAATTTATACCTCCATAAAAGGGATAATTGCTAAATCAGTGCTCCTGACCACCTCAACTCTGAGCATGGTTTCAAGTTCTTCTCAAGGGTCTATGAATGTTTTCATGGACAATAACCTTATGAATGGTACTATTAATCCTCCAATGAACTAACTTCCATCCCTAGTTAATCTCCTTGAGCATGGTGATGCTCTACTACTTAAACTCAAGTATATCAAACTCTTTCAAGAAAGCTTCCTTTAGGGTGTTGTAATCAACCATAGCTTAGTTAGGATCAAAATTATTATACCAATTATGGGCATGATCAAGCAAGGTTTTCATGAAATGGGTGCCTTATGCTCATACTATGTTATTCCTTGAGTGTTTCATTATATCTCACACTTGAACACATGCTCTACAATATTCTCTATGCCTCAATACTTGATCATATGCATGGCCATATCATAATAAATATGGGGAAGGGGAATAGTCAATATATAAGGGGGTTTTCCCCCTAGTACTTATCTTGGTAGTGGTCTTCCAACACCTCTAGCCATTAGGCCAAGTACTGGTCCTATCCTTACTTTTAGCATCACAAAATATGATGGTACTGAGCTATCGACTAGTGGCACAGGGCCACTTCTTATGGGTTGTTACCCAGGCTATACAACTGACATTGGATAGATTGGGGTGATTATGCTCATGTTTTATCTAGTTGGGCTAGTGCCTTGAGGTCTAGAGGTATCATCACTTATCTCCTCATAAGGAACAACTTGTTAAATAATAAAATTATGGTCCAAATCTACAAAATTATCAAAGTTTAAGTTGACCATGGGGTTAGTTATCAATCTTTTATCTTCTTATGGGGGATCCAGATCATGATCTTGTGTTATAGGTCTAAAGGGGGTAGGTGTATCTAGTGCATCTCCAATGGTCAAATTTTGTAGGGACCCCAAGCATTCTTCACCTATCAACTATGGGGCTTATTCTATGGCTTCAAGTTTTCCCTCCTCTGAGCACTATTATCATTCAATAGATCCTTCCTCATACCCTTCCCACTCACTATAGGTCCTCTCAACACTTCTAAGTTCTAGATATTCCATCATATAGTGCCTCTTTTTTTATAATCCTACCTATTGAGCTCTTGGGTGTCAACTTTCTCATCCCTTTTCATTACACTTCACCTACACATCCTCTTCTTCCCCATTATGTTGTTCATATGCAATAGGAATTTAGATTTAGCCTTCCATTCTCATGGTTTCAAAGACATAATCGACCATCAAATTCTTCAATTTGGTGCCAAACACTTTCAAAAATGTTCCTATGGGTTTATGTAAGAACTAATATTTTACTTCTTTAGGGTAGGAGTATGTTGATACTGCAATTCAAGCACATATCTATTTAATTCCCCCTTCCACCATTTTTTTGTAGATCTAGTCCAAGTGGTATATGATTTATCAAGCCTTTCTAGGAATTCTGTCATCCACTCAAAGCACTATCCATAGCATCAACTTCTATGTGTAACATAAGCAACCAACCATCGGTACACCTGATCTGGTAGTTTATAAAAGAAAACCTTGTACAAAGCATCATATAGATGGGTCTGAACCCACTTCCTTGGTTTTTATCCTCTACAAGTTAGATGCCTTAGCATAAATTTGTCTTCCACTTATTCTATCCAATACTTGATGTTCTCGAGGGAAAGTCAGAGCATCATTTTGGTGTACCATTACATCAAAAAAATTCAACATGGGTCTTGATAACAAAACCAAATGTTGTATAAAATTAGGGGTCTTAATCATGTGATCATCTAGTTATCCAAGTCAGATATAGGATTATTACAATGTGACACAAACCATGACTAATCCTATAGTACTGAACATTTATCACTTAGTTGTGCTAGCATCACTTCATATAAGGTGAAATACTTATGCACTCACTCAAAACATAATGGAGAAAAGATTGGGGATCATGTTGGGATAGTTGTGTTGTGGGGAAACTCTATCCTCTAGGGACTTTGGTTAGTGCAATGGTGGTATTGAATTAATGAGTGCAAGCTATTCTAGGGAGGATCTAACTATTTGTTAGGTGCAAACCTAGGTGATGTGGTCTTAGATCTTCATGGGCATAGGACTATGGTTCCCTTAACTTAGTGAAATTTAGGTACTTATAGGGTTAAATGGGGTACTTATATGAATGACTTAGGCTTGGGCTCACACTTTGGCATAGATATCATTATGAGGCATAGGGTCTTTCCTATACTTAGAGAATTTTTTATATAGGGTACTGATGTCATCATAATCTACAAGAATGTTATAAATGGTCTAGGATAGAGGTTTACAAGATCTCAACATATATAATATAAATATAAGCATTCAATCCATTAAAATATTATGCAACCCATTCTCATTTTAAACCTATGGTTAAAACCATGTAAACCAAATTAACATTCATTAGGCACAACACTATTCATCATTAACAAGGTTTAAACACATTATATATATATATATATATATATATATATATATATCAATGGAAAATGAGTAAGTGCTCCTCATATAGTTGTTAAAGGCTTAGAGGCTCATAGATGATCTTGGTAATTATAATGAGGAGCCTTAAATGCATCCTAAATTAAAATCTAAGCTCTAATGGTGAACATAACATCTAGAATCAATCCTACAAGGCTTCACTACTCCAATCTCTTCCTTTTCACCAAATGGACTCAACTCAATTTTATAGTGTTTTGGGGCATCTGAATGCTATGGTGAATGAAGCATGCCAGTTTATAAGTTGGAACTAAATGTAATCATTCCACTAGCTCCACTATCCTACTTCTAATGAGTTGTGTCTGTCTCATGTGCCCACTTCCTGATGATGATTGAGCTAGGAGGGAGTTAGCTAGCCACCTTATATTTGGCTCCTCAAGATGAAAAAATAGTAATCATAACAAGTGATTGCCTCACACCTAAGTGTCTGTTGCATTATCATATATCCTACTTAGATGAATTTGACACCCAATAAGTTTAGTATCAAATTGGAATTATAACATTACTTTGATGGTTTCTTAAAGGCATTCCTATATAATAACCTTACACATAAAATATTATTTGGGTAGAGTGAGGGAACTTGTATTTTTAGGTCTTAAAACTAACTCTAAGCTTAATGAGGTTAGGTTTAGTTCTAACTTTGGTTGATTCTAAAATAACCTAGGTTGAGTTAGGTTAACCTTGGGTTGGGTCAAAACACTCATGAAGTATTGAAAAATTAGTTTTAGATATTTATGAGCCATGAAAACTCACTTTATATATTTATTAGGTTGTGACTCACCTTTTATTGAATATTAGGAATTAATAAATCACTTTATTAGCTCCCTTGACTTTAACTTCATATTTGTATAAAAAATCATTTTTAGATAAATGAAAGTCACTGATTGAACTTGGAATTTTTACTTAGGAAAGTGAATTGAGATTTAATTTTTAATTAATCTTTCTTATTGTTTTTTTAATTTTGTCAATAGTTTTAAATATTTTGCATTAATAGCTTGACAGGTCAAGAACATCAATTGACTAGGTTGCAAGTTGACTAGGGTGAAAACCAAACTAGGTTATTGGTGCATACAATATAATACCCTAAATAAGAAAGCCTCAACATGTTTTTGATCAATTAACTCCATTACAGAAATGAATTTGATCATCCATATGATTTATAGGATTAAATTACATTGTTCTCTAGAAATTGATCTAATTACTAGTTTAGGTATGAAAGTGGCCAAAATTGAGTGTCTATAATATGTAGCCTTCTCCATATCTTTCATAGTATTATCCAAGGCTACTATTTATCTTGGTACAATTAAAATATCTCTTAAGTTAACTAAAGTAATTCATAAAATGTATTTTTCTATTTTGTATCTCTAAGTAAAACTTGTATCATCAAGAGTCTACATGGCTTCATCTTGTGTATATAACCCTAATGATAGAGAAAACCCCTCTCCCTATAGTATATCCACCTCAGCCTATATTTTTTTGACCTCCCTTTGTATTCATGTGTTCTCTATTACCCTTAAAACTAGTTATATATCCCTATCATTGACCTCTCCCTATAAACCTACTATATTGATATCATAAACCCTGATCTCCTAATGTAACTTGTCAAAAAGCCTTTGATCCTCTAGTGATCTCATTGGCCTTGATGGCCCTACTTTATAACCCTATCCATCACTATAGATAACCTTGAAATGATTCTCCTCTCCTCCCATTGGATCCTTTTTAATAGGTCTTATCCATGTATCCTCTCTGAAATCCATTCCAATCTCCTCTTTGATTTCCAAATCCTCTAACTATGTCTAAGCCTTATATATGCTTAATTTAACCAATTCCATTTATAAACTATAATCAAGAGTGAATTTTCATAATTTCATATAGTTTTAACTATAAATCACCACCATACCTAATTGACCCACAAAATTACTATTTTAATCTAAAATCACAATGACACATCCTTGATTTTGAATTTATTCAATAAAAAGTTGGTCAATGTCTCTTGGATTTCTAATCTACAGAATGTCACACCCAGTGGGATAAGAAGGATTTGATGCACCCTGTAGACACTAGAAAATTGCACACTTGCACTTTTTGATGACTAAATGCCTCAAGACCCGACTAAAGACCCCATAAACCTTCTTAAACCTTAAAAAAAACCTCTTAACCCAACCAAATAACTATTTTCTTAGTCACATAATATTATTCAAAATCAATATTTAAAAGTACTATTCAAAAGTACTATTTAATGTGGGACCCACTATCACTATTCATGATGACATGGCATATGCCATGGCAGGTGACATGACATATAACATGAAAAGTGACATGGAAAGTGACATGGAAAGTAACATGTCATGTGACATGGTAAGTGACATGGAAGGTTATATGGCAAGTGACATGGCTTAGAAATGAGGTGGCTTGATGTGGGACATCATACCCTACCTAAGACCCTTTCCCAATGTTCTTAATGATCTCATTTAAGCATCACAAGCCCCCCCATTAAAATATGGAAAATTTACCATTAAGGGGCCATCATTCAACATATATTATTCCTTCACACATGAAATTAGCCTTAAAAATGAGATACCTACCTCTTTAAAGATAAAGGACACCCATTTTTGACTTCTTAACCCAAATGGTAAACTCACCAACCCAAATGGGAATCCCCACCAAACTCATCCTTGACTAATTTAGGCACCACATGGAAAAAACAAACACATTTGGTGAGATATATCTTTAATTTTTTGGATGAAGACAAGAAATGGTGGTGAAAAGTCTTTGGTCTCATTTAAACCCATGTGCATGATTCCCATTCAAAATTGGATTCATGTGTAAGGTGGGAGACAGACCAACCTAAATGGGAAAATTATGATCAAGGTGGGAATCCCAACAACCTAATTTTTTACTAATCAATGCATCTAAAAGGAAAATGGTGCCATACTTCTAATATTTCTCTTTTGGCATGATTCTTCACAATAAATGCTATAAATACCCCCCTCTCCTTCACCCAAGGTTAAATTGCAAGTTAATCTTTTGTTATTAACATATTGTTATAGGTTTTTAAAGGAGGTCATAATTTTGGAGTTCATCATATTTTTGGATTGAAATAATTCAAATAAATTAAACTCTACTTGAATTACTCCAGGAATTTATCTTCAACAACATCATCAACAATACCATCAACTTCATCATCAACAAATCTTAGAAGGTATTATTCATTTATTTTGTATTTAATTTTAGTATTTTCTTATTATTAACTTTAAATTAAATTCCTTTGTCACCATTTTCCATCTTAATCCATTGATATCCTTTGCAACCTTTGATCATTTTAATTTCATTTTCCATCTTTGTCATTTCACCGCCTTTACCCTCTTTACTCCTTTTCCATTTTCACCCTCTTTATATCATTCCTCCTTTGCCTCTTCAATTACTTATTACATTATAATTTTAAACCATAAATACATATAATATTTAAAATATTAAAAAAATTCCAACCTTAACCAAACTATCTTTACCCTTACCAAATTTCCAACCAAAAACCACCATTTTGCCTTAATCAATTTTCAGCACTAGTTAATTTATCTAGTCATAGTTTTGGCAAAATAATTAACTTTTTGGTTTAAAATTTAATTGTTTGTTTTTATTTGTTGTTTTTAGTTTCATTTTTTTGTTATTTTATTCAAATTACATCATTTATATCTATCAAATTAAGTGTTTAAATCATGTGGATGGATAACCTCGGAGAAAGCTTTCGCTTCTAAGATCTAGCTCACACTAGGCAATCCACTCAATTACTTATCTAAATAACAAGTTTGTGGTAGTGATATATAATTAAAATTAATTATTCCCTATCCAAATAATATTTCTCACAAATTCTAGATTCAACATGCACACATTCAATAGGTATTATTCTACACACCCTTCTCCACTAGTTTCTTCATTTTAAAAAGCAAAAACTAGATAGAAACATTTTGACACGCCCAATGGAACCCTTGAGTTTTCTTAGATTAATATGTGTTTTAGGAAATTTATAATTACATTAGTGAAAATAAATTATCTTCATTATAGGAAAATTAATCTTTTCTTCTTTCTTAATAAAAAAATAAAAACACAAGTTTAAGTTGCATTTTCATTTTAGAAAAGTCATTGTTTATTTTCCTTGCATTTTTTAAAAGAAATAGAAAGAGAAATTATCTTAGGATCAGGACTTGAATTTTCATCTTTAATTTAGATTTAATTTATATATTTTTTATGTATTTAAATAAATCTAAAATTTTATTTTGAATTTAAAATAAACCTTGCATCCATTGTTTGCTTGCTTGTCTCCAGTTTACCTAGATTAATTAAGCAAAGCAAATTAACTATAGTTCACAAATGTTACACAACCAAACCAATTGCACAAAATAAACATAAAAATCACATAAGATAAGTAATAACTAGGATTTCATCACTTAGAATATCACCTTATCCTTTCTTAATTATTTTACTTAAATTTAATCATCAAGGGGATAACCAACTCAACTCTCTGGTTGAGTATAAACTCTGGTAATTAGTAAATATTGGCTAAGCACTTGCATTGGTTACAAGATCATGAATTGAGGGGATAAATACCATATCACTAATCCATGTACTTGATCCAATATATACTTCTTCTTGAGTTCCTAAACATAAACCTGAAATAAAACATAGATTACCTTGTTTAGGACCTATTAAAGCCAATTTCCTCTTCACAAATTTTCAAGGCATAAGACAAAAAAGAGATCAAAATAAATCCTAGGATTTAATGCAATATTAGTGAATGCATTTTTTTCCTTTAATATTTTTTTATCTCTCTTTGTTTAAGGTGTGATAATGTATCATCCCTTTCTTACCTTCTCATATGGTTCTCACTCACCAACAACAAAAGGACCTCAAGGAACAAAATCCACCACCAAATCAACCATCACCAACTTCCACCTCTTCATCCATGGAACACACTTCTAAACCCATATACTCCCCTCACTCTCTAACAAGTCTTACTCACATAGTCCTAGGAGATGTGTATTTTGCCACTTTCCTAAACAACAACCATGTAGCCTTACAACACTACCTAAGAACCACATCTTACCAAATTCTAGTTTCAACTCCACCCATGGATCCACCTTATGAAATGATTCTCCATCTCATGGGGAATGCCTCCAATACTATGATAAATACTCAACCTATATTTTCCTAAACATTATCATCAACCAACAACTCCCTTAAAACTAATCTGCCAACCCAAACTACCAATGTCTTTATACCTCTTACTAATCACTCCCTCACAATAGGAGTGTCCACCTCTAACTCTACCCATATTCCTCTAGTTACCTCCAATCCATCAAAAACTACTCTACTTCCAATACTTGAGGTATCTATACCCTCCATGTTACCACCAATTAGTATAAGGGTCACCACCCTTCTATTAACCACTAACCCAACTACCACTCTAACCCAACATGCAACCTTTAGTTATATTCATAACTCATAGGGTCATATGCCCACTACACAACCACTCAACTATACCAAACCATTAACATCCACATACCAATATATATCTTCCACCCAACTTCCAAGGACCACATACTAATACATGGAGTCATCTCAACCATCCACTAGTTATTCACATATTGCCCAACCTCAACAAAACCTACCTTATAACTACACATCCTAACAACCTCAAGCATATTTCATAAAATTGATCATGGATAAGATGAATGCCCTTGAGTCATCCATCTTTGGAGCCCATAATCTACTATATTATGATCAAAATTTCAATGAGCCTATTCACCCTCGGTCCCTATCAGACCTTACCCAGCCCAATGATAACTTCTAAAATTTACCAAGTTTAACAGTAAGGAAGACCCTCAACAACATTTAAGAGTTTGTAAGAATTCATGCTACTTAGTTACCCATGATGATTATCTTCTCCTTTGTACCTTTTCTATGTCATTATCTAGACTAGGATTAGATTGGTATAGGGCCATACCCAAACATTCCATCCTCTCTTTCACCCAATTATCCCAAAACTTCTTGGATCAATTTTTGATCAATATATCCAAGAAAATTTATATTACTGACCTCTACTCCATTTGGAAATTTTAAAATGAATCCATTTCTTATTTCATGGTTCATTACAGGAGCCTAATCAACCAACTTTCCTTTTCACTGCCTCAAATTGAGCTTATAGAGCTCTTCACCCGAGCATGTGTAAAACATATTTCATCCATATTACATGTACAAAGATTTTGAACCTTTGATAAAGCTTTTACCATGGCTCATAAACTAGAAAATAGAGCCATTGATGAAGGAAGGTTAAATTTGAAAAGTAAGAACCCAATTTACAAACCCAATGAACCCTTTTCTTCCAAACCAAATAACCAAACCAATCCCAACATTAAATATAAAAAATCCACCAACACCACTATCCTCAACAGATACACCACCACCATCTACCAACAAACAAAACCCAAAGAACCAAACCTTTTACTCCTCTAATTATTCAAATCAAAACTAAAGCAACAAAAATTGAAATAATCATAAGCAATTAACTCCAATTAGGGAGCCCTATCCTTCTAGTTTGGAAAAGTTACTAAAAGCTAATATCATCCAACTTCCACCAATTAAACCACCCCAATAGTTTGATGATTCTCACCCCATACAAGGTTGGTATAATGAGAATGGTCATTGTATCTTTCACCGAGTCTTAGGACATGACACAATAGGTGCAACACCTTCAAATACCTTATCCAATCCCTCATTGACAAGGGAGAGATTATGTTGGAAAATCCCAATGCACCATCAAACTAGGCCCTTAACATATTCTACAAGCCTTTCCCTAATCATGTTCCTTTTACCCCTTAACATGATAATAAACTAGGCCCATCTCATGAGGCACATACTATTAAAGTGGTTACTAACGAACCCATTGTTGAAAAAAATTTTACCTCAACCACCTCTTTCCCCATCCCCTTAATGTAAGGGAAGAAATTACCTTATATTCATTTGGACACCCAAACAAAGGAAGCCACAATACCCACACCTCTATTAGAGGATACCACACCTACCTTCAATATTATAAAAACATTTAATCCCTCTTTGGAATCTATCTCACAAGAGGAGATAACTCCATCCACCAAACCTCTAATTCTAGAACCTTCTGTCAGAGGTCAAGATAAAGGTAATGGAACCAAACTAGAATCTCTAACCCCTTCTTTGGTAGACCGGCCTAGCCCTTCTAAACCAACTAAAACCTCCACCGAAACAACCAAAACCTCCTCTAAATTAATTAAACCTCAAAAATATAAACCCACCAAGATAACTAAAGTGACCAAATCCCCTCTAAAACCAACAACTAAAATAACTAAAGAAGTAAAACCACCAAAAGGCCTGAAACCCCAAATTTTACCTCCCTCAACCTTACCCTCCATTTTGGGTCCCCGTCCCTCTACCTTGAACATGAAGTCCATTTTTACCAAAACGCCACCACCTTTGTTGGTCACACCTTCATAATTTCTTTCTAAGACACATTTCCTCACTACACTAACAATTCCTAAGTTACCTGTCTTGCCCTCCTCTACCTATAGCTTGCCAACCATCTTGCCTAAGCCAAAACTATCAACCAAGATTACCACTTTACCCAAGACACCTACCACCAAACCTACATCCATACAACCTTTTACTTCAACACCCAAAATAAAAACTATTAAACCTATACCGCCGTTAGCTAAATCTTACTTAACCATTCTCTAACAGTTATTAAAAACTTCTTCCTTGAGCTTACCACCCATCAAACCCTTTGACCCTTCACATACCAAACCCTCTTTGTTAAATTATAACTTGATATGTGCATACCAAAGGGCACTAGGACATGACACAAAAAACTATAAATCTCTCTAAACACTTGTTCATAACCTATATGAAGATGATGATTAATTATCAGACAAACCTCCTTCATTCCCATTGCCAATCCAGCCACCAAATCAACCCATCCAATCTTTAATCTCACCCAAAAGTAAAGAGAGCGAACCAAAGAAACCACCTAATTTATAAAAACCCCTTATCCACACTATTCACATGGTTACCCAATCTTGGGCCCAATATAAGGATAAAGGGAAGGCTAAGGTGTCCATTCCTTAGACTTACCCTACCTCAAACTCCTAAGTGAACAATACCCAATCATCTCTATATTTGAAAAAACCCAAGGTATCTATCTTAGGTGCCTCTCTATTTAACCCTCCATACCCTAACCCATATGCAATATCTATTCAAAAATCTATCGTTAAATAACTTCACCAAACTCTAGCAAAAATGAGCTTATATGAGTTAGTCTCTACCTCTTCCCATCACTGCTAAGCACTCATAGAAGTCTTGCAGTCCATCGAGGTCCAACCCAATGACCCTCAACCTCTCACCACCTTTGTTGGGGCCCTTCAAACTTCTAACCTTATCACCTTCAAAGATTTATAAATACCTTCTATTCATCCAAAGGATCCCAATCCCCCCTCTTCATTATGACATACATTAATCAAACCTACATCAAAAGGGTGATGATTGATGGAGGAGCTAGTATAAATATTATCTCCTCCCATGCCTATGAATAACTACACTTATCCATGAACATCATGTCTAAAATCACAACAGTCCTTGATTCATTTAATGATACCATGGCTACTACCTTGGGCACAATTATCCTCCATATCTATGTGGGCCATGTACCATTCCCAAACTTTTTTATGTTGTGGAAGGAGAATTCCAATACAATGTTTTACTCAAGAACCCTTAGATTCATTCCATGAGTTGTGTCCTTTGCACCTTACATTGATGTGTCAAATTTTAGCATGAAGGGCAAGTTGTGACTATCTAGGCTGACCCTAGTCCTTTCACATCTTGCAATATGACATATCAACCTAATAATGTCCTCCTTCCTCATTTATCCACCTCATAACCATCTGCTAATGACATAACCCCACCAACTAAAATTCATGACACTATCACACCAAATGTTGATGAAGCTTCTACTAGCTCATCTATCCCTTCTTCCTAGATTCCTATAGAGAACCCCATTACAACCACATTCCAATGTCTTTCCCTTAGGGAATATAGACTCTTAGCCTATTATGCCTTCTCTACTCCCCAAGAATATGGGAATCTCAGGCATGACCCTTCTTATGACCCTAACATTAGAACCATTATCCCCTTCAGGCTCCCTAACCATCAAACAAATTTCATTTATGGGGGACTTGATTGGCCACTCCTAGCCCCTACCACTAATTCATCCATTTAACCATTCACCTCTAACTTTTCCTATCTTAGCAAGCTAGAATTTGATAAGTTGTATCTTCATAGATGTACTTGGAAAGGATTTGACCTTGGTCGCTATGAATAAGGGCCTCATGATTTACCCCATATCAAAACTTTGCAACCTCATGAGTCATTTGGCCTTGGGTATGAACCACCTAAAGAAACCACCAATTCAACTTGCCACCATGGATTAAAATATCCCATCCTCACTAACCCAACCACTTTCCTCACTTGAATATCCTAACATCATCCCCCATAATTATTTTTTTAATAGTCAATACCATTAGTTTGGGCCCTCTCATCTACTAAAAGGGTGTATAAACCAAAGTCCTTCCACTCATGAACCCTAAAATGGTAGAAAATGATTCTCTTACCATCAACACCATCCAACATCAAGATGATGATTCTATTCTTACCTACCTCAATGTAGGAGATTCTTCTATCCAAAAATCCCTTCCTCTTGAAGCCTTGACCATGTCAAATTAATCTACCATAGATATCAAATTGGGCACTATAGATAACCCCTGCATTGTCAAATTAGGCTAATCACTGAATGCCAAGAAACTTCTTGACTTCTCATCTTTCCTCCAAGACCGTAACATAGTATTCACTTGGTCTTATAGTTATATGTCTAGGATTGACCCCATCATTTATACCCATAAAATAGTCAGTCATCATGATGTCAATCTTGTTAAATATATACTTTGATGCATGCATCCTCACATAGCCCTTCTCATCAAAGAAGAGATTTAACATTTCCTCTTTGTAAAATTGATTCAACCAATTGACTACCCCCAATGGGTCTTAAATATTGTACCTATCACCAAAGTCACTAACGGTCTCCACATTTTTGTGAACTTTCATGACCTTAACCTTGCCTACCCCAAAGATGACTTTTTTCTACCTAGCATTGACTAGCTTTTTGATCTCACAGTGGGACATGAGATGTTATCTCTCATGGATTGGTTTTTAGGTTATAATTAGATCTTGATTGCTCTTGAAGATCAGCATAAAATTGCCTTTACTACCCCTTAGGGAACATTTTTATATAGAGTCATGTCTTTCAAGTTAAAGAATGTCGGTACAACTTACCAACATGCCATGACTTATATCTTCTATGATATCATCTATAAGACTGTAGAAAACTCTATGGATGACCTTCTCAAGAAATTCAAACTTTGAACAGATCACTTGACTATTCTTACAATCATATCTGAATGCCTCATCCATTATTGTGTTCACTTTAATCCCAAAAAATGTATTTTTTGAGTCTTTTCTAGAAAGCTTCTTGGCTTTATCATTTCTCTTCATGGAATCAAAGTAGACCTTGCTAAATTTAGAGTAATTTTGGACATGCCACCTCTAACCAACCTATCATGTCCCCTTTTTAGGTGACATCGCTCAGAGTTGATGATTAGCCTATTATGCGACCTTCGTAGGCTGATTGGATGGATAGAGGGTCATGATGGAGATTGGCTTGGCTTCGATTTGCAGAATTCCTATAGTTGGCTTTCATTTAGGATATTTCAGACACATTTAGCTTGAGCTCCTATTATTTAGGGATATTTGACATGTAGTGGAGCACCTTTATTTTGGTATGGTCATGTGCGGAATCACTCCCTGGTATACCAGCTTCAAACGGTTCGAGGATCCAACATGTATTGAGGGAGATATTAATATTTTATTGATTTAATCAAATAATATTTATTTAGCCTATTTTTAATTATAAACCCTAATTCTAATTTAAGAAACCCTAATTAGGGCAAGCATATCTTTTTGAGGGTATAAGGGTTTCTCATGGAGGCCATTATTGATTATGCATTGATTATTGATTTTTGATATTGAAGAATTCTTCTATGAAGACTGAGCCAAGGGTTCTAAGATTCCATCTGCATTGGAGAATGTCCACTCTTCAGTGTGTGCAATTTAGAGGCTGTGAAATATCAGCTGATCTATTGCCAAATTGAGAGATAGCTTCATATAGAAGTTATCACAGAGGTTTACAAATTTGAGAGGTAACTTCATACAGAAGTTGTCATAGAGCTTTCCAAGTATTTATTTTATTAGGTTTTTGATTCAATAAATTATATAGATATAGATCTTCTGTATTAGAGAGATATATCTTCAGATCAGGGGTCCAATAGATAGGTTGTGATTTATTGGTGGCCGTATGAAGTCCGTACCAGTCTGTACAGATCCACATAGATACCGACCTCGACAGACAAAGATTCTCAGTGACCGACATCAGCCAATTGAAGACCGATGTCGGTAGAGAAGGACCAATAGAGATCGACATTATAAGTATATTGATCGACACCGATGACTGTGTGTTTGACATAACAGGCTGAGACATCCATATTCAAGCTTAATTGCCAAATTTACAAAAGCCCAAGGTTTTAAGACATAATATTTCATATTATTTTATTTGTATGACAAAGATTCAATTGTGTAATCATCTAGAAGAACAAGTGATAAGATCTGTGATTTGCTATTGAGAGACTATATTGTGGTTTATTATTTATCTTCTAAAATTATTTTGGCAAAAATTGTATCTTTGATCAAAATTTTTGCTTAGGAAAAGGAGCCCCTAAGTAAGGGACATTATAGTGGTATCAGAGCTTTTGTATTGCTATATTCCCTATTTGGTTGGGGATATTATAGTGGTATCATAGCTTTTGTGTTTCTATATTCCCTATTTGAAGGGGATATTACAGTGGTATTAGAGCCAAATTCTTACCATCTTGTTGGGCAAATTAGAGCCAAATTCCTACCAACCTGTTGGGTAGTTGGTTAGATTGAATCAGCAAACTAATCATGGGCATTCCAAGTACTTCAAATACTCAAAGACAGTGGGACTATGATATGAAGAAGTTGAAACTAAGTTTGAAGAGGTTAAATGATTTTCTTCCATACCCTACATTTGAAGACAAATCCACATGGTATATGATAGTGAATGAGGAGTGAGACTTATTAACTCCTCGAGTTCAGGAGAGGTTGTCTTTTGATTGCTTTGTTAAGCTGAGGAGAGAGCACTAAAAATCAGTTAGACAAGATAGCATCATGTCCCATGATTCTTATGAGATAGGAGATAACAGGTGTGCTACTATTAATAGGAGAAAGCTTTGCTTATACTGCAAAGATCCATATGATGCCAATCACAATTGTCATTTGAGGCCTAAGGGCAAGGCATATCATGTAATATGGGAGTATTATGACGATTTGAAATCAAAAGATTTTGAACAGCATGATAGTTCTGAGGAGTCAGAGGCAGAGGCTTCAGAGCCTAAGGTAGAGGCAATGAAGGTGGCTCACTAGGATTTTGAGAGACATGTGGATGAGCTTAGTCATGAGGATTTAGACTCTCAATTAGTTGTAAAGGATGAGGGAGCTGGAGATTGTGATGATGAGGTAGTTTCAGCAGTAGCTTCTTCAGAGTTAGATGAGGATGAGTTTGATGCTGACACTTAGAGTGTAGATGTCTACTCAGAGGTTAGTACACTGAGTGTTGATGATCTCTCAGTTATGACAGAGATTGTAGAAGAGTCCCAGGATCTGATTATTGCAAATGACACCCAAGAGAATGTAGTGGACCATTTTAAGGACTTAGTTTCACTTGTAGTTTCTTTCAGTATAGAAGAGTTAGTCAGTGATGCTACATCTTTTGATACTCTGGATGTTGATACGAGCTATGGAGTTGATTCATAGATTATGGATGGTAGTATTACAATGGTCAGTGATTCTAAGTCTATTCTTTTGGACCATGCATCAGAGGAGGATTGTAGGAGACAATCTAGCCAGTGCCACCATGTGTCTAATCAACTGAGAGTTAGTGAGCGAGACATTGCTACCACTTTCAAGCATTTCGATGTTGCTCATTAGTTGTTAGCAGTTTATGGATGGGGTTCTCCTACTAGCATTGAGTAGGGAGGTAGTTATTTGTCCTTGATAGAGATCCACTCTTTATGGGAGGCTATCCAGATTTTGAGACAGGATTATATGCAGTTGGTAGCCGACAGAGATTATCTTATGGAGTGGGGTAGCACAGCGTATGATGCATTATTGGTCAAGGAAGATAAGGTGAGTGAGCTTACTCAGTAGCTTGAGGTGACTTCTAAGATTATTAAGAGTACGCAGTTGGCTTATGAGGAGTCATAATTTCATTTGGCTGAGATGACCATAGAGTTAGAGCATTTGCGGTCTTCACCAGCCCCAGACCTAGTTCATTTGTATATTGAGGTGGTTGGTGGTGAGTACATTCCTACAGTTATTGCTAAGGAGCATGTTGTTGAGGCTGACACACATGTTCAAGATTTGGGAGTACCTGATTTTGATGAGTTTGAGATACCAGTGGAGTCGAGTCTCCAGATTGATTCTTCTCACACATATGATAGTGTGGTACTGTTCGTTGTGCCACCTTTACAGAGGGATTAGTTATGGGATGGATTGGCACCATCTTTTGTAGATGGAATTGGCAGTTTGAGTTGTCCATTCTACTTGGGTTATGATACTTCGAGAGTTTGTTTCTCATGTGTTCTTGACTATGGTATGTGTAATCTTGGAGTTTGGTTGAGTTTCATGCGCCAATTTGATTATCGATTCCTCTTTATCCTACTTCAAAGGATATTACATGAGCTTGCATTGATTGTCATCAGTATAGAGCATGACTACATTTGGGATCCAGGTGGATTGAGTGGTTCATTGTTCCGCAATTGCTTGGGGTCAAGCAATTTTAGGACGGGTAGATTGTCATGTCCCCTTTTTAGGTGACATCGCTTAGAGTTGATGATTAGCCTATTATGCAACCTTCATAGGCTGATTGGATGGATAGAGGGTCATGATGGAGATTGGCTTGGCTTCGATTTGTAGAATTCCTATAGTTGGCTTTCATTCAGGCTATTTCAAACACATTTGGCCTGAGATCCTATTATTTAGGGATATTTGACATGCAACAGAGCACCTTTATTTTGGTATGGTCATGTGTGGAATCACTCCCTGGTTCACTAGCTTCGAACGGTTCAAGGATTTGACATGTATTGAGGGAGATATTAATATTTGATTGATTTAATCAAATATAAGTTATTTAGCCTATTTTTAATTATAAACCCTAATTCTAATTTAAGAAACCCTAATTAGGGCAAGCATATCTTTTTGAGGGTATAAGGGTTTCTCATGGAGGCCATTATTGATTATTGATTTTTGATATTGAAGAATTCTTCTGTGAAGACTGAGCCAAGGGTTCCAGGATTCCATCTGCATTGGAGAACATCCACTCTTCAGTGTGTGTAATTCAGAGGCTGTGAAATATCAACTGATCTATTGCCAAATTGAGAGATAGCTTCATACAGAAGTTATCACAAAGGTTTACAGATTTGAGAGGTAACTTCATACAGAAGTTGTCACAAAGCTTTCTAGGTATTTTTTTATTAGGTTTTTGATTCAATAAATTATACAGATATAGATCTTCTATATTAGAGCCATATATCTTCAGATCAGGGGTCCAACAGACAGGTTGTGCTTTATTGGCAGCTGTACGAAGTCCATACCGGTCCGTATAGATCCACACAGATACCGACCTTGGTAGACAGAGATTCCCAGTGACCGACATCGACCGACTAAAGACCGATGTTAGTAGAGAAGGATCAATAGAGACCAATGTCGACAGTATATCGACCGACGCCGGTGACTGTGTGTTTGACATAGTAGGCCGAGATGTCTAGATTCAAGCTTAATTGCCAGATTTGCAAAAGCCCAGGGTTTTAAGATAGAATATTTCATATTATTTTATTTGTATGATAGAGATTCAATTGTGTAATCATCTAGAAGAACAAGTGATAAGATCTATGATTTGCTATTGAGAGAGTATATTGTGGTTTATTGTTTATCTTCTGAAATTATTTTGGCAAAAATTGTATCTTTGATCAGAGCTTTTGCTTAGGAAAAGGAGCTCCTAAGTAAGGGACATTACAGTGGTATCAGAGCTTTTGTATTGTTATATTCCCTATTTGGTTGGGGATATTACAGTGGTATCAAAGCTTTTGTGTTTCTATATTCCATGTTTGAAGGGGATATTACACAACCTTAAGCAAATATGTAACCTATAGGAAAAAATTCAATCCATTCATTGTTTCATTTCCCAACTTTTAGATCAATGCCAAATTTTCCATCACATTCTGAAGCAGGATGTCTCTTTAAAATGAAATGATGATTATCAAAAGGCCTTTGATTTTCTAAAATAATACCTTTTATCACCACCTATCCTCACCCCTCCTAAGGATGGCCACCTTTTTACCTATATATCTCTGCTACCAACCATTCCCTAGGGGTAATGTTGGCTCACCGAGATGAACAACACAAAGAGAAAGTCATATACTACATTAGATACATGCTTATAAAATATGAGACTCAGTATACACATATCGAGAAACTCTACTTAGCATTGACCTTTGTGGCCACTAAAATCTTCCACTACTTTCTTAACCATAAAACCTATATCATCATTAATATCGACATGTTTAAGTACATGCACTCTAAACCATACCAAAATCAATATATGGCCAAGTGGCTCATGTTCCTAGCTAAATTCAACCTTAAATTTATCCAATATAAGTCAATTAAAGGGTAGGTCATTATTGACCAATTGGTTGAAGTGCCTTTACCAAACAACCAACCACCTCTTCTTGCCTTTCTAGATGAAGCTATCATGACTCTTTTTCAAGAGGATGACATAGTCTACCAAATGACCATGTTATTCAATGGCTCAAAGTGCCAAAAAAGAGGAGGTGCTGGAGTTATCCTCATTTCTCTTGATGGTGAACCCCTTCCTCTCTCCTTCAAACTTGACTTTGAATGTACTAATAATATGGTTGAGTATGGATCCCTAATGATAGGTCTCCAAACTACTCTAGCCTTAGGAATTAAGACAATCCATGTCTTTGGTGATTCTTATTTTGTGGTCAACTAGGTTAGTAGATCTTATCAATGTAAGAATTATGTCTTTCAAAAATATAAAATTTTAGTTGAAAAACTCTTAACATCATTCAAACATTACCTGATCTCATTTATTCCTCGATCTACCAACACATTCACATATATGATGGCTTGCCTTGATTTCTAGATCCCTTCTTAGCCTTCCAATTCCAAATTCATTATCACCATTCATCATTTAACCACTCCCTCCTATAGCCAATCTGATGTCCCTATTGTTTGTAGTGTAGAGGAATCCTCACCTGACATTTGGTATGACCAAACTCTTAACTACCTTAACCTAGGCATCATTCTTCTCAACCTCTCTAGGAATTCCCAAAGAGCCTTTGTTCAGAGTACCTCTCATTATACCATATTAAGGGGGATCCTTTATAAATGTGGTTTCAATGGTCTCCTTCTTCAATGCCTATGTATCCATGAAGCTTCCCATACCATCAAGGAAACATATGATGAGATCTATGGGGGACACTTTAGCAGTGTAGCAATCACTAAATGTATCCTTTACCTTGGCTATTATTGGCCCACCCTCAACCAAGACTATTATGATTATGTCAAAAAGTGTGTAAAATGTCAACAACATACTAATTTACATCATGTTTTAGCTAATAGCCTCCATGTATCTAAGGAATTCTAGCCTTTCTCTCAATGGGGGCTTGATCTCATTGGGGAAATTAACCCCATTCTTCACAATGGCATAACTCCATCACCATAGCCACTAAATATTTCACCAAGTGAGTAGAATTTATCCCTCTTATCTCGACCAAAGTGGAGAAGATTATTGACTTTATCAACCATCATATCATTTTTTGTTTTAGTGTTCTTCATAAGATTATCACTAATAATGGTAAATCTTTCAAAAAAAATCAAGTCTAAGGGTTATGTGATGCATTTGACATCGATTTAATCTTTTCCTCACCTTACCATCCACAAGCAAATGGATAAGTGGAAGCTATAATGAAATTACTTCAATAATTAAGTATAATATCATAATTATATCCAAATATGACTAAAATATATCCAAATATATGATAATATATAAGCCACTTTGAGGGGGAAACCTCCACAAGCTTCAATAAGAGCAAAATTCACAATATGATGATAAATGATTACCCACTACCTCCTATATATAGTTTATCTAGGCCATGGTTACTCCATAGGCTGACCTACTAATCAAAAGAAAGCATAGATAAATGTAATATAACATCAAAGAAGGATAAGTAAGCCACAAGTCAACTAATACTATCCTCATACATGTGATAGGTTAGGGGCGTACCATGCCCTTCCCTTTCAAACCAATGTTGTCCTCAATGTTGAATAACTCTGGATGTTGTTGTAGAGAATCTTCACCTTCACAAGTTGCATTTTCATGGCTTTGGTTTTTCCACTTGATCAAATATTCCCTAATCTCTCTAGTTCTCAACCTCTTAGTACGTGTTTAGAGGATCTTCTTTGGTTCCAAAATGACTTGTCCTTCTTCATCTAGTTCTAAGAGATCTCTCTAGGTAGAAACTTTATATCCAATGACCTTCTTCAAATAGGAAACATGAAATACTAGGTGTATGTGAGATGAATGAGGTAACTCGAGCTTGTAAGCCACACTTCCAATTTTTTGTATAACTTGATAAGGGCCATAATACTTAGGAGTAAGTTTGTTGTCCTTTTTCTATTGCTTTAAGGACATCTGCTTGTAAGGCTACAAATGAACAAATACCCAATCACCCACCTCAAAATTTCACTCACTACGGTGTTGATCTACTTATTTCTTCATCCTATTTTATGCCAAGGCCAAATTCTCTCTCAAACTAGCTATTGTTGATTTAAAATTGTGCTTTGTAATAAACACCAACAATGGGAAGTTTCAAGATGTGGGAATTGTAACTTGAAACAACCTCCAAATTTTAGAGAAGCTGGTTCTTCTTCAAATCAAATGTATACTAGGAAAAGGGATAGGAATTTTAATCAAAAACACAAATGCAAGAAAGAAAATCTAATCTATGGCAATGCGCCTGAATGTAGTTCAACCTTAATCCTGAGCACAGTGAGACTATATGTAAGATTCATTTATATTTAAGAGCAAACAAGTGCATGATCAATGTAAAAGATGGAAACAATAGAAACAGAGGCTCATATCATAGATTACTTTTGTAGTGATACAAAAAATATTAACAAAGGCATAGGGTTCAATCTTCTTATTTGAATTTTCCAGTCACATAAGAGGCACATAAACATGCACAGTTACATAAACCTTCCAACTTAAGAAGATAGAACAAAATCAAATGATATTACTTAGTCACAGCTCTAGAAAGTTTAAACTCTTTACAATAATTCTCTCAAAAAATTCTCTTTGGTTTCTCCCCCCCTATATAGTGATATTTGCACCCTTATTTATAGCCGTGGATTCACTCCAAATTATCTGCTTGTTCCCAATCTAATGGCCCAACTAAAATCTAAATGAACTAGAAGTGTCTAACAAAAGATATTTTATAGATTCTGAAATGCTTTGTCTTCTGGCAGTTTATTTGCTAAAATAGATTGTAGGATGCTCCCATCTCTTAATGCTAGATAACACTTAGCCAATTCCTTGAAAACCTTCTTATTACTTTATGAGACACTGGAGGATGACACTTGGTGATTTCTATAACACTTATCAAAGACACACATCATTTTCCACATAACTTATACTCCTTTTGTGTCTTTGCTAATGAGTGTTCCACCTTTGACACCTGTCACAATCTCCTTCCTCAAAACCTTAACAATTTAACATAAATAAGACCCACATAATTTCTTACATGAGTAACTTTAAGAGGGGCACAATGACAAGTGGCAATCTCTGTTGCTTCATTAAAGGACACATGGCAATCTCTACTTTACTTATCTGGGGTTACATGGTGGTCTCTGCTACTTTTAGCTATCCTCTTAGAAACCTGTAGAAGGTAACACATGGCAGTCTCTACTTTACTCTATTTATACCATAGAAACAATCAGGTCTCATTTCATATTTACACAGATAGCGACACCTGACAGCTTTCACTTGCATCAAAAACAACACTTAAGACCCACCACAGTCTTTGTTATATTAGTGAAGCAAAATGAAGATAATTTAGATCTCAACACATGGTGGCTTCTGGTCTCTTCTATTGGGATATGTGGCATCTTCCATCACTTTTAGAAAAGCAAAATTGAGACCTTCCACGATTGCCACTTGGCACTTTTTGCATGATCCTGATACTTAGCTTTTGAAACCTTCTGCTGAAAAGAGATTTGGAATGTAGATGCCGATATAAAACGTAGATGCTGACACTTGTCATGCTCCACTGAGTTGCTATGAGGTATGTGGTAATCTCTACTGATTTACTGAAATTATGAAAAGTGCCTTAGACGATGACACTTGGCAGCTTTTGCTTGACTTCAACACTTAGACAAAAATGCAAAATTTTGCAATGCACAACTGAAAATTAGAATGAAACGTAGAGTAATTTTTTTGCTCTATAGTTTTGGTGACCCTAAGGACTTTTGAGCCTGCTCAAAAAGAAACCATAATTTCCCGCATATAAAAATGTGGCAACAATCACAACTTTAATAAGGTCATCTGATAAATAGACCATTCAGCATCAAATAGCCCCTACTTATTTTGCAACTCCTAGAAAGCTAAATCAAGGTTAATTATGTCCTTGTGCAAAAAACCTAAAAAATATGAACTACAACCTTCAATTGGAATTCAAGCTGGATCAAAACAACTTCCACTTCCGGCACTTATGAATCAAACACATCTAGGGAATTATGGATATTTGAGACAGACTTAATGTGTCGAGAGTCTTGAAATTTTTGAAAAGATTCTGAGCCACAGCCACGTGCTCAAAGAACACCTATTTAAAAGAGAAAGCAGGAAAGAAAAAATGGGAAAATAGAGCAACACAACTGAAAGAAAACTACTATATACAACTAACTAGGTATATTTGCCTCCCTCCTAGATCAAAAGGAAAATTTCTCAAGTTTCCTTCATGGTGAGAAGACTTATGGTGCCAGACAAATGGTTGAATGGGATGGAGTTCTGGTGACTTGCTCATCCTGCTTGCCACCTTGATTGGCATGCATCTGAGTGAATCAGAGTCAAACATGCTTCCACTATATACATATTCTTCTTGTTCTTTAAAGCTTGTAAAATGCTAGTTCTTCATACTAGCATGTCTCATCAAGAAATCAATGGTTATTAGCTCATCACCATAAGCCCTTGGATATACCTTATTGATTGGCTTATCTCCTTCTGCTTCATTCTCAGGTTCTATTACATGATCATCCTCCTTGATGACTTCAACCTCTTGAAAGGATAAGTCTGAAAGCTTGCATCCCCTCTACATACTTATTTGATACTCAATGTTGTCTTCTCCACATCTGGCCAACTCATGGCCTTCTTGAAGAATAGTGTAACCTGCCCCAATGACTTGATCAAGGAAGTGTCCATGCTCCTCCATATCTTCTTGCAAAGTGAGAAAAAAGTCAGAAATTATCTCTTCTTCATTAGAGATTAAGGCAAAATATTGTGACTTGTCCTCTTGTTCATCAAATAATGTACCTATGGTGATTTCCTCCTCATCTGCACTCATGAAATATACTTGACTAGCCATGAACTGAGTATACTCCTCTTTACTTGCTTCCTCCAAAATATATTCCTCTTTGAAAAGGGATAAAGAAGAAGATTGATGATTATACATATGCAAAAGAGGAGATAATTCTTGAGCTAGAATTGAATGATTCTCTTCTTTCCATTTGTACATCACTTCATCTATATTAGATGTAGCTTGATATCTCTCTTGGAGGGATGTAGATGAGGTGTGTTCAAATGTAGGATCTTCTGCTTGATCATCATCATGAATGAGAGCAACCTCAACCTCTTCAAGGCTTTGAGCAAAACCTTTCTCTTCCTTTCTACCCCATGATTCCATTATTTGTTTCTAACTCATGACCTTGTGACCAGAACTTTTCCCTTGGGAAGAGGTAGCAATTTTATCTTCTTCAAGATCCTTAGCTGATTCATGATTTTCCCTCTTCCAACTCAGAATTTGGACATCATGTTGAGAGATCTGAGGATTGGTAAAAGAGGTATTTTTTGGTGTAGGCTCCTCTCTCAGGTCTAAAATCTCTATCTCTCTTTCTCTAAGCAATCTCATCTTTGCCTCTAATTCCTCAATTTGCTTAGCTAGATTTTCTTGAAAGAGTCTTTCTCAGAGCTCATAGGAATCATCATAGAAGTAGGGAGTGCATGAAGGCCACAATGAAAAACTAGAAGCTTCTTGAGGAAGGGTGGGAGGGACTTGAGGGGGAAGTGAGGGTTTAGATTCCACTTCCCTTGCTGCCAACATAGACTCAACATTATTGGGGAAAGGACCTTAACAAGTTTGACTTGGCTCATGAGCAGGGGCTGCATATATCTGATATGAAACTTGTGGCAGTGGATATGTAGGTTGATAGACTTGGTAAGGCTGTCTCTCATGAATACTCAGATTCTCTTCTAAAAATGCAATAAATCCACACACATCCAACATCTCATTTATAAGCCTTTGCCAATTGGCTCTTTCAATGGGAGCCCATTCACTCTTAACTAGATTTAGTGCATTTCTCACTTGATGGATGCCATGATCAGGGATTTCTTGGTAGAATCCCCTTCTGGCATCAAGCTCGACTACATTCTTTTTATATACTATCAGTGCTTGTTTGAAGGTGGAAATGGGTTGATTGGCAAAGAGATTAGGTTGATCAAAAATATATGGAGCATAAGGCCCATAGTTTTGAGTAATGAAATTGTACATACCGAATGGTGATTTCTTGATGATACCAGGACTGCTTAACCGACTGATTCAACTCAAATTCACCATTGGTGTTGATAAAATAAAAACCTCCAAAGGCTGGTTAGCCAAAGAACACACCAAAAATTCTTCAACTCCTTGAAAGATTCGTCCCATCGAGCATGCCAAAAATTGTTGATGATTTAAAATTGTGCTTTGTAATAAACACCAACAATGGGAAGTTTCAAGATGTGGGACTTGCGACTTGAAACAACCTCCAGATTTTAGAGAAGTTGGTTCTTCTTTAAATCAAATGAATACTAGGAAAAGGGATAGGAATTTTAATCAGAAACACAAATGCAAGAAAGAAAATCTAATCTATGGTGATGCACCTGAATGTAATTCAACCTTAATCCTGAGCAAAGTGAGACTATATGTAAGATTCATTTACATTTAAGAGCAAACAAGTGCATGATCAATGTAAAAGATGGAAATAATAGAAATAGAGGCTCGCAACATAGAATACTTTTGCAGTGATACAGAAAATATCAACAAAGGCATAGGGTTCAATCTTCTTATTTGAATTTTCCAGTCACATAAGAGGCATAGAAACATGCATAGTTACATAAACCTTCCAAATTAATAAGATAGAACAAAAGCAAATGATATTACTTAGTCACAGCTCTAGAAAGTCTAAACTCTTTACATAATTCTCTCAAAAAGTTCTCTCTAGTCTTGCCCCCCCATCTGGTGATCTCTGCACCCTTATTTATAGCCTTGGATTCACTACAGATTGTCTACTTGTTCCCAATCTAACAGCCCAACTAAAATCTAGAAGAACTGGAAATGTCTAACAGAAGATATTTTATAGATTTTGAAATGCTTTGTCTTCTGGCAGTTCATTTGTTGAAACAGATTGCAGGACACTCCCTTCTCTTAATGCTAGATAACACTTAGCCAATTCCTTGAAAACCTTCTTATTACTTTAGGAGACACCAGAGGATGACACTTGGTGATTTTTGTAGCACTTATCAAAAACACGTGGCATTTTCCACATAACTTATACTCCTTTTGTGTCTTTGCTTATGAGTGTTCTACCTTTGACACCTATCGCAATCTGCTTCCTCAAAACCTTAACAATTTAACAGAATTAAGACCCATAGCATTTCTTACCTAAGTAACTTTAAAAGGGGCACAAGGATAGGTGGCAATCTCTTCTGCTTCATTAAAGGACACATGGAAATCTCTACTTTACTTATCTAGGGTTACATGGTGGTCTCTGTTTCTTTTAGCTATCCTTTTAGAAACTTACAGAAGGTGACACATGGTAGTCTCCACATTACTCTATTTATACCATAGAAATAATTAGGTCTCATTTCATATTTACATGGATAGTGACACCTGGTGGCTTTTGCTTACTTCAGAAACAACACTTAAGACCCACCACAGTCTTTGTTATATCAGTGAAGCAAATGAAGATAATTTAGATCTCAACACGTGGTGGATTCTACTCTCTTCTACTGGGATACATGGCATCTTCCATTGCTTTAAGAAAAGCAAAATTAAGACCTTCCATGATTGTCACTTGGTGCTTTCTACCTGATCCTGATACTTAGCTTTTGAAACCTTTCACTGAAAAGAGATTTGGAATGTGGATGCTGATATGAAACGTGGATGCTGACACTTGTCATGCTCCACTGAGTTGCTATGAGGTACATGGAAATCTCTACTGCTTTACTAAAATTATGAAAAGTGCCTTGGACGATGACAATTGGCAGCTTTCGCTTGACTTTGACACTTTGACAAAAATGCAAAATTTTATAGTGCACAACTGAAAATCAGAATGAAACGTAGAGTAATTTTTTTCTCTACAGTATCCAAAACCTCTTATTGATGTTGAATGTGCTCTTCCACATCTTGAACCTTGGTGTATACCTATAATGAAGAAGTGATGGAAGGTGGATGGTAGCCATATAGTGCTAGAAATGGAGGCATTTTAGAAGAGGTATGGAAAGATGTGTTATACCACCATTCTGCAAGTGGTAGCCATTTAACCCAATGTTCTTGTTTATCTAATACAAAACAATGGAGATACCCCTCTAGAAATTTGTTAACCACTTCAGTTTGTCCATCAAATTAGGGGTGGTAAGATGAGCTATGAGCTAGCTAAGTACCCAAAGAAGAAAATAGTTCAGTCCAAAAATTACTAGTGAAAATAGGATCATGATCACTTACAATTATTTTTGGGGTTCCATGTAATTTGAGAACTGCTTCCATAAAAATAGTTGCTACTGTACTTGCTGAAAATGGGTGTGAGAGAGCACAAAAATGGGCATATTTTTTAAGCCTATCCATAATGACCAAAATAACATTCTTACCTTTAGAACAAGGCAACCCAATGATGAAATCCATGGAAACCTCCTCTCACCTTTGACTAAGAATTGCTAACGGTTGTAATAGACCTGGGGTCTTAACTATTTCACCTTTATTCAGTTGGCATATCAAGCATTCTTCCACAAAATTTTGTACATCTCCCTTGATTCCTTCCCAAAACAATTCTTTCTTAATTATATGATAAGTTTTCAAGAACCCTGAGTGTCCCCCAATTGGAGATGCATGCATCTCTGCAAGAATCTTATGCTTAAGCTCTAAATTTTTACACAAGTATAACCTACCCTTATACCAAGGACATTACCTTTCCATTCAAATTTGTCAGAGGATAAATTACCTTGCTAGAGATTCTGAATCAAAACCTATGTATCCTTGTCTTGCTCCCATTCTAACCTAGCTTCATCCACCCAATCTGCTTGCAACATGGACATTGCACAAATTAATGCTTCTATGGATGCATCCCGTCTAGATAGTGCATCTGATACTACATTATCTTTACCCTTCTTGTAGATGATTTCAAAATCATAACCCAACATTTTGGTTACCCAATTTTATTGTTCCTTAGATGATAATATTTTCTCCAAAAAGTATTTGAGACTATCATGATCCGTTTTAACCTTAAAATGTGTACCCATCAAATAAGGCCTCCATTATTTAACTGCATGAAGAATAGCCATCATTTCTTTCTCATAGATAGGTTTTTGTAGATTATTACCTTTGAATTGATGGCTTTCAAATGTAATGGGTCTTCCTCCCTGCATTAGTACTACCCCCAATCTAGACCCAGAATCATCACATTCAATAATGAAAGTCTATGAGAAGTCTGGAGTAGCCAAAATTGGAGTGGTGCACATAGTTACTTTTAGTTGCTCAAATTCTTTGGTTGCATCATCATTCTAATGTAAATCATCCTTCTTTAGCAATGTAGTGAGTGGAGTTACTATGTTGCCATAACCTTTCACAAATATTCTATAGTAACTTGTTAGTCTAAGGAACCGTCGAAGGTTTTTGAGAGTTTTTGGCATGGGCCATTCCATTATCACTTTGATCTTCTAAGGATCAACTTTGACACCTTCATGGGAAATAATGTGATTGAGGTACTCTACCTCCTATACTCCAAAAGCACATTTAGATGGCTTCGCATAAAGTTGGTGCTTCTCCAAAACTATCAACACTTGTTTCACATGTTGTAGATGTGCTTCCCATGTCTGACTATAAATCAATATGTCATCAAAGAAAACTAGAAAAAACTTCCTTAAAAATGGCCTAAAAATAGTGTTCATCAAGATATAAAAAGTAGATGGTGCATTTTTAATACCAAAGGGCATTACCAAAAACTCATAATGGCCCTCATGTGTTCTAAAAGTAATTTAATGAACATCTTCAGCCTTGATTCTAATTTGATGGTACCCTGAGTGAAGATCCAATTTTGTGAAATAATTAGCACCATGAAACTCATTAAGTAAATCATCAATTACTAGAATAGTAAACATATCTTTGATGGTGTACTTGTTTAGTTCCCTATAATTTGGGCACATCCTCCATGTGTTATCCTTCTTCTGCACCATGACCACTGGTGAAGAATATGCACTTTGGCTATGCTTGATGATCCCTGCCTCCAGTATCTCATGGACCATCTTTTCAATTTCACTCTTTTGTGCATATGGATATCTATATGGTCTGATATTTGGTGGTTGACTACCTAGAATTAGTTGAATGGCATGATCGTGTTCTCTTTTTGGTGGTAGTCCTTTTGGCATGGCCCTAAAAATAAATGAGTGGTCCTCAAGAATTATTTGTAGATCATGATGTGTAGATACCTATGTGGGTTGAAATTATATGGAGTATAATCATGCAATAATTCCCTCTACCCCCTTTTTTAGCATCTTGGTCATCTGATGTGAACTAATTAATTACAGAGATTTTTCATGTAATCCACGTAGTTCAATTTTCTTACCTTCAGAATGAATGTGCATGAATAGTTCTTGGAATTTCACCTCAATGGTACCTAAGGTTGTGAGCCATTAGACTCCCAAAACATAGGAGAGTAAAGATTGAACCCACCCATAGTAAGCTTAATATTATGGCATTTGCCTAAACAATTAATTGTGCCACCATCTGCAATCATGACCTAAAATTATGGTGTTGGGTAGATGAAACAATTCAATCGAGTGGCCAACTTATGGTTTATAAAGTTATGTGTGCTCCCTAAATCAATCAACACTGTCACCTTTTGTTTCTTGAGGAAACCCACCACCTTAAGAGTTTGTGGAGTGCTAATACCTGCAAGTGCATGACAAAAGATTGTAGGTTGGGAATCTTTAGGTACCTCCTCTATATCTTCCTCATCATCATTGGAGGCATCATCTACTTCTTCATCTTCATTTGGCCCCTCAATGTAGAATAAATTATTCTTAGCACACATATGTCCTTTACTCCACTTGCTATCACAACCGAAACATAATCCTTTTGCATGCTTCTCTTCAATTTGCTAAGGGATCAATCTAGTAGGTGGAGGAAATGTTGGTGACGATATGCTACGATCTTTGAAGTGAGTGAATGGTTGCTTCTTATTGGCTATGAATTTTTCCATAGATCTATGTGACATGATAATAGAATCAGAAATCTTAAGTGGATTAAACATGCATACTTCATGTTGAATGTGGTCCTTGAGTCTACCCAAAAATAGGTCATTCAAGTTTACTTCAGAAATTGTCTCCACATGTAAGGACAGGTTCTAAAAATGATGAATATAATCCTTGGCAGAGCTAGTTTGTCATAATTTTACTAGTTAGCTTAATTAATTCTCTATCACACTATTTCCATAGTGTAATTGTAGCTCCTCTGTAAAAACTGACCAAGTGACATTGAGAGTCATCTTTTTTTTTTGAGCACACAACCATCGATACCAAATGAATTGATCAGGTTCAAAATACAAGGATTCCATGGTAACCTTTTGTACACCTAGAATCTGATGTAGGTCAAAAAAAATCTCCATTTGGTTGATCCAATTGAGTGGATCTTTTCCATCAAATTTGCGCATATCCACCTTTGGTAATAGGTTCCTTTGTGGCCATGGAATTAGATTTGAAGTAGACAGGTTAGGAGAACCACCTTTGTGGGTTTTTGAAATAGAGTTAGATTGATGATTTGACTGATTAATGTTCAAATCCATCATGATATCTCCCAAAATATATTGTATGGATTGCATATTAGATTTTATGTCTTGCACCTCACTCTGAATGCCTTGCACACTATAGTCAAGCTGGCTCACTTTGTGATCTATGTCAAAAAATCCTTGTACAAAGGGTATAATACATCCCCCTTCTAACTCCATCTATTCCTTGTTAGGAGTTTTACCTGGAGTTTCAACACCCTTTCCTCAGCCTCGAGTTTGTGGACCTGCCATAAAAGGGTTTTACGATGTCGACCCTTATTGGCACTTTTGACCCAACTTTAACCAAGCGATTTTGGAATTATGTCAGCCTCAAATAAAAATATACAAAGAATATAACGTATCCAAATTTTTCTAATCTTTCTAAAAATGTAAATAACTCGAAAAAAGTCTTTGAATTGCACACTATAGAGCAATTTTATGAAAAAACATAAACTAGAGATAACTTTTGTAAAATAGATCCAAATGAGCTGAAATTTTAATGGAAGCTTAATTTGATTATTTATCACCTCCAGTAAAAATTTTTAATGTAAATTATCAACTATTTTTTATATATCACAAAATTTAAAAATTTAGTGTTTTACCCACAAGATTGCCCAAATCGTAGCTCTGATACCACTTGTAATGTAATTACTTCAATAATTAAGTATAATATCAGAATTATATCCAAATATGACTAATATATATCCAAATATATGATAATGTATAAGCCACTTTGAGGGGGCAACCTCCACAAGCTTCAATAAGAGCAGAATTCACAATATGATGATAAATGATTACCCACTACCTCCTATATATAGTCTATGTAGGCCATGGTTACTCCATAGGCCAACCTACTAATCAAAAGAAAGCATAGATAAATTTAATATAACATCAAATAAGGATAAGTAAGCCACAAGTCGACTAATACTATCCTCATACATGTGATATGTTAGGGGCATAGCAGAAGCCTCTAACAAAATCCTTAATAAAATGCTCACCAAAGCCATCAGTGCTTCAAGTCAAGATTGGCACTTGCATATCCCATTCACTTTATGGGCCTATCATACTAGAATTTGAACCTCTATGGGTGCTACCCATTTATCTTTAGTATTTGGAATAGAGGTAGTCCTGTCTCTTGAAGTCCAAATCCCCTCTCTTCACATATCTTTGCAAGAGCTTATTTCTGAGGATGATTTTTATCAACACCATTTATCTCAACTTGAGCTAGTTGATGAGCATCATTTATTATCCCTCAGCCACCTCTACATATACTAAGAGTATATCAAACATGCTTATAAAAAACACCTCAAACAATGGGACTTCAATATTAGAGACATCATCCTAAAGAAAAACCAACACATGACCAACATGGAAAAGAGTAAACGAGGCAAGTTTAATCTTAATTGGATTGAACCCTACATAATTACCCATAAGTATGGATTAGGAGATTATCATTTTTCCTCTCTCAAAGGAAAACTAGAACCTGAGCCCCCCAATTATTCACATTTATATCCATTTTTCTATTAAAGAATGATCAAGCTCACTCCTTTTGTCTAACATAAGCTCATCCCTTGGTTATGAGACTTTAACCTTCACCCATCTTTCTCCTTTCCTTTTGAGTAAAATTGATTACAACATAGAACCATGTGATTAACCATCATAGTCATAGCCTAATTCTAAATGTGGGTACCATGGATCTACCCATATCATGGTTCTCATGTATAATTTTTGTGTCTAACAAGATGGAATCCTATGGTCATTGTCTCTCAAAACCACACCCTTTCACATATCATTGAATTTATTGTGTAAAAGTTTTTCCCTCATAAAGGTAAACCTCTAAACCTAATTAGACTTGTCCATATCTAAACACATTGGATCTAGACATAATTTGGATACCAAAATACTACTTGGGTCAATATCTTAATCATTACAGACTATTCTCTCAAAGGGCAACTACCCAAAAACAAAATAAAAATTTCCAAATGTAAGGTAGACCACTCCCTTAAAGGATGGATCAGTTAACTTTCTCAAAAGTAGAGAAATTTTTTAGAAGCTTCCTGCATTGATCAACTTCCCATATATAATAATAAAGCAAAATACCCACTATATAAACAAATTTCAAAGCTACAATCGACTCTCAAGTATCATAATAAGTTATAAACCACAACCAATTTTCACATATAGACTTCCTGTATTTATCAATCTACATCTAACATATGATATGGACTTGTCTGTTACCATTATTAGGTCACCTATAGAAGGGGAAAACTAATTCATATGAGGTTATCATACATATCACCCATTACCCTTCACACCACCTATCAATCATTTTCCCTTTAAACTATCTATAAATCAAGGGATGTAGAGATTAGTTGACACCATGTGATCAAGAAACTTTTTTTTATCAACTAACAACCATTCATGCACAAAATTTCAAGGGTTTATATTCATTAATCTAATCCCACTTTGAGTCTCTTTTCAGTCCTTGTCAAAACAAAGCTCATGTCTTATTCTTATCTTATTGTGATTGGTTGATGTTTTCATCATGAATTTTACCATCCAGTGTTGCAACAACAATAATCATTCTTTTTACATTAAGCAAGAATACAACAACCATAACCATATCACCCATAACCATAACATTCATAAGTATCCACATAACCTTAAGTATGATAACATTCGATTAATGACATCTAATACATTTTGTAGATGTTTACAACAAACTATGAAATATTTTATTTAGGGTACAAGGAGTATCATGACACATACACATTCATCATATTACACACACATTTCCTAAAGCACATGCATACATTATTTTCCTACCTAAGCATCATATCAATTATCTGGTGAATCTAGATTTGTGTTCATCGATCCTTCTACTTGATTACTCCCTAAACTATCATCCATACCATTCCCTATCTCAATAACCACTAAAGGGTATACTCTATTCTCCTCTCTAACATGCATCCCCAAATGATGAGAATCATATTCCACTCTAGGTCTTTCACCCCACTCACCTATCACAACCATTGTATCCCTCTGCTCTAGTTATTCTGCTTGCATAGGTACCATTGGTTGTTGCCTTAGCACACATCCCATTGGACAGTGAGGGTTCCCTCTATAGATAGGTTGATGATCATGTTCTCTAGCCCTACATCTTACATAGTAAAATTCTTGCCTTCTTCATTACTATGGAGGTAATATTTTAGGCTCAATCTTAGGCCATGGGTGCCTTTCCTCTTATTTTTAATCTAATAATACTTCCATCATCACCATTACATATTGTAGTATTTGATACATCTACACATTCACCATATTGATTAGTTTAGGTCATGAGGGTTATTGATTATCTCCACCATTGTTCCCATTATTCACCATCTTCAACCTTATGTAGTTCTCTGCACTCTCTATGACCTATAAAACCAAATAACTCAAGTATAGACATTCATCCTTATCATGATTCTTTAAATAGAATACCTGACCATTCTTCCTCACTAACATGATTCTCCATTCTACTAATTGGGAAGGTCATATGATGTCATTGATTCCCTTTAATAGTCTTCCCACTTGAAACAATCATGTATACTTACCTTTTTGTATGGACACATCACCCTCGATCTAATTGGTCATCTCAATAAAGCCATTATGCACCATCATGATAAATATTTGTTGCTCTTATCATCTGATCTGCATCTGATATCTTTCATTGATTTGTCATCTTGAAATCCTTATATACCTAGTGGTCATTTGCATCATTTTCACCTTTATCCTAGTTGATGTAAATTGGCTTCCAACCATGGGCCACTATAATGATCATTCCTCCACAAGTACCACTATTGTTGGTGGTGGTAACTCCCAAATGTTTGCCACTATATAAACTATTCCATTAGAGGTAGGTTGTCATGAATTCATGATAAGACATTTACCTTCCTGTCCCCTCTACCCTCCTTTTACTACCATCCAATTACCATAGGCTCTGAATGTCATACCCTAACCATTGGTAGTGCTTTCTTGAGCATGGTAGTCTTTTCTTTTGTGCTAATTGAGTGTTCATCTATGGTAGGGGAATGATCACCTTTTCCAATTGTATAACCAATATCCTAGACCATGTAGCTACTTACTACTAGGGTCTCTTCTAAGTGAAACCCCAAGTCATCAGTTTTAATTAACTGGGATAGAGGATACAAACATGGCCACCTTTCATCTAGCTTACCCATGCAGCTCTTGGGTCAAGTAAAATCCATCCTCTATCATTCACCACCTTTCCAATTTTATTCCTTATATAATCTACTTGATCATCAAATAAATTATTTGTAGGTAATCACTTCCATACTTCCCTTAAACTTGGCTCATAGTGGTGATAAACCTTGGCCAAAGTGACTATGTAGATTCAAATAGACACCCACCTCCTAAAACTCATCTTGTAGTGATAGATGATGACACTATGCTTATACCCTTACACAATTTCAAAAGGTGTAACTTCCTCATGAAGGCATCTCTTCTTTGGCTTAGCTCCATCATAAGACATTTGTGATGCTTAGCCTTTTTCTACCCACTTATTTATCCTACCCTATCCATCCATGTCTTCTCCTCCTAATGCATGTGGGATTATTGTGGTGATTATTCACCTATCTACACCCTTCCCCATCACCTTTAACAAAATGTAAATCCTCTATCAGTCCAAAACCACCCACTTATTTTTCCTACCCTTGTTGAACTACATTGGCTTGATGTCTATGGACTATGTAGGTGATGCTTCACTTCTAAGGGTATCTCAGCCACTAACCACTAATTCCCCTCCCCTTTTTCTTCTCACTATTTTCCACCACTAACAATTCCCTCTTGCTTAGGGCATCCTACATAAAAAAAAGTTTTTAATTATTTCTTAAGCATCTTTATGTTTTAACACCATCTAATTCTTCCTTTTAAGTCTTTCCCTAATTTTTAGGAGAACTACATTGGCATGAGGTATTTTTGGACTATGTAGGTAGCACTCAATTACTAAGTTCAGCTTAGCTACATCTTTTATTTTGTTTCCTTCTCACCTAAAATCTCTTCCTCCACTTCTCTACCTATATCCTCACCACCTCCCTCCCTTTAGTTTTTTAATCTCTTTTAACCAATTTTCTATCTTGTCAATCTCTTTAACATAAGAGTTGATAAACTTCCTCATTGGCCCCTCTTATCTCCTATAAAACCACCACCTACTCTACCTTGCTAGCCTCCCCATCACCTTTCCTTGTGCATACTTCACAGATCACTCCCTCACCCACTTTTCATCTCTCTCTCTCTCTCTCTCTCTCTCTCTCTCTCTCTCTCTCTCTCTCTCTCTCTCTCTCTCTCTCTCTCCCTCTCTCTCTCTCTCTCTCTCTCTCTCTCTCTCTCTCTCTCTCTCTCTCTCTCTCTCCACTTATTACCAACCTTTTCCTTTATCCCATTCAACTTATTTCACCATACTCATCACCTCCCCTTGCCCTTGGCTATTTATCATACCCTCTTTATCACTCTATTTTCCTCACCAATTCCACATCATACTATGCATTTTACAAGATTTCTAATTATTCTATTGTTGCACTTTTTCTTTATGTGTACCACCACTATCTACCATTTTAACACTCTTCCCATCGTACCCATTTTCCATTCTTCTTGTTTGATTTTTTCCATCCTTTTTATCTTCTTTTTTTCCTTCACAACTAATTTCTACCTAGGTATTTATCCTTTGAGAATCCTTCCATAATTTCCTCTTTTCTTCTTCTTAGTTCTTACCTTTTTCCTTTTGTATTCCCCTTTTCCTCTTTCCATCTCGGTACTCACTTGTATTTTTCATATATGTGAGTATCCATGCTTTGTATCCCTACTTCAATCCTTCCTTTTTCTTCTTATCATCCCTGATCTTCATCCCTTATTTTCATCTTATGCCCTTTCCTTGTGTTCCCCTATTTCTTCACCACCTCACCTTTTTTGGCTTGTCAACCTCTTATAACAAGATAATTGATGCATACCTTATCTATTCATCTTCTTCTTCACCCATCCTTCACTTCCCCTTATTTTTATTAATCCCTTTCCCATTTTTCATCCCATTCTCATCTCCAAAACCCCCATCTGCTTTGCTTCATTACATATCATCATCCATGCTTACTTGGTCAAGATACCACCTACTTCTTAAATCTCTTGTCATCCTTTTTGTGTCTTCATTTCACTCCTTTTTCCTCTTGTTTCCTTTCTTCCATCTATTGCCTTGTTTTTCATTGTAATCACCAAACTATTTTCTCCTTTATTTATTTTTAGACTTATTTTCAAACCCTTCACGGCCTCCTATATTTCCTAGCCTCCCCTTACCCTTCATTATTGTTACACTTCTTTCCCCATCCTTTTCAATTATCCAATATATCATTATTTAGTACATCCCTCACCCCCCATCTCTTACCTTTTATTTTTCTTCTCTTTTTTCTGTTTCATTTAATTTTTTCATATCCCTTGAAGACATTCCTTGTTCTTCCTGACCTTACTTTATTTTTATATATATGTCCATGCCTAGATCCTTTCATCCTTATATACCTTCATCTTTATCTATGAACTTATTATTTTATCTTCATCCATCTTCTAGTCTACCTTCACTTCATCCCTTATTAGATTTCCTTTATTTTCTCTAATTCAACCTACACCTCTTTAGAGTGCGGTCACTAGTTGTGTCACTTTTACATACATCTCCTTGTCCACTTACTCATGTCCTCCACTCCCTTGCTTTAATGCACAAAATACAAAACCTACTCCCTTATTTAATAAATATTATTATTATTCACCTCACTCCATATTCCAAAACCCCTCAGCGTCTTTCTCTAAATTCCCTCAAAACTCAATGCTTACTTATTTTGAGACCCCAATAACTCAAGGGTCAAGGGTTCGAATCTTTTCCACCTCTCATTTACCCACTCTGCTACTTTGGTTCCCTAAATCATTGAATAATACCTTTCCATATCCTATTAATGACATTTTTTTGGAGTGTGCATAATGCCAGCTTGTTTGGATGGTGATGAAAGAACCTGTCAAATCACCATGGTAATTCGAGTAGTGCTAGATTTTTTAAATCTTGATAAAGCATATTTATCCTTTTATTTTATTTAAAATGATGGCATAAATTTCATGCTTGAACTTGCTTATCCATGTCTAAATATTCTTTTTTCATAGTTGAAGTAATCATCTAATTGCATCCTAGGTAATCTCATCTACCATTTCTACCAAACCAATCAAAAAACTATTTCATACCCATATTTTTCACCCTTTGGAGGTTACCTTTCTCCAAAATCCTCCAATTAGACCTAACAACATGATATCAAATTGGGGAAACCAAGTTAACCAACACTCCCCAACTCAAAACAACTACATCTATCTTAAAATTCATTTTGGATTCATATTCATAGAACTATGTAGGTAGCATCTAATTGCCGATTGCATTTAGAGTTATCTCAACCATCCCCTTCCAATCCATACCCAATACACCTACACTTTCACCACATCTACCTTGACTTTAGTTACTTTTGACTACAACCATTAACATGTTTTGTAATGATTTTGTGTGGTCTTTTGACCACACTAACCCATTTTGCCAATGTTGACCATTTGAACACTACACTACTTCATGTACAACTCAACCACTTATGTTATTTAGTGGGATCAATTCTTCACCTAGATACTTATAAATGACATGGACCTTGTCTAGATGACTTAATGGGAATGACCCGATCATCTATGACTAACATTATGGACTAGTTACCCTCTCTTATCTTTATAGAACCCAACCTTATTATTACCAACATTGGTAGATTTAATCTTTGTGAAATATTGAATATCACATATAGTCACGTTTTGTACACCCATTGGCATTTTACATGCCTAGCTACCTTATGACACCACCTAGTGCTTCCCCACCAACCACTTATCAAACCTACACCTGATTTGGACTTTCTTCATCGACTCTTGGTTTGAGGGGGAATATATCCTCTCATACTTAGATTACCTTGACCTTTACCAATTTATTAATTTTTTTTTGCATCTTTTTGATTCAAAGCTACATAAAAAAAAAGGGACAAAATGTAGACACTAAAAAACTACACACTTATAGTTTTTGATGACTAAATGCCTTAAGACCCCCTAAAGACACCTTAAAAATTATTAACCTTTAACAAATCCATCTTAACCCAACCAAGTCACTATTATCCTAGTCACATAATATTATTCAAAATAACTATTTGAAAGTACTATTCACTATCACTATTCACTATGAGACCCACTATCACTATTCATGATGACATGACATGTGACATGGCAAGTTACATGGAAATTAAAATGGCATGTGAAATGTCAAGGGAAATGAAAAGTGACATGTAAGGTGATATGCCAAGTGACATGGCTTAAAGGTAAGGTGGCTTGATGTGAAATATCATACCTCACTTGGGACCCTTTCCCAATATGCTTAATGACCTCATTTAAGCATCACAAGCCCCCCCTGGATATATGGTGAATTTTCCTTTAAGGGGCCATAATTAAACATATATTTTTCCTTCACACATTAAATTAGCCTTAAAAATTAGATATCTACCTCTTTAAAGACAAAGGGCACCCATTTTTGACTTCTTAACCCAAATGGTAGACTCACCAACCCAAATGGAAATCCCCACCAACCTCATCCTTGACTAATTTAGGCATCACATGGAAAATTGTGCCACATTAAGTGAGAAATATTTATTTACTTGGATGAAGACAACAAAGGGTAGTGAAAAGTCTTTGATCTCATTTAAACTGATGTGAATGATTCACATTCAAAATTGGATTCATGTACAAGGTGGGAGACACACCAACCCAAATGGGAGATTTATGATCAAGGTGGGAATCCCACCAACCTCATTTTTTAAAATATATCAATCCACATGAAAAATGGCACCATAATTATATTGTTCCTCTTTTGACATGATTCTTCACAACAAATGTTATAAATACCCCCCCCCTCTCCTTCACCCAAGGTTAAGTTGCAAGTTAGTCTTTGGTTATTAACATCTTGTTGCAGGCATTTTAAGGAGGTCATAAATTTTGAGATCATAATATTAGAGGATTTAAATAATTCAAAGTAATCAATCTCTTCTTGAATTACTATAGGAGTTTATCTTCAACAACATCATCAATAATACAATCAATTTCATCATCAATAAAGCTTGGAAGGTAATATTCATTTATTTTTTATTTCCTTTTAGTATTTTATGTTATTACCTTGACCTTAAATCCATTTTTCACCATTTTCCATCTTAATCCACTGATCTCCTTTTCCACCTTTGATCATTTTAATTCCATTTTCCATCTTTGTCATTTCACCGCCTTTACCCTCTTTACTCCTTTGCCATTTTCACCCTCTTTATCTCCTTCCTCTTTTGCCTCCTCAATTAATTATTGTATTATAATTTTAAACCATTAATACCTATTATATTTACCATCATAACCATTTTACAAACTCAACCAAACTATCTTTACCCTTACCAAATTTCCAAACCAAAAAAACCAGCACTTTATCTTAATCAATTTTCAACACTAGTTAATTTATCTAGTCATAGTTTTGGCAAAATATTTAACTTTTTGGTTTCAAATTTAATTATTTATTGTTATTTTATATTTTTAGTTTCCATTTTATATTATTTTATGAAAATTCCATCATCGATATCTATCAAATTAAGTGTTTAAAGAAGGTGGATTGATAGCTTCGTAGAAAGCTTTCACTTCTAGGATCTAGTTCACGCTAGGCAATCCACCCAACCACTTGTCTAACTAAAAATTGTGTGGTAGTGTTCTATATTTTTAGGTCATTATTCCCTAAATAAATAGTATTTATCACAAATTTTGGATTCAACAGGTGCATATTCAAAAGGTATTCTTCTACACACCCTTATCCACTAATTTTTTCTTTTCACACTTGGGAAAAAGAAAAAACTAGATAGAAACACACCCCACGAGTTCTTTTAGACCATTATCATTATTATAATTTATAATATTAACCTATTAACTAGATTAATTCACCTCTTTTTCTTTAAAAAGTCATTTATTTTTATTTCATGTAAAATCAGTGAATTTAGCCTGTTAAACAATGAATTTGTCCCTACTAAATAGTGAATTCATACCCATAAATAGAAAATTTATCTTTATTATCAATGAATTTGACTTGATAATTGATGAATTTACACTTTCACATTTATGTATGTTTTATACACAATTTTTTGAATCGATAAAATTATTTTGGAATCAATGAAATGGCTATATAATTAGTGAATTTGACTTTATAATAAATGAATTCACCACCTTAATATTTTATTTCTATTTTGTGCACAGGTTATCAAATAAATGAATATGATTTGTAATTGGTGAAATGAATTTATAATTAGCAAAATAAACTAGCTAAATAGTGTATTCATTTTTGATAAATAGTGAATTTATCCCTATAAATAGTGAATTTATCTTACTTATCAATTAATTAAACCTACTAATCAGTGAATTCACACTTTCCAATTTTCTATTTGTTTTATGCATAGGTTTTGAAATAAGATAAATTTCTCTAGAATTAGTGAAATGGATCTATAATCAATGAATTTGACCTACTAATCAGTGAATTTTCAATCTTAACATTTTTTATTCTATTATGTGTAGAGGATTTGGAATTAGTGAAATTATATTGGAATGATCGAAATGGATTTTTAATCGATGAATTCACCCCTTATTAATATATGTTCTATTATATTTTTTCAAAATAGTGAAATGTATTTGTAATTATAAAAATTGATTTTGTAATTTATGAAATCGCTCCATAATCAGCAAAATTGCTCTACTACCTGCATATCGATAAAATCACTTTCTAAAAAAAACTTGACACTTCAAAAATCCAAATTTACTATTCATCTTAAACTTATAATAATTTGTGTGGTAAGACCTTGAGTGAAAAGTGGGTTTTAAATTCTAAGCAAATTTTTTTTTCTACACATCTCAATTTGGACTTAAAATGAATTCACATTTACATTTGGGTTATAAGAAAAACTTGTTTATTTTCCAAAGTTTTATCATTTCATACAAGTTTTTTATTCTTTTTTGAGTATTTTGTGGGGTTATTTTGTGCATATACTCTCCCATTTTTGAGTGATTCAAAAATTAAAAATTCCTATTAGAATTAACTTATAATGTTTGTGCATATATTCTCCCATTTATTTAATTAATATTAAATTTTATAATCTTCTCTAAGGAAAGTATATTTAAGGTTCAAATGGATGTGATGTAAACCCATGTTAGTTATTAAAATTACCTTATAATGCTTGTGTGTTTTTTCTTGATTGTTGTGTCAAAACCTTATTTATACTTAAAATTAACTCAAACAAACCAAGTCTAAATCCAAACTAATTATTTGCATGCCTAAGGTGTTACTCTACCAAATTTTTGGGTAACTAAAAGTAACATGTCAAAATTGGTCAAAATAACTACCTTGCTTATTTAAAACCACACTATCATGCTGCCTAAGTCAAAATCAAAGCCTTATCCTAAACCAAAATTATAATTTCAAAACCAATTTCAAGACCAAGGTTCCAACTATTATTCAAATTGATCTATTATTCCATCCATTTTTTTCAAACCTACACCAAATTAAAATTTTAATTCATATTCCAAGGTCAAGTTCCAAATGTAGTCAAACTTTGCTAAATTCTAAAGTCTTGTCCAAACTAGGCCATTATGTCATTCATTTCATTCCAAACATAGTTCCAAGTCTAAGACCAAAGCCCAATTATGGTAAAATCATGACAAGTTCCAATTCTATACAAACTATTCTAAAATCAACCAAAGTAAATTCTTTTTTGAATCTAAATTCAAGCTTATTCTAAGGTTGACAAACAAGTCGAACCCTTTTATGAGTCAAAGGTATAAGTCTAGTTCAAACATGATTTTTATATCATTTAAAACTACCTTTGTTCCAAGGTTAGATACATCTTAGGCTTCTAAAGTTCCAAAGTTCCAAAATACTAAGTCAATTTTCCAATACCAAAACCTTTTTAGATCATATTCAAACACTTCCAACTTTTCAAGTACTAAACATTTGCCCAAAACTGTTGTACCCAAATCTTTTGTGCAACTTTTCAAAGCATGTTTGATTTGATTAGACTTATTAAAATAATTTAACTTATCATAACCTTTAATTGGTGAATTTTGATTTAAAATTTACCTTGACATAAGCAATACATATTACTTCAAAACATTCCCAAGTGTTATTCCAATAGAAGTCACATTCCAAATCAAGACAAGTTTTATTTATCCAATTCTATTTCAATATGAAGATCATAAACAAAAACATGCTTAAGTAAACATGTAGTGGATCCATATATAACCCCTCATTTGATGAATAAGTAGTGTAAAAACCATATGGGTATGACCATTATGTATAATATGAGGAAGATCAACAATACCTTACCAATATGCCATATAATAGTGAACTTGAATAACATAACCCATACCTTCCATTCTTACCACCTAGTGTTGAGCAAGGATAATACCAACCATAAATTTCAAACATAGCATTTGATATGGAGCTTAGGTCTAGTTATTAATCATGGTTATTGATGTCTTAATTTTTCATTGAGGTTAAAGAGAGTATGTGGTGTTAATGCATGAATGATAAATAAGTTGTGTTTGATAGCTTGGAGAGATATGGCACATGTTTAGGTCTATAAGAACAAAGAAAAAGTTATGAGGCATTAATATATGTTTTGGTGAATTTTTAGTGTGTCATTTGATCATTTGGAAAGAGAAACATGCATATTATAGCTTAAAAGAAGCTAGACCATCACTGCATGTCATGTAGATATGAGTGATCCATCAAGTTTATACATTTTGTATAGGTAATCATAAAGGTAACATTGGTCAAATTTTTTCATCGAGATGTTTTCTATAGTATCAAAAAGGTAATTTGAAGTTTTGGAGTCTTGAAGTCTTTTATATTTCAAGATAAAAACCTTAAAAGTTCCTCTAATAGACTATGATGGACCAGAGACCATCAAATTTAACTACGTTAATGTCTGGGGTCAAATAGTCAAGATAAATCTAATGGCGAGTGTTTAATTGAGTGATGAATATGGATGATGAGCATGAAACCTATCAGATAGAGATCAATGATGAGTGTGTGATCATGAAGATTATGATCCAATGGAGAGTATTGAGTCAATAAGTCAATAGAGTATTCATATTACATGATAAAATTCAAAGTGGTGCAAGCACATTGATTGAATGGAGTAGGGTGCATAGAAGGCATGTAGAGATACCAAGTGGCATGATCATGAAAGTGCAGATCTAATATCAACCATGAGTAATGTAAGGTAAAGAATATGAGACTTCTAAGGAGATCAATGGAGTGTAATTGATCTAGCTTTTAAGGAGCATGAGATGATGACAAGTGTCAGATGTTTTGTTTTATATAGTGACCATTAGAATTTGAATATTCAAATTAATAAATGAAAAATCATTATGTATTGTTTGAGCTATTACTTTTGATATATACAAAATTTTATAATGATGTAAAATTCAAAGTTATAGAGAATTTCAAGTGCCATCCAAAAAAATATCTTGAAGGTTTGAATTTCTATACATATGCTTTTATTATAATTAAAAGCTGATTATCTAATCATTCATGGTGTTCTTGTGTACAAAATATTATTTAATCAATTTATGATTTCACATAAGAGTGTTTTGGTAGGATTAATCACCTAAAGATGTTATAAGGGTCATGTAGAGTGGACCCATGTATTTTAAAGTGATCTTATGTTCTTGATTTTCTTAATGAAGTTCTAAAGAGGTAATAGGTCTCTATGATACTTATAATTGATACTAAGGCCTAATTGAAAGGTGTAGCTGCTTAAGAGTGACCCATAGATGATATGGTCAACCTAGAAGTTGATATTTATGAAGACTTTATAAAGAGTGAAGGCTAAGGAAATGGTTTATAGACATGTATGGGAATACATTGAGAGATAAAAAATAGAGGCAAAGGAAAAATATAAGATGGAGTGTGATCAATGGATGGATTGAAGTATAGAGAAGATTAACGATGAGCAAAGAAGCCTAGAGTGATTTAAAAGGGGTGTTTCAATGCATTGATTCAATGAGAAAGTTTGAGTGTGTGTGATGAGTTAAAAGAGAGGTGTTATACATTATTTATCCAATTAGATTGAAATGTAATTAGAGTTTTGGAGTTGTTGATTTCATAAGGTGTTGTGTGGGTGCTTGTTTATACTTAGGGGTGGGTGTTCCTTGTGAAGTGGGTGATTTACTAAAAGGTCTCATGTTTGTGATAATTTTATAGACAAGTATTCCATGTGATTTTAGGCTTGAGAGTGGATTTTATTCCACAAAAGGGTTTCCCATGTAGATCTTGTGTTATGTGTGTGATCTTGCATCATATTTCTTATTTATTACTATGAACATATTGTATGCTTTATGAATGATTATGGTCAATGATTAAGAGATTGAAAGTATTACAATTGAAGTATTAAATATATTTCATCATTGATTCACACCCATAGTTATTATACCTCCAATAATTGGTATTAGAGAAGGAACTTCATTGCAAGTTTAACCACATGAAGGTGATCATAGGTACATTGAAAGATAAAGAGGCTAAGATTTTTCTTCAAGGTGAACTAATATGTTCTTTATTAGATCTAAAATATTTAAGGGAAGAAAATAAATGTCTAAAATAAAAGTTTGAAATATTGAATAACATGAAAGGGAGTAAAAATTTAGACCTAACGTCCTTTATATGTCATGAGATGATTACAAGCATTGATAGCGTGAAGACACAAATAGGAATAATAGAGTCAATAGTAAAAAAAAATTAGGTTGTGGTTGATATAAATTTGAATCAAATAATGTATCAATTGGAAGGTAAAGTTATGACTTGTATTAATGCACTTTTATCTAAATACAAGAAATAATCTATGGATGAGATGTCTTGGGGTGTTGATGATCAAACAAAAAGTGTGATTAACATGAACAATATAGTTATATTTTTAATGAAAACTATTATACTTGAAATAAATATTCTCATAGATATAAGGACTCCACTTACTCTCTAAGGAGAAGAAATAAGGTTCTCTAATATAAATACAATCAATGGGGACATATATCCAAGTATTGTAAAAGGGACTTTTGGAAAAAGGAATTTCAAGTTATTGACACCATAAAATGGTTCAAGAAAGATAAAACCAAGATTAGAAAGAAGGATTAGGATTTAAAGGAATAATACATGTTTATATAAACTACCTTACATACTAAAGAGGATGAAAATAAGAAATGGTACATAGATAGTGGATGCTCAAGTCATATGACAAGAGACAAGAGTAAGTTTATTTCTCTCAAAAAACACAATTCAGGTTAAGTAAGGTTTGGTGACAATAACTCTACTAAAATAGATAGGAAAGGCTCTATAAGTTTGGATAATGGTCATATTAGAAATAAAAATATTCTATATGTAAAAGGTTTGAAACACAATCTTCTATGTGTTAGCCAAATGTGTAAGCAAGGAAATGTTGTGAATTTTCATGAAAAAGGGTGTGAAGTGAGAAGTTCCAAGTATGGAAAATTATTTGTAAACATTCACAAGGTAAGATAAAAACTTGTATGTGTTCCAAGAATGCAATAAAGAAGACTGTTTCATAAATCAATTAGAGGAAAACTAGCTTTGGCATAGAATACTTGGACATCTAAACTTTGATAATTTAGTAAGGATTAGTTCAAAAGGAATAGTGATACATATGCCTAAGATCACTAAGATTCCTCATACTCTCTATAATTCATGCATTCATGAAAATCAAGTCTAAATAAGATAAAAATCTAAAGAGTACTCTACCACAGTACAATTGGAGTTAATCCACACACACCTTTGTAATCCTATAAGAAGTCAAGGCATTCAAGTTAATAGATAATTTATGTTATTAATTGATGAATTCACTAGAGTGACTTGGATATTTTTTCTTAAAGAGAAATCAAAAGCTTTTGGAAAATTTAAAGCATTCAAAGCTCTTGTTGAAAATGAAAAAGGATCAAGAATCAAGTGTGTAAGATCAGATAGAAGAGGTGAATTTTGGTCTTATGAGTTTGATAAATTTTTTGAGGAAAAAGGAATTAGAAGACAATAATCTAGTTCTAGGACACCCCAATATAATGGGGTAGTTGGGAATAAAACCATAACTATCCAAGAGATGACTAGAACCATGCTTCAAGATTCCAAACTTTTAGATAGTTTTTGGGAAGAGGTTACCAATACATCTATTTATATCTTAAATATATGCCAAGTTAGATAAAATTGTGATAATAATCCATATGATCTATGAAAAAATAGGGAAGCTAATGTCAAACACTTTAGAGTCTTAATGAGTAAGTGTTTTATCAAGAGGAATGAAGAAAATCTTGGAAAAATTGACTCAAGATCTAATGAGGGCATCTTCTTGGGTTATTCCTCCATAAGTTATACTTATAGATGTTTCAATAAGAGACTCCACAAAGTTATTGAAATATCTAATGTGATATTTGAAGAGGTAGGTGAATCAAGAAGCCCAACTTGTAGATAATTAACACTACTGATGATGTTATTTCAAATAATGAAATCATACATGATCAATCAGATGATGATGAGGAAGAAGTAAGATAGGATGCTAAAGAACCTTCTAGGAGAATACATAAGGATCATCTAGTTTCCTAAGTTATTGAATATGTGAATGCTAGTTTGTAAACTAGGAGGAGAAGGTTGATCAATCAGAATCAAGAAGACATAACTTTTATATCCAAAATTGAACCTAAAACTTTCTTAGAAGATAGAAAAGATGAAAATTGGACATTCTCCATAGAGGAGGAATTTGATCAAATAGTAAAAAATGAAACATGGGATTTGGTTCCTAGGTCAAAAGATAAAAATGTGATAAGAACTAAGTGGGTTTTTAGAAACAAGATGAATGAGAAATGAGAGGTCATAAGAAATAAGGATAGATTGGTATGTAAATGATATGCTCAAGTTGAAGGAATAGATTTCGATGAGACATTTTCTCTTGTGGAAAGAATGGAATAAATTAGACTCTTTCTATCATATTCAAGCTTCAAAGGTTTCAAAGTTTACCAAATGGATGTGAAATCTACAATTTTGAATGGCGACTTAGATGAAGAATTTTATATTGATCCAACTAAAGTTTTGTTAATGAAAAGTAATCAGGACTATGGTTACAAACTAAAGAAGGCTTTATGTGGTCTTAAACAAGATCCCAGAGCTTGCAATGACATATTAGACAAGTATCTATTGATCCAAGGCTTCAAAAAATGGATAGTTGATAGTAATTTATATATCAAGATAGATGGCCCTCATCAATTAATAGTAGTAGTCTATGTTGATGACATAATATTTGGTTCTAACAATTATAACATGAATAAAGAGTTTATAGATGCTATTGTTGTACCTAACACACCCCTTCTCCCATAGGGAAATGGTGACCCACTTTTTTTAGATTATTGTCTTGATTTTGAGCCCTCTTCTATGTGTTTATACAAATTATAGGAAAAGATTGATTATTGGCCTTTCATACTTTGGCAAGGTGGCATTGATATTGTGTTTTCATAGAATAGATATTTTTTTCTATCAAGTTTATTACTTTGGGATAATTTTTTTATACTTACGTTTTCATGGACTATCTTCGCTATCCTCTTGGGACTTATTATTTTGGGGCTTATCCTATCTATCTTTTTTGGGTTTTTTCTATGTATAAATTCTAGTGGAGTTATTTTTATCAAATAAATTATTGTGAACTATTTATTTGAAATAGTTCCTCTAATGGGATTGGTGTATGGCTTTTTCTGCTACTTTCCCAACATAATTGGCATTTCTTTTGGCCCCTTTTAACCTACCCTTCATCTTTTTTTAGATTGTTTTATGGCCTTTACAAATTAGATCCTTTGGGAATTTTTTTATAGACAGATGCCTTATGAAGTGTACCCTCTGAATTATTTCTAAATTACCCTTCAACATTTTGGAATTACCCTTTGGGACTTTTGAAGTGCCCTTTTTGCCTTACCAACCTACCCTTCAAGATTTGTGAAAGTGTCCTTTAGCCTTTTATTATGGCCATTTTTATTGAAATAATTATTTCATAACTTTTTAAATTTCCCTTTGACATTTCCTTTGATACTTTCATCCCTCTACCTTTCTGATCCAATCGATTTCCTTTGAACATTTTGTCCAAAAAGAATAAGACCCTTTAAGAGAACTATTATAGACATTTTGTTTGAAACAATTCCCATGAAATAATTCCTTTGAGAATTTTTTTCTAGACCATTTGCCTCTAACTTACCCTTTAAAATTTTTGTTAAGGACACATGCCCTTTGGACTTTTTGCACATTCCCTTTAGGACTTTTGAAAGTTCCCTTTGGGACTTTTGTCCTTCACCTTTACCCAAGCCATTTCCTTTGGGTTTTTTGTTTTGAACATTTTGTCTATCAAAAGTACTAAAAAAATTCCCTCAAAGGATGCTTACCCTTTATAATTTTTGTTAAGGACATATGCTCTTTGAAATTTCTAAAGAGACCCTTTGACCTTTTTGAAAGAGCCCTTCAAGACTTTTATAATGGCATTTTCTCCTATGATCTTTCCCTTCAGGACTTTTATCCTAGTTTATTTCCTTTAGAATTTTCATTTTGGACATTTTGTCTAACATAGAAGTCTTAAAACAATTTTTACCAAAGGACACATGGCCTTCATATTTCTTGAACTGACCCTTCAAACATTTTGAAAAGGACATTTCAGCCCTTTTTGAAGTGGCCACTTACCCTTCAGACATTTTGAAAAGGACCTTTCAGCCCCTTTTAAAGTGGCCACTTACCCTTCAAACATTTTGAAAGGGACCTTTAAGTGCCTTTGAAGTGGCCACTTACCCTTCAGACATTTTTAAAAGGACCTTTCAGCCCTTTTGAAGTGGCCACATGCCCTTCAAGACTTTTATCCTAAGCATATTGCCCTTTAGCCAATTCTTTCAGACATTTTATTTGAGAGAAAATAACCCTTTGAGAGAATTATTGTAGATATTTTATTTGAAATAATTTCCTTGCATATGTCCTAATACAAAAGACCCCACATAAAAACCTTGAAAGAAATGCTAGACTGCCAATTAGCACCCTTTTATTGAAAAAACTTCATTATGTTTTGAGATTAATATTTTATCCCAAGCCCAAAATCATATAGAACCTTAGGCTAAAAAACATTCATATAGAGTATTTTTTTATATGTATTTTCCAAAAGAATAGTGCTAAGTCTTATTTTGTTTATGTTTTTAAAATTAGGAAGCTCTGGGGAAATGACACATGTCAAGTTGATGAGGTTAAATTTGAAAATCATGTGAACATCATTTGACAGTCATGAGGATGTCATTTGATAGTTGTGTGAACATCAAATTTAACATCACCAACATGTTTAAATTTTGAGATTAAATTTGAAAATAACCTAGACTTCATTTGACAGTAGTGAGAACATCATTTGATGGTCACATGAATGTAAAATTTAGCCTAGATAATAGACTAATTCATGAAACTAAATTTGATAGTCACATGAACATCATTTGATGGTCATGAGGACATCATTTGAAAACTCTATGAACATAAAATTTAATATCATGAACTATCTATTTATATTTAAATCAAGATCCTATGGCACATGTTTCTAAGGCCAATTTAATTGGATGATGAAAAGAGTCAGTTGAAATGTCAAAACTCCATGAGAGTGACAAGTGTCATCATCATGGGAGCCCAATGCACTGATCTAATAGCCCATAGGAAGAAGTAAGTATATTAGTATGTAAAACTTAGAATCCCTAAGTAGATGCCAAGTGGCACACATATAAAGCAGAGTAAAACAAAGAATGAAAAGTGTCAAGATCATGAGAGTCAATGAGTCAAAGCACTAAAATCTAAAAAAACCACGTTAAACTAGAACAAGTAAATCTGATGATGCAAAATCAACATGGACTTTTCAAATGTCCTAGAACCAATGAAGAGCTACAAAGTGACTTAAAAAATGTTTAAAGCACACAGAGGCCCGATGGATTTACCAAGTGCCATGCTTTCATTCTATCATGCAAAAAGATTGATGGTTTGATTCCTAAGTGGACTTTTTAAAGATCTTGGACTCAATTAGGCTTTGACAAAACATAATTTGAGATCTTGATAGGCATTATGTGTATAATACTTAGATCCTTAGATTGTTCCTATCAATATAAATTGGATCTCATAGTTGAACTAAAATATGAACATGTACGGTTTTAAAATGGAGAATATAAAAGTGAGGATCTAACAATAGAACAAAACAAGGCTATAGTTACATGGAATATCAAAGCATTAGAAATCATTGCATATCTGAGTTTTATTTGAAGGTGGCTAAACTAAAAGATCAACAGGTTATTTTCACAACCTATAAAAAGAGATATATGTAATTTTGGTAAATGGTGCATCTATTTTTGAAGTCTGCATACAGTTCATGTTATAATTTTAATAATTTACACTATATTTATAGACATGCACATGTTGCATAGCTTTGGAAAAGGCTATTTTAAATAAGACAACTAAAAATAGACTCTTATATAGTTTCATACCATAGTTATAACTACATGCTCTAGCTAGCACATGTAACAAAATTGCATTAACTTGGAGGATGAGGTGACCCCTAACCCAAGCCTATAAAAATAATTGTAATCCAACTTAGATTTTTTTTTATAGATTTTTAGAATATAGGAGAAACATCAATTTTGATCATTAGTGAATGTGTTGGTGTATTTTTTGTCTAATTTTGTGCAATTAGTTATTACTTTATTTGTTTATATGTTTCAATAATTTGTAAGTGTACAAAAGCTACAAATAGATTCTTGGGTTTTTATTAATATAGTAATCTTTAGGTGTGAAAAAATTTCTCAAAGATTGGTAAATATATTGGTTAAGATAATAACTTCTAAAAATGATTCATAATTCTAATTTTTTCATGAGTGATTTCTTGATGTAGTTTTATGTGTGTGTGCAATAGTTGCCTTAGATACTTCACTAGCCTGAGCCATAATCTTCTAATTAAGTGTGTGAAATATTTTCCTTAAAAGAAGTAAATTTTGTCTAAGGTATATGAATTTATTACATATTTATCTCCTTAGAATTTTTAGCCATGTCTGATTGTGTGTGTATAATTGTTTCTAGTAACAAGCATAGGTTCTGAGAGCACTAGTCTTTTTAGAAATCAATCAGGGGAGTAGTTCCTAAAAACATAAGATTTCTTTTATACATTACACTTCCCTCATTTTTTGATTTTGTTTTTAGGACCTTCCCACTTTAGATTATAAGCCATCCACCCATCCAATTCACATATAGTTTCACAATCACGTTGGAACCACACCTCCATCTAAAAACCTTATCAATAACTTGCATGCCCTACCTATTATTCCATCAATAGGTTGAAATAAATTACATGCATATAACTCATGCCTTGGAATGGAGCTTACCTCCATTGAGATCTTAAAATTTTAGAGGTTACTTCATTAAGGCTATAGTTTTCATAAAAATCACACCAACAGTTAAATAACACTAGAAAGAGGGCCAACACCTCTGATTTTACTTAAAGTTTTGGGAATAGATTAGCTTGACAAAGGATCCATAGATATCATAGGTATTTAACATGATTTCCATAATGACCCTTTAAAATACCTTCCTAGGTTCCATTATAATCACCCAAGATATACTAAAGGGCATCTTGCTACTTACTCATATGCTATGCATGTTATAGGTGTAAAATTTAAGGATGTAATCTATAGGTTGTTCCTTTTCACATTGGGAAAAGATATGCATAATTAGCTCATAGATTTGTCACCTAGTTCTATTACTAGTTGGAGTGATCATGAGGAATATTTTTTGATGTGATTCAGTACAAATATTGATTCTCATGATTTGAAAAATAATTTATTACCTTCTATGAGGTTCTTTGTAGGTATATTAGATATGAATTTTACAAAATCTATCCAAAGAGAAAGCTTGTTGTTGTGCCCAAATAAGAACATAGTGGAAGGGTTTCATTGTAATCTAGGCACTTTAATAAAGGAAAAAGAGATACCAAATGGAGAGGATGATTGCATCATAAAAGAGGTAGAAGAACATATTATAGCCATCAATGAAGAAATTACAATGTTATAGGAGAAATTGAGATACTAGCAACAAGAAGAGGAATTCATCAAGCTAGGAGAATTGGATCATGTTAATTCCATCCTAATATTTGATTATATAATTGAATAAATAAATGATGGTAGTGAGGAAGGTGTTTATTTAGAATAACATTTCCAACCTTTATGGTATCTCTATGAGATATAATATGCCTAAGCAGAGGATCAATTACTTTGCCTTGCAATAAAAGATAGTAGCTCTAGAGATGGTTTTGATGACTCTTATGGCTGTCAGTTTGCATTAGAATCTCTATCAAAATACTCATTTGATTTGATCATGCAAGTTCTAATATTGAGATTTTAGATTATGTCATGCATGAGGTAGGTATGTATCTTTATCATGGGGTAAATGGAAAAGGTATGTTGGATCCCCTCAATAATTTTGACTCTATTCATGAGCTTCATTATAATGGAATTAATTCACATAGATGCTCATGCCTTTATTTGATAGATGGTGAATTCAATTTGGTGCCTAAATATAATGTGCAAGATACTATGGTTAATTATATGATTGATCAGGAACCCCTATATGTGGGGAAATCAACATTGCATAGCATTGAAGAAAAGAAATTTTATTTCACATATGATTCTCATGAAGTTGCACATCATCCATAACATAATTATTCAAAAAAATAGTAGTAAAAGGATCAACAACATGTAGTGGACAAGATGATCCCTCTAGAATTAATAGTGAATGAATCTTTCACTCTTGAAATCAGAAATGGTGAGCCCTAGGTAAGAAGAATATTTATTTGTGATTTGGGAAGTCAAGATCTAATTCATTCAAATATTGAAGGTCACACTCAAAGTGAGAGTTTTGATGAATTTTTTGAGGAATGTGTTATTCATGATTATACTTATGATTATGACTCTATATTTGAGGACCTTTCCCATAACGAGTTCACAAAAGATGATGACTTTAAATACTATAGGTTAAATCTAATATCCATCTCAACAAGCAATTTTAAGGATTATTTGTTTGAATTAGGTTCTCCTAAATACATGAGTAATATTGTAAAATTTTAGAATGTATGTATCATAGGGAAGATTTATTTTTTTATTGTGTCTAAGATGTCCTAATGAGAAACCCTAATTTTTTATTCTACAATATGAGGAAAAGGCTCAAAATTCTACTAAATGAATACAAGGATGTCCTAGCCTATCTCATAACTTTAATGGGGAAAACCTTGTTATTACTAAAGAATGACAAGCATACCAAATAAAGTTTTCAAATCCATCCCCCATCTTTTTTGGGTTTTCTTTAGAGTAGGATTAGATTAGATTTTTTAATTTCATATATTATATTTCTTTATTTCATAGATTAGATTTCTTGCTTTCATAGATTAGTTCTATGTTTTCTAGATTATATTCAAGTGCCTTCTTATTTTAGTTTCTTGATTTCTTAGATTAGTTGTTCTTTGCTTTCTCTAAAGATCAGAATTATGTTTTCTCTAACTATAACCAAGTTAAAATCCAAACTAATTGAGCTATGACTTATGGAAAAGGGGAAATTAAAATATTTATACTCTGGGACTAGTTTATAAACTAGGTGTATTTATATGTTGTTGAGTCTTTAGGATGAAGGTGTGTAATCATGAATTATTCTGAATGATGTCATAATTGAATAATTTTACCAATCATGTGGAAGTTTCTCTCACAGTACTTCATACAAACTTAGAAATTTTTCTTGTTTTATTGGATCAAATGCACTTATCACATTGAATACTTGTTGGAAATGAAAATTATATGAATAGATGTGGCTGGTAGGGACATTCTAATAATTATTTGTTTTATAATTATATCAGCTCACTAGGGTTCCATCTCTTCTCTTTACTACTAAAAAAAAAGAAGAGCTAAAGAAAAAGAAGAAGAAAGAACCAATGGATTCAAAAGAGAAAAATAAAATGTAAAAAGAATAAAAAATCTCACATGATCAAGTAAGGTCAATGTACCATGCATCATGATCAAAAGAAATTAATGGAATGAGAAGAGAAGGATCCCAAGGTATCTCTATCAGGGCTATGGATGCTTGGCTAGAAGCAAATTAATGTTTGATCTTACCTTATTTTTGAGCTTTAATAGATGTTCTAATGAAACCTATGGCTACATCAATCCTCTTAAAAATTCATCACAATAGGGGTTAAATAAACTACATGTTTAACACACACATATCTACAAAAGAAGAAGGTAAGTATGTTATGTGAATTAACCTAGGAGTCTCTTTCATATTTATGATTTAAGTATTCTTCTATGGCACACTTAATGACTAATTTAAGATTTCTAACTGGAGTTCTAGGTTCCTGGATACTCTGTAGTATTCTTGCTATAAGTTGTCATTTGTTGTACCTAACACACCCCCTTTTCCCATAGGGAAATGGGGACCCACTTTTTTAAAATTATTGTCTTGATTTTGAGCCCTCTCCTATATGTTTATATAAATTATGGAAAAATATTTATTATTGGCCTTTCATACTTTGGTAAGATGGCATTGAATTATGTTTTCATAGACTAGATCTTTTATTCTATCAAGTTTTTTACTTTGGGCTAATTGTTTTGGACTTATGTTTTCATGGACTATCTTCGCTAATATCTTGGGACTTATTATTTTGGGGCTTATCCTATCTATCTATTTCAATATTTTTACCATGTATGAGTTCTTTTGGACTTATTTTTATTAGATAAATTGTTACAAACATTTTTTTTGAAACAATTCCTATGATGCAATTGATCTATGGATTTTTTTTCCACAAGCATTTGGCCCAACATAATTGACATTGCATTTGGCCCCTTTGAACCTACCCTTTAGAATTTTTTAGATTGTCCTTTTGCCTTTAAAAAATATATCCTTTGGGACTTTTGTCATGGACATATTCCCTACAAAGTGGACCCTTTCGATTATTACCAAATCATCCTTCGACATTTTGGAATTGCCCTTCAGGACTATTGAAGTGCCCTTTTTGCCTTTCCAACCTACCCTTAAGGATTTGTGAAAGTGTCTTTCAGCCTTTTTTTGCATCTATTTTGATTGAAAACATTCTTTCAAGATTTTTTCAACTACCCTTCAACATTTATTTTGGGACTTTCATCATGTTGCCTTTCTAAACTATTTAATTTCCTTTAGACATTTTGTCTGAGAGAATAAGACACTTTGGAAAAATTGTTGTGGACATTTTGTCCAAAAAATTCCCTTGAAATAATTACTTTAGGACTTTTGTTTTGGACCCTTTACCTCTAAATTACCCTTTAGAAGTTTTACTAAGGGCACATGCCCTTTGGACTTTCTACACATAACATTCAAGACTTTTGAAAGTGCCCTTTGGGAATTTTTTCCTACACCTTTGCCCAGGCCATCTCCTTTGGGATTTATGTTTTATACATTTTTTACAACATAAAATTCCCAAAATAGTTCCCCTAAAATAATTCCTTTAAGACTTTTATTCTAGACCCTTTGTCTCTGACTTACCCTTTGGAAGTTTTGTTAAGGGCACATACCCTTTAGACTTTCTATACATGCCCTTTAGTACTTTTGAAAGTACCCTTTGGGAATTTTTTCATACACCTTTGCCCAGGCCATTTCCTTTAGGATTTCTATTTTAGATATTTTATCTGACATAAAAGTCCAAAAATAATTCCCTCGAAGGACACTTACCCTTTGGAAGTTTTGTTAAGGACATATTCCCTTTAGACTTTTTAAAGAGACCCTTTAGCCTTTTTTAGAGAGCCTTTCAAGACTTTTGTAATGTCCTTTTTCCCTATGAGATTTCCCTTCTGGACTTTTATCCTAGTCCATTTCTTTTGGAATTTTCATTTTAGACATTTTATTCAACACAAAAGTATTGAAACAATTCCCCCAAAGGACACACGCCCTTCAAATTTCTTGAACCAACCCTTCAAAAAAATTTAAAAGGACCTTTCAGCCCCTTTTGAAGTGGCCACTTACCCTTTAGACATTTTGAAAAGGACCTTTCATCCCATTTTGAAGTGGCCACTTACCCTTTAGACATTTTGAAAAGGATATTTTTGCCCTTTTGAAGTGGCCACATGCCCTTCAGGACTTTTGTTCTTGACCCTTTCCCTCTAAGACTTACCCTTCATGATTTTTATCTTGAACATCTTGCCCTTGAGCTAATTCCATCAAACATTTTATCCAAGATAAGATAACCCTTTATAAGAATTATTGTGGACATTTTGTTTAAAATAATTGCCTCGCATAAGTCCTGAGACAAAAGTCCCCACATAAAAACCCTAAAAGAAATGACAGACTACCAAGTAGCACCCTTTGCTTGAAAATAATTTCATTACATCTTAAGCTTAATATTTTATCCCAAGCCCAAAATTGTATAAAACCTTAGGCTAAAAAACATTCATGCACGATCCTTTTTATATGTATTTTCTAAAAGAATTATTTTAAGTCTTCTTTTGTTTATGTTTATAGAAGTAGGAAGCCTCAAGGAAATGACACATGTCAAGTTTACATAATTAAATTTGACAATCACACGAACATCATTTGACACTCATGAGGACATCATTTGATAGTCATGTGAACATCAAATTTAACATCACCAATGTGTTTAAATTATGAGATTAAATTTGATAGTTACCTGTGTTATGTAGAGTAATTACCCAATGATTACCATATTCACCAGTCTGATTAAACATTAATTATCAACATAGGGTGCATAATATTTTTAAGAGTGTCAACACTATATATGCATTACTGATTTAGAAATCAACTTGATTTTCTAATTAGAGTACAATGAATTTATGACAAATTTATTATAAAAATATATTATAAAATTAGTGTGATAGAATTACAAAACTATTCCACACTTATGTACCATACATACATCACACTTATATAATCAAACTTAATAGTAAAATCTACTTACACAACACACTAATAATTAAAGAGGGTCAAGATCTTCACAGAAACTCATTCTAAAGGGGCCCTTCCTCATTTAGAATTGATCTCCAATCCCTCTCCAAGAGAATTCACAAACTTCCTACAAATTCAACTTTCTCATTACTCAATTATGAATACAAATGTTATAGTTCAAAAACTATTGTTATTACCTTCTCAAAATTATCTAACTCCTAGGTTGATCCAGGTTCTACCTTTAAACATAAAAGGCAATTTATTGACTAATAACCAAAAATACCAAACTAGAAAAAAAATACAAAAACTTAGAAACTACCCCAGTCAACCTTCAAGTGGTTAATAATTGAAGTTACATGTTTTAGGTTTGACTAGGTTAGAGACAAGGCATACTATTTTGTTGTTTATTTCCTTTGGTATTTTCTCATTATCCTTGTCTTTCCCATATTTGGAATCACATCCAATATCTCCTTACATATAGGGAATCCATACAACAACTATGATTCTTTCCAATCATCCATTTGGCTCCCCAAGATAGCTAGATGTGTCTACAAGATCTCCTTAATAATGACTCTATTTTTCATAATGGTTGTAGGCACTCTTTATTAGCTATAGGTAACCTATAGGTGAAACCTTCAGTTGTTGTAGACACTCTATAGTGGCTATAGGTAACCTATAGGTGAAGCCTATAGTTGTTATGGGTATTCTATAATAGCTGTAGGCAACTTGTAGGTGAAGCCTAAAATTGTTGTAGTTATTTTTTAGTGGCTACAAGAAATCTATAGGTGAAGACTATAGTTACTACAGGCACTCTATAGTATCTATGAGTAACCTACAATATTTATGGCTTAGAAATATCCTATAATTCATAACACAACACACACACACACACACACACACACACACACACACACACACACACACACACACACACACACACACACACACACACACACACACACACACACACACACACACATCAATGTAGATACAAAATCATAACTTCATTCATTCATTTGCATAAGTGATAGATAGTTATGGGATTTACATGGAAAAAGACATATATTAAGCATGGATGAGGATATAAAAGTTGTTAGGTTGTGGAGCTAAAAGCTTCAACTATGCAGACATGGAGGAGTTACTGAGTGTCACAGTCACCAGTGTCGGTTAGGCCGATCGATGTCGATCAGGGGTGAACAGAAGGGCAACCAACATCGGCAAGAGTCGGATAACGTTGGTCATCTCTTGGTAGATAGGGACTGACGTCGGTCGCTTGTGCGGTTCTAGAACTGTTCGTTGCACGAATAGTTAGTTTGTTGAACTGATTATTTGCATGTAAAAGACTATTTTTGGTCTTGGAGCTACGTGTCTAATTATTGTAAATTAGAAGTCTAAGTTATTGTTTAGTATGGGATCTATTTATAGACCCATTGGCATGTATTGTAATTAGTGCAAAATAGAGGAAGGCAAGGTAGATCCTTCCAATTGTAAGATCATTTGAGTTGCAAGTTATTGCAAGCTCATAGGAGATCTACATGTGTAAGTAAGGTCTGTTGAGTTGCAAGTTGTTGCAAGCTTATGGGAGATCTATTTCAAGTACTTTGAGTACTTGTGTATTGGCAGGGTTATTATTGATTGGTTGGAGGTGAACACCAATTTTGTGTTTGAGTTGTGTGTTGGGACCATTTTTAGTAGGAGAGTGAACTCTTGATTAAGAATTACTGGGAGCCCTTGAGGTGTGGGAAGCCTTGTAGAGGTGGAAGAAGAAGTGGCATCTTCTTTATTGTATTTTCTTTTTGGATGAGTATTAATACAAGATTGTGTATTATCTCTCATATTCTGTGTCATTTGTGAATTTTAGTTACTTGTTCATTCTGGTATAATTCTGTGTTTAGTTGCTAATACAAGGTAATCATATATACTCTTATTGTGGAGAGTAGGATCCTGACAGTTGGTATCAGAGCTAAGGTTGCAGGGAGCAGGTTATTATTTGATTATAGGTCATTCTCAGGGGTTTCTGATTAAGTGGGAGTACAATAATGGCAGAATAAAGTAAGCTATGAATGGAGAAGTTTAACGGCAAGAATTATCAACATTGGAGGATGCAAATAGAAGATTATCTGTATCAAAAAAAATTATACTTACCATTGGGTGGGGTTACATGTAAGCCCACAGATATGAAGGATGAAGAATGGAATGTTCTTGAATGGAAGGCTCTAGGATCCATAAGGTTGAGCCTTGCATCATCTATGATTTCTAACTTATCACAGGCTAAGACAATGGTAGAGTTGATGGAATCTTTGAAAAATTTATATGAAAAACCCTCAGCTTCGAATAAGGTATTTCTTATGAAGCAATTATTTAATTTGCAAATGTTGGATGGTGGATCTATACATATTCATCTTAGTGATTTCCATGGTTTGGTAAACCAGTTAAATTCAGTCAATATTGTTTTTGATGATGAAATTAAGGCTCTCTTAATCTTATGCTCATTACCTGAAAGTTGGGAGAGTTTGGTAATGGTAGTTAGTAATACTGCGTCTGCTTCAAAAATCTTAAAAGTGGATGATGTTGTGGGTGTAATCTTGAATGAAGAGATTCACAGGAAAAGCACAGGTGAATCATCAGGGAATGTTTTGAGTGTTGAAAGCAGGGGAAGGCAAAGAGAGAAGATCGAGCATGGGAGATCAAGGTCAAAGATAGGCAGGAGATCCAAGTCTAGGTATGACAGAATAACCTACTAGAAATGTGGAAAGCAAGGGCACATAAAGAGAGATTGTTGGCTGGGTGAAGATCAACATGAAGGACATGAAGAAGAAGATGTTGTAGAGTTTGTTACACAGGATGCTCTGGTATGTTCCTTAGATAAAGTAGAATCTTGAGTTTTAGATTTTGGTGCCTCTTTCCATGCATCCCCAAATAGGGAATTTTTTCATGAATATGTCCAGGGAGACTTTGGAGAAATTTATTTAGGGGATGGTAAGCCTTGTCAAATGGTTGGCAAAGGGAAAGTGAAGCTGAAATTGCAGACAGGGAACACATGGGTGTTGAAGGAGATCATGCATATCCCAGTTCTAAAGTGGAATTTGATTTCTGTTAGAAAGTTGGGTGATGAGGGTTACACAATAACTCTCACAGTAGATTCTTGGAAATTTTCTAAGGGTGCACTTGTTTTATCAAGAGGTAAGAAAGTAGATACTCTTTATCTATCTACTGATATTACTGATTCTCCTTCTAATTTATCTACTTCAGCTATAGATTCAAAGATGTGGCTTAATAGGCTTGGTCACATGAATAAGAAGGAGATGCATGTTCTTGAGTCAAAGGGTATGCCTTCGGATTTGAAAAGCATGGATCAAGATTTTTGTAAGCAAAAGAAGAATGTGATGTTTCTTGAGAAATCCAATGTTCATTATAAGAACAGGAAAGCCTTGGTTTTCAAGGAGAAGGTGATAGATAGAGATCAACACAAGGGGCTAAAGAATTTTGAGTAGAGCAAGGTTGATATGGACAAGGGTTTGATCCAAAAGGAGCTCGCGGGTAAAAGTCATCGCTCACAAGTAAAACACAGAGATCAACGTCAGTTAGAAAATTAACATTGACGTCTAAATAGGGACCAACATCGGCTATGTGTAGCTCAATGTCGGTGACTTAAGGACCATAAACACCAACATCAGTTAGGTGGAACTGACGTCAGTGATGAGATAGTCACATGGAATTGACATCGATTGGGTGTAGACTGAGATGTGATCGGCATCGGTCACTGAGATGGATTTTGGGTAGACAGCAAGTTGTCAAGGAGTCTCAAACACCCATATGGAGGACTTACAGGGTAAGTAAGCCTCAAATTTGTCATTTCCCTTCTTTACACTACTTGTTGCTCACTAATGGTCAAGAACCAAGAAGTTATTAAAGAAGCAGAGTAGGTAGATCTAGGAAACAGTGGGAGCTTGGCATGGATGAAGGATGTGATTCCTTGGAGAAGAACCAAATAGGAGTTTTTGGTGGAGTTTCCAGCTGGAAGAAAGCACTAAGAGACGAATGGATGTTAAGGATAAAGAAGAGTGGGAATGGACACGTGAGATGGAAGGCTAGGGTATATGGTCTTGAGTAAGCTGTAGGGCAATGGAGGTTTAACCATTGTGTTTTCTTTACCAAGTTGGATAATATTAGCCACATTATCTTGTTACTGTATGTTGTGCTTGTTGCAGGGTCACACATATAGGGAGTTGTTGAACTAAAGGTAAAGCTATTTCAGAGGTGTGTCATGAGGAATCTGGGAGCAGCAAGATTTTTTGGCATGAGTGTGTTCTAGAGACATGGAAGGTCACAGGTTGATTTTGTCTCCAAATGATTGTGTGAGATCGGTAAGCACACCGATGGTTGGATAGTTCTATGAATAGTGTCCTAATTCACATAATGAGGTTAAGTGCATGGTATGTACTGGACCTAAGATTTCCCAGGCAGTGGGAGCTATCACAAGTTTGGAGCCAATCTGGGAAAGAAGCACTGGAGGGTAATTTAGTGGATTCTCAAATATTTAAGAGGGACCAGCAGCAGGTGCACATGCTATACAGGGTCAAGTTATTTTCTACATGGGTTTGTAGATGTGGATGTGGCAGGTGATTTGGATGATAGGAGGTGCACCATAGGATTTGTGGTGGTTGGTCTTCAAGAGTGATCTTGAAGAGGGATACAAAGCCAAGGAACAAACTAGATGATGTATAGGTACAAGTATAGTTGTAGCTATTTATCTCCAAGTGGGACATTGTTAGGTTGTGGAGCTAAAAGCTTCAACTATGCAGACATGGAGGAGTTGTTGAGTGTCACAGTCACCGGCGTTGGTTAGGCTAACCAACGTCGGTCAGGGGTGAATAGAAGGGCAACCGACATTAGCAAGAGTTGGCCGATGTTAGTCATCTCCAGGTAGATAGGGACCGACGTCGGTCACCTGTGCAGTTCCAGAACTATTCATTGCATGAACAGTTAGTTTGTTGAACTGAGTATTTATATGTAAAAGACTATTTTTGGTCTTGGAGCTGCGTGTCTAATTATTGTAAATTAGAAGTCTAAGTTATTATTTAGTATGGGATATATTTATAGACCCATTGGCATGTATTATAATTAGTGCAAAATAGAGGAAGGCAAGGTAGATCCTTCCAATTGTAAGATCATTTGAGTTGCAGGTTGTTGTAAGCTCATAGGAGATCTACATGTGTAAGTAAGGTTTATTGAGTTGCAGGTTGTTACAAGCTTATGGGAGATCTACTTGAAGTACTTTGAGTACTTGTGTACTGGCAAGGTTATTACTGACTGGTTGGAGGTGAACACCAATTTTGTGTTTGAGTTGTGTGTTGGGACCATTTTTGGTAGGAGAGTGAACTCTTGATTGAGAATTACTGGGAGCCCTTGAGGTGTGGGAAGCCTTGTAGAGGTGGAAGAAGAAGTGGCATCTTCTTTATTGTATTTTCTTTCTAGATGAGTATTAATACAAGATTGTGTATTGTCTCTCATATTTTGTGTCATTTGTGAATTCTAGTTACTTGTTCATTCTGTTATAATTCCATGTTTAGTTGCTAATACAAGGTAATCATATATACTCTTATTGTGGAGAATAGGATCCTGACAAAAGTAAGCAATTGGTGGCCTCATCACTCCCTCCTACTTAGCCTCTTATTTGACCTTGAGTAAGCCTTAGTTGCATTCTAAAACCATAATTTTTTTTAAAGTCTAGGGGTTCAGGACAACCTAACCCTTCCAAGATGTAAAAACCTTTTATCAATCTCAATGTGTTCCCATCTTTTCTTCTATACCTCTCTATTAATTAGAACATTTCCTTGCTATTCAGGAATTGGGAACCAGAATATAGGGGGTTAAAACATCAATCCCAACCATTATATTCTCCACTTCCTGACAAGTTCAATATATAAGTATACTCCTTGGATGGCCTCCCTAAGGTTTTGAGGGGAGTACAGTTCCTTCATTTTCGAGGCATCTAAGAGTTATACCTATCTATGATAGTAGGCAATAAAAATTTGCCTTCCATCTCCCTCCATGAGACTAAAATAATGGTTTTGGACTTCCACTTACTTTCTGACAACCCATTCTTATGAAGCATTTGTGTTCATAAATGGGATCCATTCTTCTACTACATCTAAATCTTTAGATTCACCCCTGATCATCAGGGTGGCTTCTTTCTCCTTTTCTTGATATTATTCCATTTGTTTTCTTCTTTCAATTTCATTCAAAACATATAAAGAAAATGCATTTAATATGACATCCCCCAAAATAGATGTTGGAATTCTATTCTAAATCACTAGGAACAACATATTGGTGAATGTAGAATTCATTTAGTTAGGCTTGAATATTAGGATCAACATATCTATATGCATTAAATAAAGATCTTGGGTCATATAACATATAATATTGATCATTATAAATCCTATCATACCTAAATTTCAACTAGTTTTCTTCCAAGTATACAACATACACCCTAAAAGGGGGTGTACTCCATCAATAACTCAATAGTTTCATGAAATTTTCTAAGCTTTTTCTTCAGATATCTAATCCTAATTTTATCAAATTCCAATTTTTATTGTAATTCATCATGTTATTTTTATTCAACATATTCCTTGAATCTTTACACCAATTCTTTGTGGTAGGCTTTATTATTACTAAATGTTTCCTTCAAAAAAATTAAAAGATCATCAGTCTCTACTGGAGTGGTGGCTAAAAAATCCACATCAATAACTTCTTCTACAATAGGTGTTGGTGTAGTGGGTAATAGAGGAGGAAATCCCTAATAGAAGGGTAATAAATGTAGAGCATACTCTATTGTAGGGTATTTTATGGCCAAGGTAGATGAGGATGTTGTAGGGTCCTCCACTATCTTCTCTTTATCCCTAGAGGGTTCTAAAAAAATATATTGCTCTCAGAAGTGTTTCAATGCCTCATTTTCCTTTTAGTTCTATTATCTCATTTATGAGTTTGTATATTTATTCCATAGCTTGCTCCAATGTTTAGAACTCCTGATCATGATAAATTTTTTCTTATTCTCTTCCTTTTTCCATAACCTCTTCTTCAGCCAATTTTTCTTCTCCTGCATGATGCTCTACCTCTCTCAATTCCTCCTCTATGTATCCAATATTTCTAAGGAGATAAATTTCCTCCTTAGTGAATATAGATGGGAGAGGTGAACATTTTTCTTCATCTACCTTCACATATCCTTCATTAGTAGACCATTCCTCTATTTGAAAACCATTAGGGGTTTTCTTAAACCTAGGATCTTTCCTTAGTTATTCATCATCACTAATAGCTATGGTTAAGGAGGCAATAATGGTCATTTTTTCTTCATCCTTTGAGATCTCCTAAGAGGAGGTCTCCTTTTTGACACCATGGGTTTCTTCCCCTTGGTTTTAATTTTACTTGTAAGGGGGGTGACTGATGGAGTTTGTTTTCTTGTGCATCAGTTGATAGGAGAAATTTTTCTTGTCCTGTAGGAGATAGTGTGGAGGAATCAATCTAAGATGAGGACATAATAGAAGAAGGGAAATTCTATTGTGGGCTTTCCTCTTGTGTCATAAGGGAATAAGACTAGTATTTTCCTCTTCTTGTTTCCCATAACAATCTTAGATGGATGTTCAGTGGCTACAGGTTGACCAAAAACACTAGTTCCCTCAACATTTTCTTAAATAGTTTGCTGGGACTGTTCTTCAGGGGATTCTCTCTCATCAGTGCCCTCTTCTTACTAGGGTGAAATATTTTATAGGGCCAAAAATTTTCCCAAGTGAGGTCAGGTCTAAAGAAAACTACTCCTTGTTTAATTATGAACCATATTAGGTAGTGGTGAGATAGGGTTGTTTTAGTTCCTTTCTAATATTCTTTGGACATTCTTTTCAAAATATCCCATAAGAAATTTGGAACATTGATGACTCTATTATGTCTTAAATGATTTAAAAAATTGAACTAGAGAGTGTAAATGAGGGAATACCTTCCCTCACAAGTCATGTACATGATAATATATGATTATATCTCTCTCCATTCTATAGGTATACTAAGTCTTTCAACACCTCCTTTCTTTAATACCAATCTTTCATTTGACTAACAAAACTACTACTTGGCTTCTTGGCCATTGGGTCTGTCCTACCAATTTCCCCCCATGCTTAATAGCCCAGTTGCTTGGTTCACCAAGGTCTTAGTAAATATAAATGTGATACCACATAAAGTGGCTTAGTTTCCATCAAATAAATTTTAAATACCCTAGAAAGAGGCTTTGAAAAATGTTGTAACCATTCAAAATAGGTAGTCTAACTATCTCTGTGGAAGACATCACAACTGGCTTGGTCTCCCCATAAGTGCCTATGATCTGAAGGCTCTCTCCACATGATTGACCCTCCTATTTTAACTTCTATATTAATCTCTTCAACCAATAGTGAACTACACACTCTTTAGACCTATGAAAATCTACCTATAGTAGGTTTGTTCTATAATGGTAAATGTGGGGTTTGTATATTACAAGGTTTGGCTCAATAATGGTAGATGTGAGGTTACAGGTTGAAAATTATGGCATCTCAAGGGTTTCCATGGTGTGTGAGGTTCTAACCCATAGCATTCTCCCCCCACTTGAGCTGTCACATGTCCTCAAGTGATGTGGAATGTGTATAAAGTATGGGATAAGATGGGTCATCATGAGGAATAGAAGTATGGGTTTAGAGGTGATCTGATAAAATTTTGAATGAATGGCTAAAGTCATATTTAGATATGATTTATTAATACCATATATGTTATATTAGAATAATGAAGATAGTTTTAATGATGAAAGATATGATGTACCTTTTAATAATGGTGTTTTGGATGTGATGCCTAGGGAGTCACACATGTGTTGGAATGCAAATATTTACATGGAAATGATTAACAAACATAATGATTGGGTTGGTAGTTGGAACTAGAGTGAAGTGGACCCTTTGTGAAGTGATTAAGAAATCACCGATGGTTAGGCATTAATGATTCTTATAGCTCATATGCATGTGATGTAGGATAGTCTGAATGGAACAAGGGTCTAAGACTTAGAGGATAAATGATTATTATCATACATTAAGGTGGAAATTAAAAAGCTGAGTGATCCAAGTGATGGGCTAGAAGATCTTGAGTAGGTAGCTGAGGGCATTACTACCTAGTGACCTTCATCTACATAAATTGACTAATAAGTGTTTGGATGTTGCTTATGCCTTAGAGGTTTTGTTCCTGGTGGGATTGGTTGTAATAATCAATAGGGTCTTCAAACATGGAACCTATGTTCCAAATAAATCTAAGATCTCACTAGTCAACATAGTGAAATGATCTTCATAAAATGACCAAAACTAAAAATGAATCATGAGTGTCCCTATAGGCATAAATTATGGTCTACAACACTTCCACATGGAAAGGGAATTTATATTCTTTGTTGTGTATTTGTAGATTGGTATTCAATGATAGCTTTAGGCAATAGATATGACATTTACTTCTCCAATCCTCCATTCTTCCATGAGGTTATCTGATGACTTTCATAAAATGCTCAAAATCCAATAGCCAAGCCATAGGTGAGAGATGTAGGAGGATATATCTTGCATTCTCTATTAAAAGGTGAGAATAGGCATAAGAGGGTACCTATAGTAGCTATAAAAGTGCATGTAGAAAGTTGCAAAGTGATTTCTAATTGTGTAGAAGGTGCTCATAGCAATTAGAAAAAACCTGTGTTGATGTGAATAGTTGGGATTGGAGGGATTGCCTTCTCTCTACGTTCTTTCTCACTTTCTCTTTTTAATTTATTTATGTTTTTACCCTTAAATATCTAGCAAGCTAGTTTTATACTTAGGCCCTTTTTATAGATATGGGTAGCCAATAGGCTAGTTTTCTATCTAGAAGCTGCCAACAACACCCAAAAATGGGTTTTCATTATTGGATATATATATATATATATATATATATATATATATATTTGACTCTAACTAATATTTATGGTATAATGTTTATTTAGGGTCTTGGCCAATTCACCTAGAAATGTTACTTGTCAAGGACCAAGTGAAGGTCTCATTCATCATACCAGAGGAGGGCAAGGATGTCCTCCTCTCCTTCTTCATCTAAGTGTGAACTATTTCTCTCATTATTTGATGACGCAACATGTCTATCTAGGACATCATTGTATCCATCTTATAATTATTGATGTATGTGACTGGTAAATTCTTCTTGTGTAAGTGGTTTTTTGTACAACTTGAGTCTATGGACATTGACCAGTAGATGGAACCTCACTGGATTAATAGTTTGGAGTTGGACTACTCTATTGTCAAAAGCATGCTCAATCTCAAAAGGACAAAGCCATTTGGTTTGGAGTTTACCCTTGTGGTCCTTGTATTTGGAGTAAAAAAAAGGGCCCAATATCTTGTATGGAATTACTTGGTCTTAATGTACCTATCATGCCATATAATCCACTCTTGTTATATAATCTCTATGTTCTATAATACCTATTGTCTATATTAATCTAAGACATTCAAATTTAGAAGCCTTTCTTTTTGGGCTTCAAATATATCCATCCCAAGTTCTAGTGTTGTCCGTAAGGTCTTGTGCTCAAATTCAATTGGCAAGATAGGTTTCTTTCCATATACCAACTCATATGGAGTGAAGCCTATAATGGTATTCCATGTGATTTGGTAAGATCACATAGATTCAATAAGCCTAGCCTCCTAATTTTTATGGACAAACTAACAATCTTTTTTAGAATATTTTCTAACTCCCTGTTGGTGGCTTCCACTTAATCATTGGACTATAGATTATATGAATTTGATTTCTTATGCCTAATATCATATTGATAGACTAAGGTAGTAATTAAATTAGTAGTGAATTCAGGTCCCTAATCAATTACTATTTCATGTGGCACACCATATCTAGTAAATAATTCTTCATAGAGGAAAGTTTCCACCTTCTCATCCCTAGTATGTGTAAGATCCTTTACTTCCACCCATTTATTGACATAGTCAGTATAGATAAGGATGTAATTTTTATGGTTGGATTTTGGATCAAAAGGTCCTAAAAAGTCTAGGCCCCACTTTTCAAATGGTTCAAGCACTATCTAGGGCTGCAAAGACATTTCATCTAAATGTGTGGGTGTCTCTATATACTGACATCTATCACAATGAGTAGTATATATGATTGCATCTTTATGGAGTGAGGGCTAATAGTATCCCATATTCAAAATTTTGACTATTGTACACTTTTATACAAAGTTTCCTCCATAGGGTTCATCATGGTAGGCTTTGAGGATATTTAGAATTGTTAGGGTGTGGAGCTAAAAGCTTCACCTAAGGCAAATAGGAGGTTTTCATAGCTTGACAGTCACCGGTGTCGGCAGGCCACAACCAACATCGGTCAGGGGAGTGCAGAAGGAAACTGGCATCGGTAGGAGATCAGTCAGCATCGGTCACCTCCAGTCAGGCAGGGACCGATGTTGATTGCCTATGGCGGTCAAAACTACTGTTGACGAACAATCAGTTAAGTGAATGTGTTGTTTGCATGATGAAGACCAGTTTGAGTCTTTGAGCTACCCATCTAAATTAAGTGTATGCATGAGATCTATATAATAGACTCATGGGCTGTATTGTTAAGTGTTGAACTTGTAGAACCCAAGTGTGGAGCTTGGAGAGTTCTTCCCATGGTGGAATCAAGTAGGATTCCCCATGTATGTAAGATTAGGTTTGATATGTAGGGAGTTACAGGGTCATGGAGGAGATCTACATGTGATAAGTAATATCAGGGTTGGTTTGATAGGGTGTGTGAATGTGAGGGTCAAATAGAGATCAGCGGGGGAGCTAGATCCAAGGTGACAGCAATACATCAGGAGTAAAATCATGGTTAGATCTACTTGGAGTACCGGTTCGTACTTAGTTGTACTGGACGTACAATGAGGTGAAAAATAGCTTGTGTTAGTTGTTAGTTGTGACCTATGAGAGAAGATTACTCAGGTGGGAAGATTACTTGGAGCCCTTGAGGTGTGGAAGGCCTTGTAGAGGTGGAAGAAGAGTGTGATCTCTTTATTGTAATTTCCTTTGTAATGAGTTGAATACAATTGTGTGTTACCTCTCATATTCTGTGTTATTTCTCATTAATAGTTATTTGTTCTTCTGGGTATTTCCACATGTTTAAGTTGCTTATACATTGGTAATCATGTGTGCTCTTAAATCTGACAAGTTGTGTCAGAACTTTGGGAAACTTTGGTCCTGTCAAGAATTTTATCTTCTCTAAGACAACTTTTGATGATAGAGTTAGGCCCAGTATAGGAAAGGAATCCAGAAAACCATGAATATCTGGCACTTTTGTAAATCAATGCTCACCTTTGTTTGGGGAGGAAGTGTTGTGGAAGTATCTCTATTACAAGTTAGTTAGCAATATTAGTATATTAGGGTGTGGTAAGGGTGAAAGAGAATAGGTGTTCATCAAGAAATGAGTCATCCACTATGGTATCATCTTTAGGGGTTTTTAGGGATGATAAAAATTTAGCCATCACATTATCTCAATTAGGCTTATCTATAATGGTGTTACAAATTTTTGTAATAAGAGCAGCCATCTTATCACTTTGGCTAGAATAGTTGGTTTGTTCATAAGTTAATGAATGGTTATATCGTCTATATGAATAAAGACATAATACCCTATGATGTAATGATAAAACTTGTTGATAGCATAAACTACCACTAAGAAATATTTTTCAGTAATTAAGTAATTTAATTCTACTACCTACATATTTTTGCTTACAAAATAGATGATATAATTGAGTGCTTCTTGTTTTTGGCCAAGCATAAATTTGAGGGTAGTGTCTAAAACATCTATGTGAATGTGGAAGGGAAGCTTCCAATCAATACCACACATAATAGGGGTGGTGGTCAATAATTCCTTCAATTGTTTGAAGGTTGTATCACAAGTAGGAGTCTAGATAAATTTAGCATCTTTAGTTAAAAGGTTGATCAATGATGCTACTACTTTACTAAAAATATTTATGAATATCCTATAGTAACTAGAATGTCCTAAAAAGCTACTATCATCTTTTTATTTTTGAGGAATATGCAATTTTTGATGATGTTGATTTTTTCAAGGTCAACATTAATTCCTTTAGCAAATACATGGTGGCCTAAGACAATACCTTTTGTCATAAGTATGTAAAATTTCTTGTGGCTGAGAGATAGATGGTGCTCATAATAGTGTTGCAACACTTTTTATAGGTTTTTGAGGAATTCATCAAATGTCTCTCCATAGATAGTGAAGTCATCCATATAGATTTTTACACATTCATTGGCCATATCTACAAACATACTCAAGATAGCCCTCTAAAATTTTATTAGAGCATTACATGTCCCAAAGGGTAATATAACATAAGCATAAGTACCTTAGAAACAAGTAAAGGTTGTCTTTTCCTAGTCCTCAGGAGCAATTCTAATCTAGTTGTAACCACTAAAGCCATCCAAAAAGGCAAAATATTTTTTCCCTGTTAGTGTGTCCAACACTTGGTCAATGAAGTGTAGAGGGAAGTGATCCTTCCTAGTTGCTATGTTGAGTTCCCTATAATCGATGCATACATTCCATACTCCATTTTTATTTGGTACAATTACCAAAGGTGACACCCATTCACTATCAGAGATGGGATATATAAATCTAGCAGTCAAAAGTTTCTGAAATTCCATTTTGACTATTTCTTAAAGAGCTGGATTCATCCTACGTTGTGGCTGTCTTATTGGTTGACACTCTTATTTGATGTAAATATGATGTGTACATGTTTTTTAAGCTGATTCCTTACATATCCTCATAATCCCATGTAGAACTATGTTGGTTTGTATGCAACTTGTTGACTAGGTGCTTTTCCTCATTTAACTCCAACTTGTTATTAATAAACAATGTTTTTCATGGAGATATTTTAATTTTCTATGAGAGTGCTTTCATTATTTCCATATTGATAATGGACCTAATTTAGATATATATATGAGGTAGTAGATGGTGGAATATTTTATGTATAGATGCATCAGAATTAACCAATTCCCAAAATCTAGAAAATGGGCACTCAACACATTACAAGTGGTTAAGATCTATAGGAGTTTGGTAATTATGCTAAAGAAAATTTGAGAGAATGGTATCTTTCTCCTGATCAACTAATATACATGCATAGTCTATGGTAAATATAGGGATCAAGGAAGGTTGATCTACCTCATCTTATTTAGCCTATAATGTAGGCTCTAGTGTAAAAACTAGCTATGTTGAGGGATAAAGAACTAACTACTTAGTGTGGTATCCTTTGGATATCATCATGTTACCTATTCTAAAATTGATGAAGGTATCATTTGTGGTAATCCAAGGTCATCCTAAGATAAGAGTATATCCACCCAAATTAGAATTAGGCTATAACACAATGAAATCTTTAGGATACTCCTAAGAATCTATAGCGATGATAATATCTTCAATGATTCCCTTTGGTCTAACTATAGACCTATCAGCCATTTATAGTAGTATAGATGTGGGATGAATATGATTCACCTATATTTTATGCATAGTTTTAGTTGTCATTACATTTATTATAGCCCTCAAATCTATCAATGTGTTAGATAAATGTTGGTCATAGATCTAGACTATTACTACTAGACATCTTAGATCCAAATATTTCATTGGTAGTGTGTTCCCTAACATGATGTCTACTAGCTAGCAAATCACATGGATAATATTGGGATCTTTTTTTTCCTTCCTATTTTTTGTAGATAGAGGTCTCTAATAGCTTTGGAATATATGGGTACATCTTTGATGGCCTATAATAGAGGGATTTTGACATAAATGTTCTTAAGTTGTCCCATGAAATCAAACTCAAGTTCAATTATATGGCATTGAAGGTTGAGACATTTTGTAGATGGGGAGGTTATTTCATCAAAAAAATTATTTATTGGTTCAAAGAATTCTTTAAGTGATAGAGGTGGGTTAGCATGTTATTTTGGGATTTCATCATTTGACTCCCTTATTATGGGTGGTGATGGGGGTGGTAAAACTTTCCCTGAATGGAAGTGAACTTCATTGATATTCATTGTAAATGTCAAGTATTGAATAGGTTCAGTACTGAATGTGGATTATACCAGCTTATTTGTAAGATTTCGTATGGGTTAGGTAGGTATCTATTTAGGCTTGAATGTAGCTTGTGTATTGGACATAAGAGTATGAAGTTGTTATTTTTTTGGATGAAATCATCTTAGAGAGCTTTCCCATAGCTGGTTAGGTCTCTAGGGATGTTGTCATTGGTTTATGAAGGGTGGGCCTTGGGGTGGTTTCCAAGCTTTCATCTAAGATGGGGATATCTTTTGTGGAGGTTTACAAGAGGTAATGGGGTATCTTTCTTAAAGTGGCTACCAACTAGAATTAGGAGGTGGATTGTTCATCCAAAGACTAGTCTAATTAGGAGTAGCATTTGCAAATTGTGAATTAAAGGAGGTAGAATTTATAAAAGGTGGATTTTGTCCCATGCCTTGATAAGGTGGTCATTGAAACCATGGCCTTCTTTGTGAAAAATAGAAAACATGGTCACTATCTCCTCCTATAATGTGTATCTCTACTATTTCTAGTTCTTTAGCTGTGATGTGAGATACTTTAGCCTGAACCTTGTGATATCTACAATCAACATTTTTTATAGTCTAGATAATAAATGGTCAAGGATTGATCCAAAAAAATTTGTATTTGTCTTGAGTGAAGGTTATCTAATTAGGTTTCCAAATGGATAATGATATCCTATTTCATGTCTTTTAATAGGTTACTAACCTCAATTTTTGATAGGCCATTTACAACTGCCAATGGAAGCTTACTGCCCCTAACTATGTTTATGGTAGATATAGAATAATTATTGCTCATCTCTTTGATATCTAAGAATGGTAGCTGAGAAATATCCCCTCTACTCATTATGTCTAAGGCTTTCAAACAATCTTCTCTGACTCCTTTCAGGAAGATGAGTTTCAAAGGTTCTTCTCTAAGTGTACTTTTATTGAATTATTGTACACTAAACATGAACTACTCAACATAGTCCTCCAAGGATTAATCCCCCTCTTGAGTCATTTTGAAGATGTCATTTCTTCTATAACTTATTTCTCTTCCATATTCTTGATACTTGGCCAAAAATTTCTTTTTCATGTCCTCCCAAGTATGGATCAAATTACTACCCAGTCCCATAAACTAGTGAAGCATTGAGTCTTTGAGAGTAGCTAGAAAAAGTCCTAATTTTTTTACATCCTACCTATAGTCATAGCTTCTACAGAGGATATCAAATTTTAACAAGAATGTATCTACACCTTCTGATAATGTACCTCTAAAATTGGGCAAGGCTAACGATGGAATGTTTTTCATTTGTGTTACAATTGTTGCATCTAGAATAGGAAATTCAAAAGTAACTATTTTTGGAGTCCCATTGTCATCCACAAATTCCCCTTCTCTGGTCATGATGGCTCTTTTTGTGATATGGATACCACAGGTACTCAAGATCTTATCCTCAAACTTTGTGTCAATCCTTTGGTCAGAATAATAATAAACATTTATCTACTGATCCTTAATCATTTTACTAGATGAAGGGTCTAGATATTCTCCTAATCCTCTTTTGATTTGATTAAGAAAGCCTTGATAAAATGTTTTAAATATGTTACTTTCAAGAGTTTATGGTTTGTGTAGTTCCTCTCCTTCATTTCTTCTTACCAACTCAGTTAATGATTCTTATACTTCTATTTCCTTTCTCAGAGCCAATAATGCTTCTTCTACAAGTTACCTCCTTTGGTTTGTAGTGTTCTCTTCTTCAAGAGCCTTCTGGCTTATGGTATATTCTTCAACATGATTCTTATTTATTGTAGATATTTTTTGTTCTTTCCTAGTAACAACTTGTGGCTTGTTTGGTAGGAATCTCCTTCGATAATCTTTCTCTCTACATAAATGTTATGCCACTCCTTCAACTGTCCCATCCCTTCCTACACAGATTTTTTTTTTCATTTTCATGTGTTGAAGGGGGTTATTTCAGACCTTTTTTTAAAAAATAAATCAAAAAAAAGGAATGCTAAAATCAAAACAATAGGAATTGAAATTCTACTTATAGAAAGTAGTAAAGACTATCTAATGAAATAAGGAACAATTATTCTAGAAAGAATGAAATGAAAGCAAGAAAATTTATTTTAGAAAGTAGGAAATGAAAGTAGGAAAATTTATTCTAGAAAATAGGAAATAAAAGTAAGATAATTAAAAGCACACTTTACTGAAAATAAATGAAAATAAATCACTTTTGCAAGAAATAAATTCTATAAACATGAATTAAGTAACTTATGCATTGTTTACTTCCAAAAACATAGACATCTAGCATAAGACACCATAGTTCCCTCACTTGACTTTCTTAGATAGAACTATATGTCTAGGAACTTAGACTTCTGGCAGAGGACACCATAGTTTCTTCACTTGACTTGCTTGGTTGGGTAGAATAGTGCATCAACCAAAAAAATTAATGATTGATTTTAGAAACAATAATTGACACCCTCCCCAATAATGGTGTCAAAATATTAGACAGACTAATTACTGAACGATTACTAGATTTACTAGTCTAATTAAATATTAATTATCAACCTAGGGTGCATAAACTTTTCAAGTGTGTCAGCACTATATATGCATTACTAATTCAGAAATCAACTTGCTTTTCTAGTTTTAATACAATAAATTTATGTTGAATTTACTAGATAGATATAATATGAAACTACTATGATATAATTACAAAACTATTCCACACTTATGTACCATACATGTATCACACTTATATAATCAAACTCAATAGTAAAATCAACTTACACAACACACTAATAATTAAAGAGGGTCAAGATATTCATATTAGCTCATTCTGAGAGGACCCTTTCTCATTTAGAACTGAGTTCCAATCCCTCTCTGAGATATTCATAAACTTCTTACAAATTCAACTTTCTCATTACTCAATTATGAATACAAATGTTAGAGTTCAAAAAATTATGCTATTATATTCTCAAAATTATCTAAATCCAAGTCTGATCTAGATTCTACCTTTAAATATAAAAGTTAGTTTTTTACTCTTAACCAAAAACACCAAACTAGGAAAAAAATACAAATACCTAGAAACTACCCTAGTTAACCTTCAAGTGGTTAGTAATTGAAATTACTTTTTTTAAGTTTGATTGGGTTAAAGACAAGACATACTATTTTTCTATTTTATTTCCTTTTTTCTTTTCTCATTATCTTTGTCTTTCTCATCTTTGGTAGCACATCTAATGTCTTCTTGTATGTATGCAATCCATAAAACAACAATGATTCTTTTCATTCATCCATCTATAATATTTTCTTAATAATGACTATGTTTTGCATAGTGGTTGTAGGCACTCTATAATAGCTATAAGAAACCTATAGGTGAAACCTTCAATTATTATGGTCACTCTGTAGTGGTTTTAGGCAACTTGTAGGTGAAGCCTATAGTTGCTATGGATATTTTATAGTGGTTGTAGGCAACCTGTAGGTGAATTCTAAAGTTGTTGTTTCACTAAATTTTGTCTATTTCAAGTCTATAGGAAAATAGAAAATAATGATAGGAAAAAGTGATTATAATGAACTCACATTAGTTTACGCATTATATCCAGATGTTGTGAGCACTCCTCTTTAGTTGGAGAGGATTACCAGTAAGGAAGAAAGTACTACCACAAGATGTTTCTTAGTAGAAAAATGAGAGGGATACCAAGCTACGTGCTTGTTCTAAGAAATGTGAAACTTCCTTATAGATGACAGTCCACTTTTGAGAGACAAAAAAGTAATAAATAACTAAAAAAGGTAAAGAGAAAGAGTGAAAGAGAGATAATATTATTGTTATTCACAACTTGAGTGCAGTAGAGAGTGACAGAGTGTAGGTGGTGTATTTTATTTATATTTTAGAGGTTATTTGGGTAGGTTTTGAAGAGGTTAAGGAATCCATAGTCACTAACATCAATAGGGTATTGACCGATATCAATTATACTACCAAGGTTAGTGGTGAAGGTGACTAATGTTAGTTAGGCTGACAAGGTCAGTAGTTGTAATAATTGTCTCAGGCTTTTCTAGGTCTGGGAGGTTGGGGAGAGTTATGAGAGAGGGTATGGTTTGGGTAGATCTAGTTAGAGGTTTGGTGTATCAAGTTAAGGGTAAATAAGCAAGGAATATTTGTAACTCCCTCACAAGGGTTTGGTTAGGAGTGTGTAAAGAAACGCATAGTAGATATAAAGCGATAGAAAAATAAATGTTTAAAATACCTAAAAAATAAGTGATGTACTTAGCTATAGTGGTCACTAAATGATAAGTGCCATATTGATGGTCCCTATCAGGTAGTCTAAACCTAAATGCCTAAATAGAGAGAATAAGTGGGTGTTATTGGTCTTCAAGAGCTGAGTTCCTAATCGTGATTGACTTACATAAGATGATAGTAATCTAGGATGTTGAAAATTGAATGTTAAAATCTTGAATGTAAGTAAGAATGAATTTTCTTGATTTCTACTGACATGAACTTTAGGTTGAATTTTGGATTATATCACCGATTTCAATGATCCCATCGACATCAACCATCAGTTGACCAACATCGATGGCCCTAGAATAGGTAAACCTTAATATTTTTGGCCTATTTTCTATTTCTCTTCATGTCAAGTGTGGCACCCTTTACAAAATAATAAAAATAAGAGGTTAAGAAGGAGGTAGTTGATTAGGAATTTAGTTTGGAAGTGAGAATAAGTCTTGGGTAGTTAGGATGAGGGGACCAAGTCTTGAGGTGACTCATTAGGTGAAAATTAGTCATAGGGTGAGGTGGCTAAGTAAGGTGGAAAAAGGGGTTCTTCATTAAATTAATTAAGTATTTTAAATTGATTAAATGTGTGAGCGGTAAAAGCATGGATTAGAGAGGTTAATTATTATTATTGAAAAATGGACTAAAAGGGGTTTCAACACAAGGAGTTACACATGTGTGTGTGACATAATTTTAGTGACTACATTTACCCCATTTTGTCTTGTAATTTATACTAACAAGCTTGCAAGATAAAAATAGGAGTTAGATGTTCTAAGTATTGGATGAGGTATCCCCCCTCAAAATGGGAATCAATGGAGGAGATACCAGGATCAGGTACCTATTTGATAAAAAGGGTAATTGGGTGAGTTATGGAGAATTATGTATCACTTAATATGCATATAATACTATGATATATAGTTGACAAAGTCAAGAAAAAGCAAGGTTAAGGAGGACTCAGATAGAAATAACTAAAGCATAGAATGTAAGTGATAGTTGATAGGTCAAAACAATCAAAGTTATAGTTCCAATGGTTGATGTGTTCCAAGTATCTAAGGTAGGAAGTTCCCTTAAGAAACATAAAAGGTTTGAAGGTGGTAGGATGATCTTGGTTTCCATCCAAAACACCTAGTATACATGCATGTGCATAATAGCCAACTATAGAAAAATAGCATAAGTGGTCAAGACAAGCAATGAAAGGTTGGAGTAAAAGTGTCAATGAGTGAGGAGATATTCATGATATCTAAGAAAATTCATTATGGGTGAATATTTAAGTGATCTCCAATGGAATTTGTCATGGTTGGGGAGATATATGTGATCTCCAATTGCCCCAGTGTATAGGTAAAGTCTAAAACATTGGGGTTGCTTTTTTTGGGGAAAACATTACTGGAATGGTACCAATGTTAGTGATATTGTACATATCAATAATAAATAGTGCCAACATTAGCACATTAGGGCAACATTGTTGATTCTAGTAGGCATAACCACTAATATCTATAGATTAAGTCAAGAATATCGACATTAGTGGCTAACCAAACCTGATAAAAGGGGGTTTGGTAGCTGACCAAAATATTTGTAACTTGTGATTGGAGGAAAATAGAGTTGTGAGAGTGATTGAGATGGAAAAGCAAGGAAGGCACCCAATGAGAGGTACACCACCATAAGATCTAGTTGTGCCAGCCAAGAGGAGATAGAGAGATGAGGTAAGAGTCTCTGATAGTTATTTTAAAATTTAATTTAGGTATTTATAGTTTTTAGGCTAATTTAGAGGTGGGGGTATATAAAATAATAGTAGAGGGGTATGAAATAGGGTAGGGTAGTTTTAGGATAAGTTGGGGGGAATTTGGGGTAGGTTTCTAGGTTAAATTTATAGTTTTGGGTTTTGGTCATTTAGCCCTAGGGCTAAACCAGTCGTCAATGTTCCTAAGGTCCACTGACATTAATCGATATGGCACTAACGTTGGTGGGGGTTTTCTAATGTCAGTAAACACTTAGGCCTATAAATCACTAATGTCAACATTAATGCCAATGTTGGTGACTATGAATAACTATAAAAATAGGAGAAAAGGTCAATTTGGATCCCTAGTGGAAGTAATTAATTAGCCTAATGGCTGAGCTAACCTCAAAAGACCCTATATCGATTGAGTGTTACCTACATAGCCTATTTTAGGGCCTTAGGCCAATGTAGTTCTCCCAGAGCCTAGGAAAAAGATCTAAAGTATGATTAAGAGGTGTGTTAGGGGAAACGGGTAAGAAGGTAGGTTGAGATACGTAAATAGGCATAGGGATTAAAAGATAGGGAATAATGTCAAGTGTCAGGGATATAGGCCATGAGGCCTAGAGATAGGTAGGTAGGCCTAGGGTGGAGAGAGGCAAGAGGCAGTAAAGCCTAGGGTAGAGAGAGAGAAAGAGGTATTGAAGCCTAGGGTAGAAAGAAAAGAGTAAGGTAGTTATTTAGGTGGGTATATGGCCAATATAACCTTAGAAGACCCTATGTTGATTGAGTGCTACCTACATAGCTCATTTTAGGGCCTCAGGCTAATGTAGTTCTCCCAGAGCCTAGGAAAAAGATCTAAAGTATAGTTAAAAGGTGTGTTAATGGAAATGGGTAAAAATTTAGGTTGAGATACATCAAGAGGCCTAGGTCTTAAAAGATAGGGCATAGTGTTGAGTGTAAGGGATATAGGCCATGAAGCCTAGAGTTGTGATAGGTAAGTAGGCCTAGGGTGGAGAGAGGGAAGAAGTAGTAAAGTTGAGGGTAGAGAGAAGTAGTGAAGCCTAGGGTAGAGAGAAAAGAGTAGGCTAGTTATTTAGGTGGGTATATGGATGAGCTAACCTCAAAAGACCCTATGTCAACTAAGTGTTACCTACATATCCTAGTTTAGGGCCTCAAACCAATCTAGTTATCCAAAAGAGAAGGGATAAAAGTGGTGGTAGGTTATATTAGAAAGTACACGACTTGAGTTGTGTGTGTATGGATGTAGGTAAGGATGGAGCTAACATTATGATATCATCTATCAAAGCTTTTGATGTGTATCAGGAGGGATGTCACTTCAGATGAGTGGGAGCACATGGTAGCCATGGGGTTAAGAGGAGTGTGAAAATATTGTCAAGTCACCCAAGATGTGTCCATTATGATAGCACTGATTGAGAGGTAGGATCACACCACTAATACCTTCCATCTGCCAATTAGAGAGTTGATAGAGACTCAAGAGGATGTCTATAGGATTTTATGATTGCCACTATAGGGTGGGGATCTCTTTGCATGCTCAAGAGAGGATCATGTTATCCACATGGTGGCATTATATGGTAAGCATGTTAGCGAGGTGACTTATCATTTTGTGAGTTTTGCCTGAGCCATTATATATGATTGATGAGGAGAAGCATCGATTAAGCATCTTAATGATGATTAAGATCATGGTGTATGCTTTACTAGATACAGATGATGAGAGATTATTGATTGCATTGATAGGTATACTTGCATAGATGGTTGAGAAGTGGATTATTTTTGCATGGGGACTAATATTTCTAGCATAGTTATATAGAGAGTTATGGGGTTTCTGACTATGATGATGATAAAGTTTGTGTTTTGACCATCTACTACACTATTGGGCATATGATAACATCATGGTGACATGACCATTGGGGTTACCTACCATGTTTCTAGCTAACTTTAGTGTTGGTTTTATATGATAGAGAGAGGGCATGGCACATACTCGAGTGGATGGTATAATGCATGGCATTGCCTATTATAGGCACATAATTGAGGGTTTTATCCCTAAAAATATTTTGTGGAGACCCTACTTGACATACCTAATATTTAGAGGATAGGCATAACAGCTTGTTGGTTTATAGAGCTCATTATGTGTTAGGGGGAGATGAGCTGGTGAGTTAGAGATGGTACTCATGACACAGGTCAGGAGGTAGTTTGGTCTACTACAAGATATTCCACCTACCATCCCTTGATATAAGAGGGATGACATAGAGGGACCGTACCATTACCCCAAGAGACAGATGGGATATATTTTGAGGACCTACCAATAGGGCCAAGTGTTGGAGATCTAGGGTGCACAGTAGCATAAATAGATTGGTGGGTAGGTTTACATCCCATGGTGGAGGTCAGGAGGCCACCACTAGATTTACAAGGGTTGGTGAGAGAGAAGGATGTAGTAGTAAAAGCATGAGATGTAGTAGTGTAGGCTAAAGATACATCACATGAATAGGTATTAACCTTACAAGGGTAGGTGGTGATGTTTCAGGGCTAGGTTGGGACACTACAGGGTTAGGTTATAGTACTACAAGGCTATGTCAGAGTTTTATAGGGTCAAGTGACTATAATGATAGTAGAGAGGGATAGTCTTAGAGTAATAGGTTAGGATGATCCTCCTCATCCACCATAGGGACCAGTACAAGCTAGGACATTAGTAGGTGCTATGGGACCACTGTAAACTATGTCTTTGTTGAGATATATAACCACCCTGGATGAGATTGTATATTACAAGAGGGACATCAAGGAGTTTCTATAGATTTAGAGATATTCAGAGTTTAGAGAGTAGGAGAGGTCTATGCCATGTACCATAGCTTCTAGCTCATACAAACACAAATGGGTGAAGAGTGGTGATGACACTGCTTCCTCACGACCATACAAAGAGCCTCGAGGACCCTGAGTGTTAGAGTTTGCCATTTTTTATTATATTTGTTATATGTATACCAAATTATGAGCTAAATATATGATATGTATATTTTGAGAGAGAGAGAGATGATATTATGATGATGTAGTTATGGGCATGTATTCTGAGTACACACACACACATACAAGAGATGCTTATTTATTTGTGATTTTGATGAGGATATTGGTGTACATGATGATATAGATGATGACTATTTAATACTATGTTTATTTTGATGTTAATGTTAATTATATTAGTTGAGTTAGACTAGTCATTCCCATATATGTGATGGTATATGCATAGTTGGTTTGTTAGTTTCATCTTACAATTTTTCCATATTTTGTGATGGTGTATACTTAAAATGAATAAATTGGATATGTTAGTTTATTTTAGAAATTTCCATATTTTTTATGGTGTATGCATAAAATAAATGGAGTAAGATTTGATAGTTTTAGTATGACATTATTTATTCATCTCAATAGAGAGATCGACATGTGATGTGGATGGGAAATTAAAGAGGTAGAATGCTCGTGCACTAGAAAAGACCATAATCAAAACATAAATAGGCTCAAGAAAATGAGCCTCTTTCATGCCTTATATCTTTGAATCATATTTTTTTAGAGAAGCATCATGTTTACCTTATATTAAGTGAGCTTCAAAATCCCCTGAAAGAGTACGAGGGAAAAAAGGGGTAAAGTGAGGGAAAATGTTTGGGTAGCATAACCTATAAAGTGGGGATGATATGCCCTTTTTGTGGGTGACCCGAGAGATACTATATGCAAGTCCATGACTTAAAGTTTTTTTTGTGTGTAAGTCAATCAATGCATGAAGCCTATAATGGGATTTTGATTGGGTGAAGGTCATATAGAGCTGATCAATATGAGAAGCCTTTTTAATTTTTATTTCTTTTTGAGAACAAAGCTTCACTTAGTCAACCTTCAAAGGAGTGGTCTACGTCTTCATTTTTAAGTTTAACTAACTATCCTTCAAGGGAGTAGTCTATAAATAGTAGCAAAGAGAAGTTACATAGTTGTCCTTCAAGTGAGAAATCTACATTAAGAAGCATGACATGAGACTTTATAACTTTGTAACATATCCCTTTTATTTTTTTTATGCTTTTAGTTATGGAAAAGACTATAGAGGCTTAGGATTTTTCCACTTTTATGGAAAAACCATACCACAACATAGATTAAGTAATTGTATAGGAGTAAGGGTGATGAGGAAGGGAAATGAATGTAATAGGGATGCTCAAGGGATGAGCTCAAGTTAAACATGAGGTGAAGTGATGCTTGTTTAACAAAAGAATGGTCATAGGTGTAAGGAATTTAAAGGCTCAATTTTTGGCCTTCCTTTAAGATAAGACAAGTGATAAGTTCATGAGCCATACTTGTGAGTTATGATATAAGGTCTAAGCCAATTAGGAGCAAAATTACCCCGTTTGATTTTCTCCATTTTGTCACATGTTGATTTTATTTTAAGATGAGATCTCCTATATTAAAATCTTGATCTTTGAGGGATTTTTTATAAGTTCATTTTATATTATCTTGATATATTTAGAGGTGGTTGAGGGCTATGAGACAACATTCATCAAGCAATTCAAGTTGAGCCAAACATTCTTGGTGAAAGTCATTTAGTAAGTATGTCTTGTATATAAATGCAAAGAGAAGGAATATAGAATTCAAGAGGCAAAAAACCCTCCATCCCATATACCAAGAAAAAAGGCATAGCACCCGTAGGGGTTCGAATGTTATTGTGGTAAGCCCATAAAGCAAAAGGAATGTGTGTGCCAATCCTTTCCCATGTCATTAACTACCTTCATGAGAATTTTGGTCAATGTTTTGTTAGAAGCTTCTACATGTCTATTTGCTTGTGGATAGTATGGTGATGAGAAGCTTAATTTGATTCCAAATGTATCATAAAGACTTTGAACAGTCTTATTTTTAAAATATTTGCCATTATCTATTATAATTTTATGAGGGATACAAAAAAGATAGATGATATGATGGTTGATGAAGTCAATAATTTTTTTAGCTTTAATAGAGATGTGAGGGATGGACTTGACCCACTTGGTGAAGTATTCAGTGGCAAAAATGATAGAATGAGGATGGAGGGATGAATGAGGGTTAGTCTCCCTAATTAGATCTAAGCCCCATTAGGAGAAGGGCCAAAATTCTTTGGAAAATTATAATTCATGACTAAGAATGTGAAGGAGGTTAGCATGTTGGTGACACTTGATGCAATACCAAACATAATCAACACAGTCTTACTAAAGTGTGGGCCAATAATAGCCAAGTTGAAGGATATGCTTGGCAATTGCATGACCATTGAAATGCCTACCACAAATCCCATCATAGACTTCTTTAATGGTGAAGGAAGTCTCAGTACTAGTGAGGCATCTAAGGAGAAGACCATCAAAACCTCACTTGTAGAGAAGTCCCCCTAGCATAGTGTAATGAGTGACATGTTTTATAAAGTCATGTTTCCCATTATTGGAAATATCAGAGGGGGTATTAAAAAAGGAAAGGTAATTCATGAGTTGTTTGTACCATAATTCATATTGGATGGCTATTACATTTTTGAAAAAGAGGATGTTAGCTGATACATATGAGGGTAATGTTAAGTGATGCATAGTGACATAGGTTCTTAAGGAAGAAGATGAAGAGTGTATGTGTGAAGCAAGTGAAACCATCTTGTCAGAAAACTTATTTGTAGATCAAGGAATAATTTGTAAGAGATAAGAGTCAAATGATCATAATAAAGTATCTACATGATGTTTATACTGTTGCAAAATTTCATTTTTACATAGGTAGGAACCATTAACCTAGTTAACCACTAGTTGAGAATCACCAAAAATGGTTATGGATTTGATACCCAAGAAGAGAGCTATTTAAAGTCCTAAAATCAAAGCCTCATATTTGGCCATATTGTTAGTGCATTCAAAATCTAGTTTAAATGGCAAAGGCATAGGCTTTCCATCTAGAGGAATAAGAATGAGCCCCACACCCCTACCATATTGAAATTTAGATCTATCAAATAACATCATCATTTGATAGGTGATGTCATCGATGGAGAGCATTATAATGGATTCATCGAGGAATTTGAGGTTTGAAGGTTGATTTTCTGGTAAAGGGGCAGTAGCTAACTGGTCAACAATTATTTACCCCTTAATAGACTTTTGTTGAATGAATTCTAAGTCAAATTAGTAAGAAGAATGAGCCACTAAGCTACACATTGGTTGTGATATAGCTTGGAATGCATGTATTTGAGGGGATCAATATGGGTGACCAAATAGGTTTTGTGATTTAGGAGATAATGGTGAAGCTTGGAGGTGGAAAAGACCAATGCAAGGAAAAGTCTTTTAGTATGGGTATATCAAGTATCATAATCAATAAGTGTATAACTTATGTATTAAACTACCTGCTCTTGATGTTGGTCATCTCGATGTGAAATCATAGCACCTAGAGAATGATAAATTATATAGATGTATAGGTAGAAAGGCTGATCTTCCTTAGGTGGAATAAGAATTGGTGGGGAAAGGATATATTATTTAAGTGCATCAAAAGCTTTTTGGTAATCTATATTACAATGGAAGGAAACATCCTTTTTGAGGAGATGGTGAAAGGGTTGGCAATGATTTGACAAATGGGAAATGAAGCGATGAATTGACTAAATTTTGCCCTATAGGCTATAGAGTTGTTTAATATTAGTAGGTGAAGGTATCTCTAGGATTGATCTAACCTTAGCAAGATTGACCTCGATACCATGGAGAGAAATGAAATGACCTAAGTGTTTACCAAAAATAACTCCAAAGATACATTTCTTTAGGTTTAGTTAAACATTATATTAGAGGAGATGAGTAAATATGGTTTTGATAACTTTCAAGTGGTCTTGACAAAGTTTTGACTTGCTAAGTAAGTCATCCTTGTAATCTTACATAATTTTGTGTAGGAGATCATGGAAAATGTAAGTCATGGCATGTTTATTAGTGGCACCATCATTCTTCAAAGTAAAAGGCATTACTTGATAATAAAATTTCCCCCATGGGGTAATGAAGGTGGTCTTATGTTAATCCTTAGGAGTGACTAAGATTTGATTATATCTAGAGAACCTATCCATAAGTGATAGCATCTCATGGTCAGCTATTAGATCAACAAGTTGGTCAATACTTGGTAATGAGAATTTGTCTTTTAGACAAATGAGATTTAAATCATGATAGGCAGTGTAAATGTAGATTCCCTCGATCACTTTTGTGATAGGAATGATATTAGAAATCCATTGTAGGTAGTTGATGGGTTGGATAAAGTGGACAAAAATGAGGCATTAGAGCTCTTTTTTGACAAGGAAAGTAATACAAGGATGCATCTTGCAAATCTTTTACTTAACAAGTTTAGCATCTTGATTGGTGAAAATGTTATGGGTGATGATAGAGGGCTCAATACTAGGCATTTAATTATAAGACCAAGTAAAGAATTTGCTATCCTCATTAAGAAATGTGGCATAATCAACTTGATTAGAAAAATCTAAAGATTGGTTAATCTTGAGGATGTAAGGGTTATTTTGAAAGGGTAGTTTGATGTCAATGGTTGATTCATTTAACATAGCTTTTATTTTGGATGGAAGAGATCATTAGATATAGGAATCATCTACACCCATATATGTGATAATTATGTCATCATCTTGACATTGGATAGTGTTAATAGTGGGAGAGTCTTCATCAATTATTTTAGGATGAATGAGAGGAAGGGACCTTGTTTCCTTATCCTAGTGATAGGTGAGAGGACTCAAATGGATGGCAATTATTGAAAAAAAAATAGGAGGTATAGATACCTTTGATTTAGTAGATGATGGTAGATAATGTGGAGAGGGAAAGACTGGTTCTTCAACAATTGGTACATGGGAAGTCTTAATGAGTTTAGTTGGTTCATCATATCCCACTCTATGCCTCCATTTTGGAATTTTCAATGGTTTGGCTAGTGGGATATTCAATAGGCATATTGAAACCTTGTTCATAATGACCCAAACAAAATCATTTCTAGGCACACTGATAGAGATAAGTGTGTGTGAAATTGGGGTTACTAAGGAAAGATAAGTCACATGTAAATTGTTGTAGTGAAGAAGATAGATTACTGATAGTGGGAGCCTAATCAATTCCCCTATATGTGAAATTAGTTCAAAGGTTAGGGGGGCCATAATGGATGACCATACAAATGTGGGGATCATAATTTAGGTGCATGTGAAGCCTTCCATATTGTTTTTGAGTATATAACATGTTAAGTGTCAATAAATGATATTCACCAAGTGATAAACATTGAAAAGTCTCATCCATGGGATCTTTGTCAAGAATTTGTGTTATCGATATCTATGTAACTAGGGGAGTGGAGCTTATGGAGGATTTAGAAGTATCATGTGGAGGAGATGATGTTTTCAATGGAATGAGAAAATCATTGGGACTATAAGTCATGTTACATGCTTTAAATGGAGGTGGGTCAGTAGGTATAACATGTACCTATTCATCATGTTCAAACTTGACATAACGGTGCAAAGTTGAGGGTACACATGCCATAGCACATATCCAAGGTCCATCTAAGTAGTATGTTATATTGAAATTATCCTTCCATAATATATAAGAGCTTAGGAATGGTACAAGGACCTACTTGGATATGTAAGATAACAGTGCCCACCATAGTAGCTGTAGTATCATTAAAGGAGCAAAGTACCACATCAGTTTGAGACATGCAATTGTTGAGAAGCACTAGATATTTATAGGCATGGGCAGAAATAATAATAATACTATCTTCCCCATTGATCATAACTCTCTTTACATGATTTTGATCAATATATGTGATAATAAAAAGGGTAGAATCCTGATCTTCATAGTATTAAAGTGGAATTTTTGAATCACTTAAAGAAATTAGGGAGACTGAATTAAGGGGGCTGACCAAAGATAAAAGAGTTTGGGGATCATCTAATTTTACCTCAGTCACTTACAAGGCACTAATAAAAGGTTGATGGTGTTGGGATGAGTTTTGGATTAACTCATACCAAGACATTTTCATAGGAGTTTGGTGAAGCTATTTCACTAATGAGATTTGAATAATACCCAAAGATGTTGCTTTAGGAACACCAAAGATGGAAATATTAGGGTTAGGAGGAGGAGTTTATTTGGTGAATGGATGAGCCCAGGGAGTAGTGACCTTTTCCTTAGCTTTGTCTTTTTGGTTTTGTGACTGTGTTGTGACATTAACTATGTTGATTTGAAATGTAGGTGAAGAAGGTGGTAAAGGGGTTATGGCCACATATTTGGGTTTGAATTTAGGTGGATTAGTAGGAGGGACTATGGATTCCAAAGGTGGAATAACAAGGTTAATAGGAGTATCATCAAAGAGAGTGTCAACATCAAAGTGTTGCTGAATGACTATTGTGAGGGCTTTACAACTCTTAGTATCATATCCAGGTGAATAATGATATAAGCATACTTGTGTATCATTAAACCAAGATGGATTCATTCCAAGAAGACTATAAGGCTTAATGGGATGAATATTTATTATGGAATATTACAATAACTAACGTATGAAAAAGCTCTGAGAGCCTACAAGTGGACTCACACTTGTGCTAATAGGATTGGACACCTTCTTGTGTTTCAGTTTTGAAAAGGTAATTTTACATGGTAATTTGTTTAGTGATGGTGGAGTTATGTTTTATACTATCACTTTCTTAGTGTCAGGTGTGAAAGGCCTACTAGATGGCAAAGGTAGGCGTGGAGGTAACTTAACCTTTTATTTTTATTGGGTTAGTAATATTCTAACTAAAGTAGAGGGGTGTGGTCCCAAAAAAGATGGTAAAGTTGAAGGCTAAAGAAGAGATTGGCGAGATCTAGGAATCTTAACATTTTTATATAATTTAGGCTATGAAACTCCAATTTGTGGTTGAGGATTTAAATCAAATTTCACCTATGGATGAATTAAATTAGAGATGGGGCATACACCTAAGGTTCTAATTTACTTTAATATGGTAGTTTCTTGTGAGGGTGAGGGTTTTGACATAGATGGATGAACTTCAGGTGATTTTAGTGAAAAAGCTCTAGCTTTGTCAAAGACCTTGAGGTAAAGGGTAGTGAGAGGGTTGGTGGTAAAAGTTGGCATTTATTGTGTTGGATAAGGAGTTTTAAGCCAGTCCCAAAATTTCACATGATCTAGCTTTGTGAAGTTAAGAAATTCTAGACTTTTCACCAAACATGAGAAAGGTTTAGATGAAGTTGACGTAGGCCTTAAATTTGTGTATTTATAAGGCTATGGTGTTTAGGAAAGAGGGAAATTGTTGGTTTTTACTACTTTGGGCCAAAGATGAGAAATAACCGGAATGGGTTCCTCTTCGATAGAGATGACAGAAGAGACATGGTCTATTATGGGTGGAGGAGAGGTAGGCGAATAAGGTTCCTCAAGACGGTAAAACATAGGTATTATGGCTCCCTCAACATGTGAGTGAGGCATAGATAAAGTATGATCCTTCATAGGTAAAATAAGGGGTAAGAGTGGTATAATTAGAGTAGGCACAATAGGTATCTCATTTATTATAGGAGTAGATAATACTGACTCCTCTAGGTGTAAAGGTAGATTGGATGGGGTACTACTCTCTATAGGTGGAGGAGAGGTAGGCAAAGAAGGTTCCTCAAAGGTTATAATGCAGGAATGATGTTCCCTTCAACATGTGGTTGAGGAATAGGTAGGGTGTGGTCCTAAAGTGGTAAGAGGATAGGTAATATTGACGCAAAAGGAATTGGCATTATAGGCTCCTTGGGTGACAAAAGAAATGGTAAAGGAGGCTCTTCCTCATGAGGGAGTGGAACAGGTGAAATAAGTTCTTCTACCTAAGGAGGAAGAATGGGTAAAATAAATGCCACTGAGTGTGGGGGAGTAGTCGATAAAATGGGTGTCTCCTGTTGAGGGGAAGGTTGAACTATAGGTAAAGGAAAGACCATATTAACCATATGGATATTATGATCACCTAAGTTAGTTTTGGTTTGAACAATATTTTTATTTGGTGAATGGTTAGGAAAAGGGTGTTTGAACACATTCATACTTTGATTAGGGGGTGCATTAGAATTATCCAAGATGAGATCACCCCTATCAATCATATCTTGAACAATGTTCTTGAATGTCTTATAGTTATTAGAATTGTGGCCTTTAACTCAATGGTAACCACAAAACTCATCTTCCTTGTACCAAGGTTGGAATAGGATAGGAGGGGTCAAACTGTATAGGAGGTTTGATCTGAAGAAGGCTTATGACACCTTGTTGTAAGATTTTTTCTAAAACAGATGTGTATGACTCCGTAATGGGAGTGTATTGTCTTTGTTCATACCATTAATGGAATTACTTGGTCAGATTTTAGGAAGTCAAGGAATTCATTTGGTTTTTGGTTATGGAAGACGCTGACTTAATGACCACTACATTGGTAGAGACTTTAGATTTTTGGTTAGAAGGAGAATTTTTAGAGGAGGATGAGTCATTTGATTTGGAATTGGGATTCTTACTGTGCAACAAACCTTCTTTTTTTATGCCATTGTAAAGGCCTCATCAAATGTGTAGAAAGTTTGTACCCAGAGTGTGGATGAGATGTGCTTAGAACATGCCCTTGAAAATATCTCAATAAGATTAGTTTGGGGTAAGGATAAGGAGAGTTTATTGGTCAAGCTTCTCCAGTGAGTGACAAAATTTGCAATAGACTCATCATCAAATTGTCTGATGGAATAAAGGTTTGTTATAGAAACCTTCTTAGAAATGTTAATAGAGAAATGGTCTAGGAATGTTTGTATGAGTTAGGTAAGTGAGAAAAGGGAGTGATGAGGTATAGAGCTATACCAATCCAAGGTAGCACTTAAAAGAGACATAGGGAAAGTGTAAAGTATTAACACATCATCGTGCCTTATTAAATAACAAGAATGATTAAATTCTCACAAGTGCTATTGTGGGTCCTCTTTACTTTGGAAATGAGTAAATTTAGGGAGTTCCCATTGGCTTAGATAAGGGAAACTAGGCATAGAAGGATGGATGGGTTCATTACATATTTGATCATAAGATAACACATTCTTTGAACTAGAAATAGATGTCTCTAGATTAGACATCTTATCCATTAGCATCTTAATGAGGTCTAGAGGGGGATTAGTTTGTGGGATACCTCATAAATTATAGGGAACTTGATAGGAAGTAGAAGGAACGTATGCCATAGCTTGCTGAGGCTGTGTTGGCGAAACATAAGGATAATGAATCATAGGCTAGGGTACAGAAAGAAAAGGGGCTTATCCTATTGGGTTAGAGACTATGCCTTGGTTGGTTATTGTTATTTTAGGTTAGATTATTGGCATGGTTAGATTGGATGAAGGGTGAGTCATAACTTAAGTAATTATAATCATGAGGGTAGATAGAATAGGTACCACTAAATTATAAAATGGAGTAAGACTTGACTAAATTGGTTATGGTTGTGAAAGTAGGGAAGTCACACTAGGGTTTAGGTGGGATTGGATAGTTAGTGATCATAAACTTTGGACATTATTTGTAGTTGCGTTACTCATCAAATAGGTGGTTTGGGTAACCATGGGGAAAATAGTGGAAGCAACTAAAACTAAGGTTGTCTCTATTAGAGAGGTTGGCATACCATAGATTGGACCACTTAAATAATTATGGGTTTGGCTCATAGCAAGATAATGCTGAAGGGTTGCCACATCATGATCAAGAAATTTAGTAAAATCTTGATCTCCCTTAGGCACAATGGGAATTTAGTTAGGGATGGGAGTATGCCTTGTATCTAAAGTATGCTCTATGATAGAATTAGAAGTGAAAGGGGAAGGTGGAAGTGGTTGTTTGGTTGTGTAATCGACAAGAATTTTAGCTTGAGATCACATCAATACCATGCAAGTGGAAGTATAAATAGTCTTACTACCTTGTATTAGTGATAGAATAAGGAAAAACTAGGTTTGACTGCATGTAAGTGGGTTATTTTATCTTGCTATTTTGAGTAGATGAAAATTACATAGTTACTGATGTCAGTCACTTGATTGATGTTGGTAGGAGAATTTTTTTGACATCAGTGGATTAATCGATGTCGGTAGGTAAAATTTATCAATGTCAGTAGAGTTAATTGATGTTGGTCATTATGATATCATGAGAGGTGTAAAATCTGATGTTTTAGAAAACTAGAAGTTGAAACTAGGTAAAATAGTGGATCCAAGAGGTCTGTGTAAGAAGGAAGAACACTCATTAAACTTGAGAGAATAGATTATATAAATTGAGTATTAGAAATAGTATTAATTTTGTGAATCAATAGGAAAACATCTTTACCAACTCCAAAATATAGAAGGCAATAAAAAAGCAAAAAAAGAACATACAACCATCAACTATTAAATCCTATAGATTAATTTTTAGTCTCATGTGGGATTATGCCTTAATCAGATAGTGAAAAGAGAATTTGGTTATCAAAGGTACTAAAAATCAATCTAGAGCTAGTTTCAGGTTAGAGTTAGTGCTCAAGAGGAAATTTGTGTTAGACCAGGTATGTGGCTTGTTATAGGAGCTTGTTCTCCACACTTCATGGACCTAGAGCCAAGTTATACTAAAATAAAGCAAAAAAAAGGAATGCTAAAATCAAAACAATAGGAATTGAAATTCTAATTATAGAAAGTAGTAAAGACTATCTAATGAAATAAGGAACAATTATTCTAGAAAGAATGAAATGAAAGCAAGAAAATTTATTTTAGAAAGTAGGAAATGAAAGCAGGAAAATTTATTCTAGAAAATAGGAAATAAAAGTAAGATAATTAAAAGCACACTTTACTGAAAATAGATCACTTTTGCAAGAAATAAATTCTATAAACATGAATTAAGTAACTTATGCATTGTTTACTTCCAAAAATATAGACATCTGGCATAAGACACCATAGTTCCCTCACATGACTTTCTTGGATAGAACTATATGTCTAGGAACTTAGACTTCTGGTAGAGGACACCATAGCGTCTTCACTTGACTTGCTTGGTTGGGTAGAATAGTGCATCAACCAAAAAAATTAATGATTGATTTTAGAAACAATAATTGACACCCTCCCCAATAATGGTGTCAAAATATTATACAGACTAATTACTAAATGATTACTAGATTTACTAGTCTAATTAAATATTAGTTATCAACCTAGGGTGCATAAACTTTTCAAGTGTGTCAGCACTATATATGCATTACTAATTAAGAAATCAACTTGCTTTTCTAGTTGTAATACAATAAATTTATGTTGAATTTACTAGATAGATATATTATGAAACTACTATGATATAATTACAAAACTATTCCGAACTTATGTACCATAAATGTATCACACTTATATAATCAAACTCAATTGTAAAATCAACTTACACAACACACTACTAATTAAAGAGGGTCAAGATATTCATATTAGCTCATTCTGAGAGGGCCCTTTCTCATTCAGAACTGAGTTCCAATCCCTCTCTGAGATATTCATAAACTTCTTACAAATTCAACTTTATCATTACTCAATTATGAATACAAATGTTATAGTTCAAAAAATTATGCTATTATCTTCTCAAAATTATCTAAATCCAAGTCTAATCTAGATTCTACCTTTAAATATAAAATTTCATTTTTTAATCTTAACCAAAAACACCAAACTAGGAAAAAAATACAAATACCTAGAAACTACCCCAGTCAACCTTCAAGTGGTTAGTAATCGAAGTTACTTTTTTAAAGTTTGATTGGGTTAAAGACAAGGCATACTATTTTTCTATTTTATTTCCTTTTTTATTTTCTCATTATCTTTGTCCTTCTCATATTTGGTAGCACATCTAATGTCTTCTTGTATGTATGGAATCCATAAAACAACAATGATTCTTTTCATTCATCCATCTACAATATTTTCTTAATAATGACTATGTTTTGCATAGTGGTTGTAGGCACTCTATAGTAGCTATAAGAAACCTATAGGTGAAACCTTCAATTATTATGGTCACTCTGTAGTGGTTTTAGGCAACTTGTAGGTGAAGCCTATAGTTGCTATGGATATTTTATAGTGGTTGTAGGCAACCTGTAGGTGAATCCTAGAGTTGTTGTTTCACTAAATTTTGTCTATTTCAAATCTATAGGAAAATAGAAAATAATGATAAGGAAAAGTGATTATAATGAAGTCACATTAGTTTACGCGTGATATCTAGATGTTGTGAGCACTCCTCTTTAGCTAGAGAGGATTACCAGTAAGGAAGAAAGTACTACCACAAGATGTTTCTTAGTAGAAAAATGAGAGGGATACCAAGCTACGTGCTTATTCTAAGAAATGTGAAACTTCCTTATAGATGACAGTCCACTTTTGAGAAACAAAAAAGTAATAAATAACTCAAAAAGGTAAAGAGAAAGAGTGAAAGAGAGATAATATTATTGTTATTCACAACTTGAGTGCAGTAGAGAGTGACAGAGTGTAGGTGGTGTATTTTATTTATATTTTAGAGGTTATTTGGGTAGGTTTTGAAGAAGTTAAGGAATCCATAGTCACTAACATCAGTAGGGTATTGACTGATATCAATTATACTACCGAGGTTAGTGGTGAAGGTGACTAATGTTAGTTAGGCTGACAAGGTCAGTAGTTGTAATAATTGTCTAAGAGATTGTAGAAGGATTTTCTAGGTCTGGGAAATGGTTTTGATTAGGTCTAGGAGGTTGGGGAGAGTTATGAGAGAGGGTATGGTTTGGGTAGATCTAGTTAGAGGTTTGGTGTATCAATTTAAGGGGAAATAAGCAAGGAAGATTTGTAACTCCCTCACAAGGGTTTGGTTAGGAGTGTGTAAAGAAACACATAGTAGATATAAAGTGATAGCAAAATAAATGTTTAAAATACCTAAAAAATAAGTGATGTACTTAGCTATAGTGGTCACTAAATGATAAGTGCCATATTGATGATCCCTATCAGGTAGTCTAAACCTAAATGCCTAAATAGAGAGAATAAGTGGGTGTTATTGGTCTTTAAGAGTTGAGTTCCTAATTGTGATTGACTTACATAAGATGATAGTGATCCAGGATGTTTAAAATTGAATGTTGAAAGATTGAATGTAAGTAAGAATGAATTTTATTGATTTTTACTGACATGAACTTTAGGTTGAAGTTTGGCTTATATCACCGATGTCGATGATCCCATCGACATCAACCATCAGTTGACCAACATTGATGGCCCTAGAATAGGTAAACCTTATTATTTTTGGCCTATTTTCTATTTCTCTTCATGTTAAGTGTCGCACCCATTACAAAATAATAAAAATAAGAGGTTAAGAAGGAGGTAGTTGATTAGGAATTTAGTTTGGAAGTGAGAATAAGTCTTGGGTATTTAGAATAAGGGGACCAAGTCTTGAGGTGACTCATTAGGTGAAAATTAGTCATAGGGTGAGGTGGCTAAGTAAGGTGGAAAAAGGGGTTCTTAATTAAATTAATTAAGTATTTTAAATTAATTAAATGTGTGAGGGGTAAAAGCATGGATTAGAGAGGTTAATTATTATTATTGAAAAATGGACTAAAATGGGTTTCAACACAAGCAGTTACACATGTGTGTGTGACATAATTTTAGTGTCTACATTTACCCCATTTTGTCTTGTAATTTATACTAACAAGCTTGTAAGATAAAAATAGGAGTTAGATGTTCTAAGTATTGGATGAGGTATCCCCCCTCAAAATGGGAATCAATGGAGGAGATACCAGAATCAGGTACCTATTTGATAAAAAGGGTAATTGGGTGAGTTATGGAGAATTATGTATCACTTAATATGCATATAATACTATGATATATAGTTGACAAAGTCAAGAAAAAGCAAGGTTAAGGAGGACTCAGATAGAAATAACTAAAGCATAGAATGTAAGTGATAGTTGATAGGTCAAAACAATCAAAGTTATAGTTCCAATGGTTGATGTGTTCCAAGTATCTAAGGTAGGAAGTTCCTCTAAGAAACATAAAAGGTTTGAAGGTGGTAGGATGATCTTGGTTTCCATCCAAAACACCTAATATACATGCATGTGCATAATAGCCAACTATAGAAAAATAACATAAGTGGTCAAGACAAACAATGAAAGGTTGGTGTAAAAGTGTTAATGAGTGAGGAGATATTCATGATATCTAAGAAAATTCATTGTGGGTGAATATTTAAGTGATCTCCAATGGCATTTGTCATGGTTGGGGAGATATATGTGATCTCCAATTGCCCTAGTGTATAGGTAAAGTCTAAAACATTGGGGTTGCTTTTTTTGGGGAAAAAATTATTGGAATGGTACCAATGTTAGTGATATTGTTGATATCAATAATAAATAGTGCCAACATTAGCACATTAGGGCAACATTCCTGATTCTGGTAGGCATAAGCACTAATATCTATAGATTAAGTCAAGAATATCGACATTAGTGGCTAACCAAACTTGATAAAAGGGGGTTTGGTAGCTGACCAAAATATTTGTAACTTGTGATTGGAGGAAAATAGAACTGTGAGAGTGATTGAGATGGAAAAGCAAGGAAGGGACCCAATGAGAGGTACACCACCATAAGATCTAGTTGTGCCAGCCAAGAGGATATAGAGAGATGAGGTAAGAGTCTCTGATAGTTATTTTAAAATTTAATTTAGGGATTTATAGTTTTTAGGCTAATTTAGAGGTGGGGGTATATAAAATTATAGTAGAGGGGTATGAAATAGGGTAGGGTAGTTTTAGGATAAGTTGGGGGGAATTTGGGGTAGGTTTCTAGGTTAAATTTATAGTTTTGGGTTTTGGTCATTTAGCCCTAGGGCTAAACCAGTCGTCAATGTTGCTGAGGTCCACTGACATTAATCGATATGGCACTAACATTGGTGGGGGTTTGCTAATGTCAGTAAACACTTAGGCCTATAAATCACTAATGTCAACATTAATGCCAATGTTGGTGACTATGAATAACTATAAAAATAGGAGAAAGGGTCAATTTGGATCCCTAGTGGAAGTAATTAATTAGCCTAATGGCTGAGCTAACCTCAGAAGACCCTGTATCGATTGAGTGTTACCTACATAGCCTATTTTAGGGCCTTAGGCCAATGTAGTTCTCCCAGAGCCTAGGAAAAAGATCTAAAGTATGATTAAGAGGTGTGTTAGGGGAAATGGGTAAGAAGGTAGGTTGAGATACGTAAATAGGCATAGGGATTAAAAGATAGGGAATAATGTCAAGTGTCAGGGATATAGGCCATGAGGCCTAGAGATAGGTAGGTAGGCCTAGGGTGGAGAGAGGGAAGAGGCAGTAAAGCCTAGGGTAGATAGAGAGAGGTATTAAAGACTAGGGTAGAAATAAAAGAGTAAGGTAGTTATTTAGGTGGGTATATGGCCAAGATAACCTCAGAAGACCCTATGTTGATTGAGTGCTACTTACATAGCTCATTTTAGGGCCTTAGGCTAATGTAGTTCTCCCAGAGCCTAGGAAAAAGATCTAAAGTATAGTTAAAAGGTGTGTTAATGGAAATGGGTAAAAATTTAGGTTGAGATACATCAAGAGGCCTAGGTCTTAAAAGATAGGGCATAGTGTTAAGTGTAAGGGATATAGGCCATGAAGCCTCGAGTTGTGATAGGTAAGTAGGCCTAGGGTGGAGAGAGGGAAGAAGTAGTAAAGTTGAGGGTAGAGAGAAGTAGTGAAGCCTAGGGTAGAGAGAAAAGAGTAGGCTAGTTATTTAGGTGGGTATATGGCTGAGCTAACCTCAAAAGACCCTATGTCAACTAAGTGTTACCTACATATCCTAGTTTAGGGCCTCAAACCAATCTAGTTATCCAAAAGAGAAGGGATAAAAGTGGTGGTAGGTTATATTAGAAAGTACACGACTTGAGTTGTGTGTGTATGGATGTAGGTAAGGATGGAGCTAACATTATGATATCATCTATCAAAGCTTTTGATGTGTATCAGGAGGGATGTCACTTCAGATGAGTGGGAGCACATGGTAGCCATGGGGTTAAGAGGAGTGTGAAAATATTGTCAAGTCACCCAAGATGTGTCCATTATGATAGCACTGATTGAGAGGTAGGATCACACCACTAATACCTTCCATCTGCCGATCAGAGAGTTGATATAGACTCAAGAGGATGTCTATAGGATTTTATGATTGCCACTATAGGGTGGGGATCTCTTTGCATGCTCAAGAGAGGATCATGTTATCCACATGGTGGCATTATATGGTAAGCATGTTAGCGAGGTGACTTATCATTTTATGAATTTTGCTTGAGCCATTATATATGATTGATGAGGAGAAGCATCGATTGAGCATCCTAATGATGATTAAGATCATGGTGTATGCTTTACTAGATACAGATGATGATAGATTATTGATTGCATTGATAGGTATACTTGCATAGATGGTTGAGAAGTGGATTATTTTTGCATGGGGACTAATATTTCTAGCATAGTTATATAGAGAGTTATGGGGTTTCTGACTATGATGATGATAGAGTTTGTGTTTTGACCATCTACTACACTATTGGGCATATGATAACATCATGGTGACATGACCATTGGGGTTACCTACCATGTTTCTAGCTAACTTTAGTGTTGGTTTTATATGATAGAGAGAGGGCATGGCACATACTCGAGTGGATGGTATAATGCATGGCATTGCCTATTATAGGCACATAATTGAGGGTTTGATCCCTAAAAATATTTTGTGGAGACCCTACTTGACATACCTAATATTTAGAGGATAGGCATAACAGCTTGTTGGTTTATAGAGCTCATTATGTGTTAGGGGGAGATGAGCTGGTGAGTTAGAGATGGTACTCATGACACAGGTCAGGAGGTAGTTTGGTCTACTACAAGATATTCCACCTACCATCCCTTGATATAAGAGGGATGACATAGAGGGACCCTACCATTACGCCAAGAAATATATGGGATATATTTTGAGGACCTACCAATAGGGCCAAGTGTTGGATATCTAGGGTGCATAGTAGCATATATAGATTGGTGGGTAGGTTTACATCCCATGGTGGAGGTAAGGAGGCCACCACTAGATTTACAAGGGTTGGTGAGAGAGAGGGATGTAGTAGTAAAAGCATGAGATGTAGTAGTGTAGGCTAAATATACATCATAGGAATAGGTATTAACCTTACAAGGGTAGGTGGTGATGTTTCAGGGCCAGGTTGGGACACTACAGGGCTAGGTTATAGTACTACAAGGCTATGTCAGAGTTTTATAGGGTCAAGTGACTATAGTGACAATAGAGAGGGATAGTCTTAGAGTAACAGGTTAGGATGATCCTCCTCCTCCACCATAGGGACCAGTACAAGCTAGGCCATTAGTAGGTGTTATGGGACCACTGTAAACTATGTCTTTGTTGAGATATATAACCACCCTGGATGAGATTGTATATTACAAGAGGGACATCAAGGAGTTTCTATAGATTTAGAGATATTTAGAGTTTAGAGAGTAGGAGAGGTATATGCCATGTACCATAGATTCTAGCTCATACAAACACAAATGGGTGAAGAGTGGTGATGACACTGCTTCCTCACGACCATACAGAGAGCCTCGAGGAGCTTGAGTGTCAAATTTTGCCATTTTTTATTATATTTGTTATATGTATACCAAATTATGAGCTAAATATATGAGATGTATATTTTGAGAGAGAGAGAGAGATGATATTATGATGATGTAGTTATGGGCATGTATTCTGAGTACACACACACACACATACATGAGATGCTTATTTATTTGTGATTTTGATGAGGATATTGACATGGATGATGATATAGATGATGACTATTTAATAATATGTTTATTTTGATGTTAATGCTAATTATGTTAGTTCAGTTAGACTAGTCATTCCCATATATGTGATGGTATATGCATAGCTGGTTTGTTAGTTTCATCTTAGCATTTTTCCATATTTTGTGATGCTGTATTCTTAAAATGAATAAATTGGTTATGTTAGTTTATTTTATAATTTTCCATATTTTTTATGGTGTATGCATAAAATAAATTGAGTAAGATTTGATAGTGTTAGTATGACATTATTTATTCATCTCAATAGAGAGATCGACATGTGATTTGGATGGGAAATTAAAGAGCTAGAATGCTCATGCACTAGAAAAGACCATAATCAGAACATAAATAGGCTCAATAAAATGAGCCTCTTTCATGCCTTATATCTTTGAATCAATTTTTTTTTTAGAAGCATCATTTTTACCTTATATTAAGTGAGCTTCACAATCCCCTGAAAGAGTACGAGGGAAAAAAGGGGTAAAGTGAGGGAAAATGTTTGGGTAGCATAACCTATATAGTGGGGATGATATGCCCTTTTTGTGGGTGACCCGAGAGATACTATATGCAAGTCCATGACTTAATGTTTTTTTTGTGTGTAAGTCAATCAATGAATGAAGCCTATAATGGGATTTTGTTTGGGTGAAGGTCATATAGAGCTGATCAATATGAGAAGCCTTTTTAATTTTTATTTCTTTTTGAGAACATAGCTTCACTTAGTCAACCTTCAAAGGAGTGGTCTAAGTGTTCATTTTTAAGTTTAACTAACTATCCTTCAAGGGAGTAGTCTATAAATAATAGCAAAGGGAAGTTACATAGCTGTCCTTCAAGGGAGCAATCTACATTGAGAAGCATGACATGATACTTTATAACTTTGTAACATATCCCTTTTATTTTTTTTATACTTTTAGTTATGGAAAAGACTATAGAGGCTTAGGATTTTTCCACTTTTAGGGAAAAACCATACCACAACATAGATTAAGTAATTGTATAGGAGTAAGGGTGATGAGGAAGGGAAATGAATGTAATAGGGATGCTCAAGGGATGAGCTCAAGTTAAACATGAGGTGAAGTGATGCTTGTTTAACAAAAGAATGGTCATATGTGTAAGGAATTTAAAGGCTCAAGTTTTGGCCTTCCTTTAAGATAAGACAAGTGATAAGTTCATGAGCCATACTTGTGAGTTATGATATAAGGTCTAATCCAATTAGGAGCAAAATTACCCCATTTAATTTTCTCCATTTTGTCACATGTTGATTTTATTTTAAGATGAGATCTCCTATATTAAAATCTTCATCTTTGAGGGATTTTTTATAAGTTCATTTGATATGCTCTTGATATATTTAGAGGTGGTTGAGGGCTATGAGACAACATTCATCAAGCAATTCAAGTTGAGCCAAACATTCTTGGTGAAAGTCATTTAGTAAGTATGTCTTGTAGATAAATGCAAAGAGAAGGAATATATAATTCAAGAGGCAAAAAACCCTCCATCCCATATACCAAGAAAAAAGGCATAGCACCCGTAGGAGTTCGAATGTTATTGTGGTAAGCCCATAAAGCAAAAGGAATGTGTGTGCCAATCCTTTCCCATGTCATTAACTACCTTCATGAGAATTTTGGTCAATGTTTTGTTAGAAGCTTCTACATGTCTATTTGCTTGTGGATAGTATGGTGATGAGAAGCTTAATTTGATTCCAAATGTATCATAAAGACTTTGAACAGTCTTATTTTTGAAATATTTGCCATTATCTATTATAATTTTATGAGGGATACAAAAATGATAGATGATGTGATGGTTGATGAAGTCAATAATTTTTTTAGCTTTAATAGAGATGAGAAGGATGGAATTTACCCACTTGGTGAAGTATTCAGTGGCAAAAATGATAGAACGATGATGGAGGGATGAATGAGGGTTAATCTCCCTAATTAGATCTAAGCCCCATTAGGAGAAGGGCCAAAATTATTTTCAAAATTATAATTCATGACTAAGAATGTGAAGGAGGTTAGCATGTTGGTGACACTTGATGCAACACCAAATATAATCAACCCAGTCTTGCTAAAGTGTGGACCAATAATAGCCAAGTTGAAGGATATGCTTGGCAATTACATGACCATTGAAATGCCTACCACAAATCCCATCATAGACTTCTTTAATGGTGAAGGAAGTCTTAGTATTAGTGAGGCATCTAAGGAGAAGACCATCAAAACCTCACTTGTAGAGAAGTCCCCCTAGCATAGTGTAATGAGTGACATGTTTTATAAAGGCATGTTTCCCATTATTGGAAATATCAGAGGGGGTAATAAAAAAGGAAATGTGATTCATGAGTTGTTTTTACCATAATTCATATGGGATGGCTATTACATTTTTGAAAAAGAGGATGTTAGCTGATACATATGAGGGTAATGTTAAGTGATGTATAGTGACATAGGTTCTTAAGGAAGAAGATGAAGAGTGTATGTGTGAAGCAAGTGAATCCATCTTGTGATAAAACTTATTTGTAGATCGAGGAATAATTTGTAAGAGATAAGAGTCAAATGATCCCAATAAAGTATTTACATGATGTTTATACTGTTGAAAAATTTCATTTTTACATAGGTAGGAACCATTAACCTAGTTAACCACTAGTTGAGAATCACCAAAAATGGTTATGGATTTGATACCCAAGAAGAGAGCTATTTGAAGTCCTAAAATCAAAGCCTCATATTTGGCCATATTGTTAGTGCATTCAAAATCTAGTTTAAATGACAAAGGCACAGGATTTCCGTCTAGAGAAATAAGAATGAGCCCCACACCCTTGCCAAATTGACATTTAGATCTATCAAATAACATCATCATTTGATAGGTGATGTCATCGATGGAGAGCATTATAATGGATTCATCAAGGAATTTGAGGTTTAAAGGTTGATTGTTTGGTAAAGGGGTAGTAGCTAACTAGTCAACAATTATTTACCCCTTAATAGACTTTTGTTCAATGAATTCTAAGTCAAATTAGTAAGAAGAATGAGCCACTGAGCTACATATTGGTTGTGATATAGCTTGGAATTCATGTATTTGAGGGGATCAGTATGGGTGACCAAATAGGTTTTGTGATTTAGGAGATAATGGTGAAGCTTGGAGGTGGAAAAGACCAATGCAAGGAAAAGTCTTTTAGTATGGGTATATCAAGTCTCATAATCAATAAGTGTATAACTTATGTATTAAACTACCTGCTCTTGATGTTGGTCATCTCGATGTGAAATCATAACACCTAGAGAATGATATATTATATAGATGTATAGGTAGAAAGGCTGATCTTCCTTAGGTGGAATAAGAATTGTTGGGGAAAGGATATATTATTTAAGTGCATCAAAAGCTTTCTGGTAATCTATATTCCAATGGAAGGAAACATCCTTTTTGAGGAGATGGTGAAAGGGTTGGCAATGATTTGACAAATGGGAAATGAAGCGATGAATTGACTAAAGTTTGCCCTATAGGCTATAGAGTTGTTTGATATTAGTAGGTGAAGGCATCTCTAGGATTGATCTAACCTTAGCAAGATTGACCTCGATACCATGGAGAGAAATAAATTAACCTAAGTGTTTACCAAAAATAACTCCAAAGATACATTTCTTTAGGTTTAGTTAAACATTATATTAGAGGAGATGAGTAAATATGGTTTTGATAATTTTCATGTGGTCTTGACAAAGTTTTGACTTGCTAAGTAAGTCATCCTTGTAATCTTACATAATTTTGTGTAGGAGATCATGGAAAATTTAAGTCATGGCATGCTGATTAGTGGCACCATCATTCTTCAAACTAAAAGGCATTACTCGATAATAAAAATCCCCCCATGGGGTAATGAAGGTGGTCTTATGTTGATCCTTAGGAGTGACTAACATTTGATTATATCTAGAGAACCTATCCATAAGTGATAGCATCTCATGGTCAGCTATTAAATCAACAAATTGGTCAATACTTGGTAATGAGAAGTTGTCTTTTGGACAAATGAGATTTAAATCATGATAGTCAGTGTAAATGTAGATTCCCTCGATCACTTTTGTGATAGGAATGATATTAGAAATCCATTGTAGGTAGTTGATGGGTTGGATAAAGTGGACAAAAATGAGGTATTAGAGCTCTTTTTTGACAAGGAAAGTAATACAAGGATGCATCTTGCAAAGCTTCTGCTTAACAAGTTTAGCATCTTGATTGGTGAAAATGTTATGGGTGATGATAGAGGGGTCAATACTAGGAATTTAATTATAAGACCAAGTAAAGAATTTGCTATGGTCATTAAGAAATGTGGCATAATCAACTTGATCAGAAAAATCTAAAGATTGGTTAATCTTGAGGATGTAAGGGTTATTGTGAAAGGGTAGTTTGATGTCAATGGTTGATTCATTTAACATAGCTTGTATTTTGGATGGAAGAGATCATTAGACATAGGAATCATCTACACCCATACATGTGATAATTATGTCATCATCTTGACATTGGATAGTGTTAATAGTGGGAGAGTCTTCATCAATTATTTTAGGATGAATGAGAGGAAGGGACCTTGTTTCCTTATCCTAGTGATAGGTGAGCGGACTCAAATGGACGGCATTTATTGAAAAAAAATTAGGAGGTATAGATACCTTTGATTTAGTAGATGATGGTAGATAAGGTGGAGAGGGAAAGACTGGTTCTTCAAAAATTGGTACATGGGAAGTCTTAATGAGTTTAGTTGGTTCGTCATATCCCACTCTATGCCTCTTTTTGGAATTTTCAATGGTTTGGCTAGTGGGATATTCAATAGGCATATTGAAACCTTGTTCATAATGACCCAAACAAAATCATTTCTAGGCACACTGATAGAGATAAGTGTGTGTGAAATTGGGGTTACTAAGGAAAGATAAGTCACATGTAAATTGTTGTAGTGAAGAAGATAGATTACTGATAGTGGGAGCCTAATCAATTCCCCTATATGTGAAATTAGTTCAAAGGTTAGGGGGGGCATAGTGGATGACCATACAAATGTGGGGATCATAATTTAGGTGCATGTGAAGCCTTCCATACTGTTGTTGAGTATATAACATGTTAAGTGTCAATAAATGATATTCACCAAGTGATAAACATTGAAAAGTCTCATCCATGGGATCTTTGTCAAGAATTTGTGTTATCGATATCTATGTAACTAGGGGAGTGGAGTGTTAGGTTGTGGAGCTAAAAGCTTCAACCTTTGCAAACTGAGGAACAGATGGTTGCTGAGTTCTACAGGAACCGGCGTTGGTAGCAGGACCGATGTCGGCAGAGTCCAGTGCAGAAGGCCACCGGCGACGGCAGGAAGTCAGCCGACGTCGGCAGAACCAGACTAGCAGGGACCGGCGTCGGTCGCCTGTGTGTTCCCGAAGTGTTCATTTCATGGATAGTTAGTTAAGTGAACGATGAGTTTGCATGTTAAGACCACCCAGAGTCTTGGGCTGCGAGGATAATTGTCTAAATTAAGAGTCTAAGTTATTGTTTGAGTTAGGGATCTATTTATAGACCCATTGGCATGTATTGTTTAAGGCATGAGATAGAAAGGAAGAGTTCCTTCTAGTTGTAAGATCTGTGAGTTGCAGGTTATTGCAAGCTCATTGGGGATCTACATGTAAGTTTGGTCTTTGAATTGCAGGTTGCAGGTTCATGAGAGATCAGCTTGAAGTGCTATAGAGTGCTTGGTGTACCGGCAGGGTTATTACTGACTGGTTGGTGAGGTGAACACCAATTATGTGTGTGAGTTGGTTGTTGGGACCATTTTTTGTGTAGGAGAGTGTGTGTGAGAAGAATTAATGTACACTTGAGGTGTGGCGAATCTCTGTAAGGTGAAAGAGTGTGGCGGCTCTTTGATGTATTTTTTTCTGTATAGTGTTAATACAAGATAGTGTATTGTCTCTCATATTCTGTGCTATTGGTGAATTCTAGTTACTTGTGTTTCTGGTTATTTCCACATATTCAATTGCTTATATTTGGTAATCATACTGTGCTCTTTCTGAGGAGCAAGATCCTAACGAGTGGTATCAGAGCATGTTTGTTGTTCTAGATTCCTGACAAGTGGTATCAGAGCTTTTGGTTGGGATACTAACAGATTGGTGTAGATCTGGGTAGTGTGTTTTGATTACAGGTTACTCACAGGGCCTCTGTTTGAGTGGGAGTTGAGCAATGGCAGAAAATAGTCAACTACGAATGGAAAAGTTTAATGGCAAGAACTACCAATTATGGAGGATGCAGATTGAGGACTATCTGTATCAGAAAGATTTGTACTTACCGTTGGGTGGGGTTGCTAGCAAACCCTTGGATATGAAAGATGAAGAATGGGAGGTTCTTGATCAGAAGGCTCTGGGATCTGTTAGATTGAGTCTTGATTCATCTGTGATTTCCAGCTTATCATAGTGTAAGACAATGGTGGAGTTGATGAAATCTTTGGCAAATTTGTATGAAAAACCTTCGGCTTCAAATAAGGTATTTCTTATGAAGCGTTTATTTAATTTGCAAATGTTGGAAGGTGGATCTGTTCATAGCCATCTTAGTGATTTCCATGGTTTGGTAAACCAGTTAAGTTCAGTTAATATTGTATTTGATGATGAACTTAGAGCTCTCTTAATCTTGTGTTCATTACCTGAAAGTTGGGAAGGTTTGGTAATGGCAGTTTCTAATACTGTGTCTCCTTCAAAAGTCTTAAAAGTGGATGATGTTGTGAGTGTGATCTTGAATGAAGAGATACGCAGGAAAAGCACAGGTGAATCATCTGGAGATGCTTTGAGTGTTGAAGGAAGAGGAAGGCCAAGAGAGAAGACAGAGCGTGGGAGATCAAGGTTGAAGATAGGCAAAAGATCCAAGTCCAGGTATGGCAGAATAACCTGCTGGAAATGTGGAAAGCAAGGGCACTTAAAGAGAGATTACAGATTGGGTGAAGATCACCATGAAGAACATGGAGAAGAAGCAGATGTTGTGGGTTACGTTGCACAGGATGCTCTGGTATGTTCTTTGGATAAAGTAGAATCTTGGGTATTAGATTCAGGTGCCTCTTTTCATGCATCCCCACATAGGGAATTTTTTCATGAGTATGTCCAGGGAGACTTTGGAGAAATTTGTGTAGGGGATGGTAAGTCTTGTCAGATTGTTGGCAAAGGCAAAGTGAAGCTGAAATTGCAGACAGGTGACACATGGGTGTTAAAAGAGGTCATGCATGTCCCAGTTCTAAAGTGGAATCTGATTTCTGTTAGAAGTTTGGGTGAAGAGGGTTGCACAGTAACTCTCACAGCAGACTCTTGGAAGGTTACCAAGGGTACACTTGTTGTAGCTAGAGGTAAGAAAGTAGGTACGCTTTATCTATCTACTTGTTTTACTGATTCTCTTTCTGGGTTATCTACTTCAGCTGTAGATTCAGAGATGTGGCTTGATAGGCTTGGTCACATAGATAAGAAGGAAATGCTGGTTCTTGAGTCAAAGAATATGCTTTCAGATTTGGAAGGCATGGATCGTGGTTTCTGTATGTAGAAGAAGAAGGTAAGGTTTCTTGAGGAATCTGATGTTAGTGACAAGAACGGGAAAGCCTTGGTTTTCAAGGAGAAAGTGACAGACAGAGTTTAGCATAAGGTGCAGAGGAATTCTGAGCAGAGCAAGGGTGATTTGGACAAGGGTTTGATCCAAAAAGAGCTCGCAGGAAAAAGTCAGGTCTCACAAGAAAAACACAGAGACTGACGTCGGTAGGAAAATCGGCGTCAGTGTCCAGACAGGGACTGACGTCGGCTATGTGCAGCCCGATGTCGGTGACTCGGGGCAGAAAAAGAGACCAGCGTCGGCCAGGGGAAACCGACGTCGGCAGGGAGGCAGTCGCAGGGAACCAACATCGATCGGCTGTAGACTGAGATGTGACCGGCATCGGTTACTGAGACAAATTTTGGGTGGATAGCGAGTTGTCATGGAGTCTCAAGCGCCCATATGGAGGACTGAAGGTGTAAGTAAGTTCTTAAATTCATCATTTCCCTTCTTTACACTACTTATTGCTCACTTATGGCATAGGACCAGGAAGTTATTGAAGAAGCAGAACAGGTAGATCCAGGAAATAGTGGGAGCTTGGCATGGATGAGGATGTGATTCCTTGGAGGAAAACCAAACAGGTGTTTTGGGTAGTGTTGTCAGCTGGAAGTAAGCACTGAGAGATGAATGGATGTTGAGGATGAAGAAGAGCGGAAATGGATACGTGAGATGGAAGATCAGGGTATATGATCTTGTTTTAGTTGCAAGGAAATGGAGGTTTGATCATTGTGTTTCTCTTTACCAGGTTGGATAATATTAGCTACATTATCCTATTTTATGTATGATGTGCTTATTGCAGGGTTACATATACAGGTATTGCTGAACTAAAGGTAAAGCTAGTTTAGGGGTTTGTCATGGAGAATCTGGGAGCAGCAAGATTCTTTGGCATGAGTGTGTTCTAGAGACATGGAGGTCTTGTTGACTTTGTTTCAGGATGATTGTGTGAAACCGGTTAGCACGCCGATGGTTAGACAGTTCATAGAATAGGTGTCTTGATTCACATAATGAGGTTGAGTGCATGGTATGTACTAAACCTAATTTTTCCCAAGTAGTGGGAGTTGTCACAAGTTTGGAGTCAATCCGGGAGAGTAATACTGAAGGGCAGTTCAGTGGGACCAGAAGCAGGTGCACATGCTATACAGGGTCAAGTTCTTTTTCTACATGGTTGTAGATGCAGATGTGGCAGGTAATTTGGATGACAGATTTTGCACCACGGATTTTGTGGTGGTTGGTCTTCAAGAGTGATCTTGAGGAGGGATACAAAGCCAAGGAAATAAACTAGACGGTGTACAGGTACAGGTACAGGTTGCAGCTATTTATCTCCAAGTGGGAGATTGTTAGGTTGTGGAGCTAAAAGCTTCAACCTTTGCAAACTGAGGAACAGATGGTTGCTGAGTTCTACAGGAACCGGCATTGGTAGCAGGACCGACGTCGGCAGAGTCCAGTGCAGAAGGCCACCGGCGACGGCAGGATGTCGGCCGACGTCGGCAGAACCAGACTAGCAGGGACCGGCGTCGGTCGCCTGTGTGTTCCCGAAGTGTTCATTTCACGGACAGTTAGTTAAGTGAACGATGAGTTTGCATGTTAAGACCACCCAGAGTCTTGGGCTGTGAGGATAATTGTCTAAATTAAGAGTCTAAGTTATTGTTTGAGTTAGGGATCTATTTATAGACCCATTGGCATGTATTGTTTAAGGCATGAGATAGAAAGGAAGAGTTCCTTCTAGTTGTAAGATCTGTGAGTTGCAGGTTGTTGCAAGCTCATTGGGGATCTACATGTAAGTTTGGTCTTTGAATTGCAGGTTACAGGTTCATGAGAGATCAGCTTGAAGTGCTATAGAGTGCTTGGTGTACCGGCAGGGTTATTACTGACTGGTTGGTGAGGTGAACACCAATTCTGTGTGTGAGTTGGTTGTTGGGACCGTTTTTTGTGTAGGAGAGTGTGTGTGAGAAGAATTACTATACACTTGAGGTGTGGCGAATCTCTGTAAGGTGAAAGAGTGTGGCGGCTCTTTGATGTATTCTTTTCTGTATAGTGTTAATACAAGATAGTGTATTGTCTCTCATATTCTGTGCTATTGGTGAATTCTAGTTACTTGTGTTTCTGGTTATTTCCGCATATTCAATTGTTTATATTTGGTAATCATACTGTGCTCTTTCTGAGGAGCAAGATCCTAACGAGTGGTATCAGAGCATGTTTGTTGTTCTAGATTCCTGACATGGAGCTTATGGAGGCTTTAGAAGTATCATGTGGAGGAGATGATGTTTTAAATGGAATGAGAACATCATTAGGACTATAAGTCATATTACATGTTTTACATGGAGGTGGGTTAGTAGGTATAACATGTACTTATCCATCATGTTCAAACCTGACATAATGGTGCAAAGTTGAGGGTACACATGCCATAGCACATATCCAAGGTCCATCTAAGTAGTATGTTATATTGAAATTATCCTTCCATAATATATAAGAGCTCAGGAATAGTACAAGGACCTACTTGGATATGTAAGATAACAGTGCCCACCATAGTAGCTATAGTATCATTAAAGGAGCAAAGTACCACATCAATTTGAGACATGCAATTGTTGAGAAGGGCTAGATATTTATAGGCATGGGTAGAAATTATAATAATACTATCTTCCCCATTGATCATAACTCTCTTTACATGATTTTGATCAATATATGTGATAATAAAAAGGGTAGAATCCTGATCTTCATAGTATTAAAGTGGAATTTCTGAATCACTTAAAGAAATTAGGGAGACAAAATTAAGGGGGCTGACCAAAGATAAAAGAGTCTGGGGATCATCTAATTTTACCTAAATCACTTATAAGGCACTAATAAAAGGATCATGGTGTTGGGATGAGTTTTGGATTAACTCATACCAAGACATTTTCATAGGAGTTTGGTGAAGCTATTTCACTAATGAGATTTGAATAATACCCAAAGATGTTGCTTTAGGAACACCCAAGATGGAAATATTAGGGTTAGGAGGAGGAGTTTATTTGGTGAAGGGATGAGCCCAGGGAGTAGTGACCTTTTCCTTAGCTTTATCTTTTTGGTTTTGTGACTGTGTGGCCACATTAACTATGTTGATTTGAAATGTAGGTGAAGAAGGTGGTAAAGGGGTTATGGCCACATATTTGGGTTTGAATTTAGGTGGATTAGTAGGGTGGACTATGGATTCCAAAGGTGGAATAACAAGGTTAATATGAGTATCATCAAAGAGAGTGTCAACATCAAAGTGTTGTTGAATGACTATTGTGAGGGCTTTACAACTCTTAGTATCATGTCCAGGTGAATAATGATATAAGCATACTTGTGTATCATTAAACCAAGACAGATTCATTCCAAGAAGACTATAAGGCTTAATGGGATGAATATTTAGTATGGAATATTGCAATAACTAATGTATGAAAAAGCTCTGAGAGCCTGCAAGTGGGCTCACACTTGTGCTAATATGAGTGGACACCTTCTTGTGTTTCAGTTTTGAAAAGGTAATTTTACATGGTAATTTGTTTGGTGATGGTGGAGTTATGTTTTATACTATCACTTTCTTAGTGTCAGGTGTGAAAGGCCTACTAGATGGCAAAGGCAGGTGTGGAGGTAACTTAACCTTTTATTTTTATTGGGTTAGTAATATTCTAACTAAAGTAGAGGGGTGTGGTCCCAAAAAAGATGGTAAAGTTGAAGGCTAAAGAAGAGCTTGGCGAGATCTAGGAATCTTAACATTTTTATATAATTTAGGCCATGAAACTCCAATTTGTGGTTGAGGATTTAAATCAAATTTCACCTATGGATGAATTAAATTAGAGACGGGGCATACACCTAAGGTTCTAATTTACTTTAATGTGGTATTTTCTTGTGAGGGTGAGGGTTTTGACATAGATGGATGAACTTCAGGTGATTTTGGTAAAAAAGCTCTAGCTTTGTCAAAGACCTTGGGGTAAAGGATAGTGAGAGGGTTGGTAGTAAAAGTTGGCATTTATTGTGTTGGATAAGGAGTTTTAAGCCAGTCCCAAAATGTCACATGATCTAGCTTTGTGAAGTCAAGAAATTCTAGACTTTTCACCAAACATGAGAAAGGTTTAGATGAAGTTGACGTAGGCCTTAAATTTGTGTATTTATAAGGCTATGGTTTCTAGGAAAGAGGGAAATTGTTGGTTTTTACTACTTTAGGCCAAAGATGAGAAAGAACAATAATGGGGTCCTCTTCGATAGAGATGAGAGAAGAGACATGGTCTATTATGGGTGGAGGAGAGGTAGGCAAATAAGGTTCCTCAAGAGGGTAAAACATAGGTATTATGGCTCCCTCAATATGTGAGTGAGGCATAGATAAAGTATGATCCTTCATAGGTAAAATAAGGGGTAAGAGTGGTATAATTAGAGTAGGCACAATAGGTCTCTCATTTTTTATAGGAGTAGATAATACTGACTCCTCTAAGTGTAAAGGTAGATTGGATGGGGTACTACTCTCTATAGGTGGAGGAGAGGTAGGCAAAGAAGGTTCCTCAAAGGGTATAATGTAGGAATGATGTTCCCTTCAACATGTGGTTGAGGAATAGGTAGGGTGTGGTCCTAAAGTGGTAAGAGGATAGGTAATATTGATGCAAAAGGAATTGGCATTATAGGCTCCTCGGGTGAAAAAAGAAATGGTAAAGGAGGCTCTTCCTCATGAGGGAGTGAAACAGGTGAAATAAGTTCTTTTACCTAAGGAGGAAGAATGGGTAAAATAAATGCCACTGAGTGTGGGGGAGTAGTCGATAAAATGGGTGTCTCCTATTGAGGGGAAGGTTGAACTATAGGTAAATGAAAGACCATATTAACCATATGGATATTATGATCACCTAAGTTAGTTTTGGTTTGAACAATATTTTTATTTGGTGAATGGTTAGGAAAAGGGTGTTTGAACACATTCATACTTTGATTAGGGGTTGCATTAGGATTATCCAAGATAAGATCATCCCTATCAATCATATCTTGAACAATGTTCTTGAATGTCTTATAGTTATTAGAATTGTGGCCTTTAACTCAATGGTAACCACAAAACTCATCTTCCTTGTACCAAGGTTGGAATAGGATAGGAGGGGTCAAATTGTATAGGAGGTTTGATCTGAAGAAGGCTTATGACACCTTGTTGTAAGATTTTTTCTAAAACAGATGTGTATGACTCCCTAATGGGAGTGTATTGTCTTTATTCATACCATTATTGGAATTACTTGGTCAGATTTTAGGAAGTCAAGGAATTCAATTGGTTTGTGGTTATGGAAGAGGCTGACTTAATGACCACTACATTGGTAGAGACTTTAGATTTTTGGTTAGAAGGATAAGTTTTAGAGGAGGATGAGTCATTTGATTTGGAATTGGGATTCTTACTGTGCAACTTGACTTTGCCTTCATTTATAGCACAAACCTTGAGTTTTTGTGCCATTGTAAAGGCCTCATCAAATGTGTAGAAAGTTTGTACCCAGAGTGTGGATGAGATGTGCTTAGAACATGCACTTGAAAATATCTCAATAAGATTAGTTTGGGGTAAGGAGAAGGAGAGTTTATTGATCAAGCTTCTCCAGTGAGTGACAAAATCTGCAATAGACTCATCATCAAATTGTCTGATAGAATAAAGGTTTGTTATAGAAACCTTCTTAGAAATGTTAATAGAGAAATGGTCTAGGAATGTTTGTATGAGTTAGGTAAGTGAGAAAAGGGAGTGATGAGGTATAGAGCTATACCAATCCAAGGTAGCACTTGAAAGAGACATAGGGAAAGTGTAAAGTATTAACACATCATCGTGCCTTATTAAATAACAAGAATGTTTAAATTCTCACAAATGCTAGTGTGTGTCCTCTTTACTTTGGAAATGAGTAAATTTAGGGAGTTCCCATTGGCTTAGATAAGGGAAACTAGGCATAGAAGGATGGATGGGTTCATTACATATTTGATCATAAGATAACACATTCTTTGAACTAGAAATAGATGTCTCTAGATTAGACATCTTATGCATTAGCATCTTAATGTGGTCTAGAGGGGGATTGGTTTGTGGGATACCTCATAAATTATAGGGAACTTGATAGGAAGTAGAAGGAACGTATGCCATATCTTGCCGAGGTTGTGTTAGGGAAACATAAGGATAATGAGTCATAGGCTAGGGTAGAAAAAGAAAAGGGGCTTATCCTATTGGGTTAGAGACTATGCCTTGGATGGTTATTGTTATTTTAGGTTAGATTATTGGCATGGTTATATTGGATGAAGGGTGAGTCATAACTTAAGTAATTATAATCATGAGGGTAGATAGAATAGGTACCACTAAATTATAAAATGGAGTAAGACTTGACTAAATTGGTTATGGTTGTGAAAGTAGGGAAGTCACACTAGGGTTTATGTGGGATTGGATAGTTGGTGATACTAAACTTTGGACATTATTTGTAGTTGGGTTACTCATCAAATAGGTGGTTTGGGTAACCATGGGGAAAATAGTGGAAGCAACTAAAACTAAGGTTGTCTTTATTAGAGAGGTTGGCATACCATAGATTGGATCACTTAAATAATTATGGGTTTGGCTCATAGCAAGATAATTTTGAAGGGTTGCCACATCATGATCAAGAAATTTAGTAAAATCTTGATCTCCCTTAGGCACAATGGGAATTTATTTAGGGATGGGAGTATGCTTTGTATCTAAAGTATGATCTATGATAGAATTAGAAGTGAAAGGGGAAGGTGGAAGCAGTTGTTTGGTTGTGTAATCGACAAGAAGTTTAGCTTGAGCTCACATCAATACCATGCAAGTGGAATTATAAATAGTCTTACTACCTTGTATTAGTGATAGAATAAGGAAAAACTAGGTTTGAGCGCAGGTAAGTGGGTTATTTTAGCTTGCTAGTTTGAGTAGATGAAAATTACATAATTATTGATGTCAGTCACTTGATTGATGTTGGTAGGAGAAGTTTTTTGACATCAGTGGATTAATCGATGTCGGTAGGTAAAATCTATCGATGTTAGTAGAGTTAATTGATGTTGGTCATTATGATATCCTGAGAGGTATAAAATCTAATGTTTTAGAAAACTAGAAGTTGAAACTAGGTAAAATAGTGGATGCAAGAGGTCTGTGTAAGAAGGAAGAACACTCATTAAACTTGAGATAATAGATTATATAAATTGAGTATTAGAAATATTATTAATTTTGTGAATCAATAGGAAAACATCTTTACCAACTCCAAAATATAGAAGGCAATAGAAAAGCAAAAAAAGAACATACAACCATCAACTATTAAATCCTATAGATTAATTTTTAGTCTCATGTGGGATTATGCCTTAATCAGATAGTGAAAAGAGAATTTGGTTATCAAAGGTACTAAAAAGCAATCTAGAGCTAGTTTCAAGTTAGAGTTAGTGCTCAAGAGGAAATCTGTGTTAGACCAGGTATGTGGCTTGTTATAGGATCTTGTTCTCCACACTTCATGGACCTAGAGCGAAGTTAGGACACTTAGCCAAAATATACCTTCTATTTAGAGTTTATACTCCATCATAGAATGGAGTGGGTTCTCTCCTTGGTGGTGATATACAAGTAGGGTAGCCAGGTAGGGTAAGGTGATCCACCAGGTGATGAAATCCTGATGGGCTTTTTCTCAAGTGAGGTTAGATGGTTTTTTTTGTGAATGTGATATGGTTGTGTAACATAGGTGCACTACAACTTATTTAAAATGTTTATAATTAACTAGGTGAGTTAATATGCAACAAGCAAACAATGAAATGCAGTAAGTTTTAAACCCAAATCTAAAATGTTTAGATTCAAATGCAAACAAAGATGAAATAGGAATAGAGAATGAAATTCACTATACTAATATGAATGTAAGAAGTAAAGAATAACTTGTAAAAAAATGATAAATTTCTTTTAGAGGCAAAGAGAATAGAAATAAAATTTTAGTTTAATGCTTTTAAAGAGAAAATAAAATGTTGAATTTTTCATTTTAAGAGAGAAGAGACGGAGAAAGTGCAAGAAATGAAATTTTCACTATAATTCACCTATATGAATGCTTAAAACAAGAAATGAACCCAAGGAAAACTCTAGGTTCCCACTGGGCATGCCAGAAATGTTTCACTAAATTTTGTCTATTTCAAGTTTAAAGGAAAATATAAAATAATGATAGGGATAAGTGATTATAATGAACCTATATTGGTTTGCTTGCCATATCCAGATGTTGTGAGCACTCTTTGGCTAGGGAGGACTACCTTCAAGTAAGAAAGCACTACCACAAGATATTTTTTAGTAGATAAATGAGTGGGATGCCTTGCTATGCACTTGTTCCAGGAAGTGTGAAACATCCTTAGAGATGATAGTCCACTTTTGAGAGACAAAAGAGTAATAAATAACTAAAATAAAGGTAAAGAAAGAGTTAAAAAGAGATAATATTATCATTATTCACAACCTGAGTATTTTTTTTATATTATAGAAGTTGTTTGGGTAGGTTTTGAAGAGGTTAGGGAATCCACAATCACTGACATTGGTAAGGGAGTGACTGATATTGGTTATATTTTTGAGGTCAATGGTGAAAGTGACTAATGTTGGTTAGGTTTCCAAGTTTGGTAGGGGAAATAATTGTCTAAGAGCTTGCAAAAGGTTTTTTTGGGTTTAGGAAATGGTTTGGATTAGGTCTAGGAGGTTGGGGAGAATTATGAGAGAGATATAGTATGGTTTGGGAAGATCTGGTCAGATGTTTGGTGTGTCAAGTTAAGTGTAAACAAGAAAAGAAGCTTTGTAACTCTCTCATAGGGGTCCGATCAGGAGTGTGTAAAGCAATGCACAATAGATATAAAGTAATATTAGAATAAATATTTAAAAGACCTAAAAAATAAGTGATTTACTTAGTTAAAGTGGTCACTAAATGATAAGTGCCAGATTGATGGTCCCTATTAGGTAGTCCAAACCTAAATGCCTGAATATAGAGAATAAGTGGGTGTTGTTGGTCCACAAGAGCTCAGTTCCTAATCATGATTGACTTATGCAAGATCACAATAAGTTAGGATGTCAGAAATTGATTGTCTAGAGCTCTAATGCAAGTAAGAATGAATTTTCTTGATTTTTGATGACCTAAAATTCAAGTTAGAGTTTGGCTTATATCATTGATGTTAGTGATCCCACCGACATTAACCATGGGTTAACCAACATTGATGATTATAGAATAGGTAAAACTTACTATTTTTGGATTATTTTTTGTTTCTCTTCATTCCAAATGTGGCACCCATTACAAAATGGTAAAAATAAGAGGTTAAGGAGGTAGTTGATTAGGAATTTAATTTGGAAGTGAAAATAAATCTTGGGTAGTTAGGATGAGGGGACTAGGTCTTGAGGTGACTCATTAGGTGAGAATTAGTCATAGGGTGAGGTGGCTAAGTAAGGTGGAAAAAGGGGGTTTTAATTAACTTAATTAATTATTTTAAATTGATTAAATATGTGAGGGGTAAAAGCATGGGTTAGGGAGGTTAATTATTATTATTGAAAAATAGGCTAAAAGCAGTTTCAACATAGGGAGTTACACATGTGTGTGTGACATAATTTGGGTGTCTACAATTTTGATTATTCTATAGTGGCTATAGGTAAATTTTAGGTGAATCTTACAGTTACTATGAGAAATTTGTAGTGGCTACGAGTAACTTGCAGTGGCTATGGCTTAGCAAGATCCTACAACCTTTCATGACCTTTCAAATTTTTGTTAGATAAAGTCACACCAATATAATTCAATAAAATAAAATCATAAATAATTCATAACATAACGTGCACACGCACACACACACACACACACATCAATGTACATACAAAATCATAACTTCATTCATTCATTTGCATAAGTAATGGATAGTTATGGGATATACATGGAAAAAGACATATACTAAGAATGGATGAGGCTATAAAAATAAGTATTTGGTGGACTCATAAACCTGTACATCATTCGATGGTGATGAGAACATCATTTGATAGTCATACAAACATGAAATTTAGCCTCAGTAATGGATTAATTCATAGAATTAAATTTGACAGTCATATAGACATTATTTGGTAGTTGTGAGGACATCATTTGATGGTCACATGAATATCAAATTTAATATCATGAACTATCTATTTGGATTTAAATCAAGATCATACAGCATGAGTTGCTTAGGCCCATTTTATTAGACGATGCAAAAAGTGAGTTGAAATGTCAAAGCTTGATGAGAGTGATAAGTGTCACCATCATGGGAGCCTAGTGCATAGATCCATTAGCCTATAAGAAGAATAAAAGTGCCCAATACATATAACTCAAAATCCTTGAGTAACAACCAAGTGGAACACATATGAATCAGAGCAAAATAGGGAATGATAAGTGTCAATCTTATAGGAGTCAATGAGTCAAAAAACTAAAATCCAAAGAACCATAGTAAACCAAAATAAGTAGATCTTATGATGTAAGATCATCATGGAATTTTCAAAGGTTCTAGAACCAACAAAGAGCTATAAGGTGACTTAAAAAAAATTCAAAGTAGACAAAGGCCCCATGAAGCTACCAAGTGGCATGCTTGCATTCCATCATGCAAAAACATTGATGGTACAAGTCTTAAGTAGACTTTTTAAATATCATAGACTCAATCAAGCTTTAACACAACATATTTTGAGAGCTTGCTAGGTATTATGGGAAAAATACTTATAACTTTGGATTGTGCCTATCAATAGACATTATATCTCAAAGTTGAACTAAAGTATGAGCGTGTATGGTTTTAAAATGACAAATATAAAAGTGAGGATATGATAATAGAACAAAATAAGGCTACAGTTACATGGAATCTAAAAGCATTAGAAAGTAGTGCATATCTATGTTTTATTTGAAGGTGGCTAAACTAAAAGATCAACAGGTTGTTTTCACAACCTATAAAAAGAGACATATGTAGTTTTGGTAAATGGTGCATCTATTTTTAAAGTCTATATACAGTTCATGTTGTAATTATAGGAATTATCAGTATCTTTATAAACATGCACATGTTTTATAGCTTTGTCAAAGGATATTTTAAATAGTACAACTACAAATATACTCTTATACAATTTTAAACCATAGTTAGAACTATATTTTCTAACTATCACATATAACAAAATTGTATGAACTTGGAGGATGAGACAACCACTTTTCCAAGCTTATAAAAACAATTGTAATCCAACTTGGATTTTTGTTAGAGAATTTTTAAATATAGGAGCAACATCAATTTTGATCATTAATGAATGTGTTTGTGTATTTTTTTGTTCAATTTTGTGTAATTAATTATTACTTTCTTTATTTGTATGTTTCAATAATCTGTAAGTGTGTAAAATTTGTGCATAGCATCTTGGTTATTTTGATTAATATACTAATATGTATATTATTTGTTTTTTTAATTAAAATAAGAAACCTTTGTCTGAGGTCTATGAATTTATTACATATTTATCTCCTTAGACTTCTTATCCATGTCTGACTATGTGTATACAATTATTTCAAGCAAGAGGCATAGGATCTGAGAGCACTTGTCCTTTTAGAAATGAGCCAGTGGAGTAGTTCCTGAAAACCATAGAAGCTTTCATTTTTTCCTTATCCTTCCCTCATTTTTTGAGTTTGTTTTGAGGACCTGCCCAATTTAGATTAAAATCCAACCACCCATACAATTCACATAGATTTTCACAATCCTTTAGGAACCACACCTCCATCCAAAAACATTGTCAATAACTAACATATCCTACCCACTATTCCATCAAAGGTTGAAATAAAATGAATACCTAAAATTCATGCCCTAGAGTGGATTTTACCTCCATTGAGATTCTAAAATGTTAGAGGCTACCTCATTATGGTTGTAGTGTGCATAAAACCCACATCAATAATTATGAAGATTGAGTTTTAAATGTCATTTTTAAGATAACTTTCTTTCTTATTAAGATTATAAATTAACCAACTTAATGAAGGGATATTCATTTCGTAGGAAAAATAAATCAAAGATATGATAAGAAAATTTGACATGTTGGATTTTAAGCCAATGAGTACTCAAATGATCACTAGATACAAGTTAAGTAAACAAAATGACTCACCTAAAGTTGATCAAACTTTATATAGATCCATGATAGGAAGTCTTATACTCTATTACTTCTAGGCCTGATATCATGCAAGCAGTGGGTCTTGTAGGAAAGTTTCAAGCTGATCCTAGAGAACCTCACTTGAAATTAGTCAAAATGATCTTAAGATATCTGAATAGCATAATAAAGTATGGTTTATGGTACCCTAGGATTAAATAATTTACTCTAAAGACATATACTAATGAAAATTGGGCAAGATGTGTAGATGATAAGAGGAGTATTAATGGAGATATATTCTTCATGGGTGAATTCTTGGTGTCTTAGCTAAGCAAGAAGTAAGCCTCTATATCTCTATCAATTGTAGAAGCTAAGTATATAGTTGTTGCTTCCTATTCTACATAGGTAATGTGGATGAAACAAACCTTACAAAATTTTAAGGTAAGACAAAATGGACCTTGTCCTATCTATTGTGATAATACTAGTGCAATTAGTATCTCTAAGAATTATGTTATGCACTAAAAAACTAAGAACATTCCTATTAGAGACCATTTTTTAATAGAATAAGTAATCAAATTATTAAATTGGAATATGTTTCTACAAAAGAACAAATTCGAGACGTTATGACTAAACCATTGAAAAAGGACACTTTTGAGTATCTAAGACAAAGATTGGGAGTCTTGTCTATAAATCATTAAAAGGTCATTTGAGTATGAGGACAATGTGTTTTCATATTTTTGATATCATGAAGAATGTCTCAGAGTTATGTATATGACAATTTGTGTATGTCATGGAGTTCACAATGTTTTGAAGATGAGTTGGTTCCATAAGAGTGCTTTGAAAAGGTTCTAAACCATGATGGCTTGTAGAGGATAAAGGAAAATTATTTTGTTGCTATGAGAACCATATTATTTGAAGTGTTACTAGTAGACCTAATTCATTGACAAGATTTATTGAAGATGATCTTATTTAGATAGAGCATGGAGTTAGGAGGAACTAACTCAGATAGTTTGAGAGGCTTGAAGAAGATCTACATGATATGAGAGGGAGTATATGTAAAGATGATTCAGTCATGATAGAAGTGTGAATATGTCTACTACAGTTATGAATTCAATAATATTGATATGATGACTTGATCAAACCAATCCATGTGTTTTGACAAGGTATTGAATCTTTATACATGAGCAAATAGAGCTTGTGAGTTATGTAGGTAGACAGGTCCAAGGATTAGAGAAGCCCAAGCTTAGATTGGTGTATATCAAAGAATAGATGACATGAAATGGATCTTGATGTTAGGAGGAGATTTCTAAGATATATTAGTAGTTTCTCAAGTCAATGATCAAGTTGGCATATTGAGGAAGAGACCCTTTGTCATTAATTTCAAAAGGGGAGAAAGATCAGAATGAAGAACTTAAAATGATTAAGAAGTCATTTTGAGGGTGTTTTTATATCAATGACAAAAATGGAGATTATTGAGCATGATCATTAATGTCTTAGGTTGTCATTGATGTCAAAGACAACATGTGGTACTAGTGCATGAATGATAAAAAAGTTATGCTTGATAGTTTGTAGAGATATCACACATGTGCAGGTCTATAAGGACAAAAATAAGCTATGAGGAATTCATAGATGTCTTGGTAAAGTTTTGGTGTGTCATTTGATCATTTGGAAAGAGAAACATGAAAATTATAACTTAAGAGAAGCCAGACCATCACTTCACATTATGTAGATATGAGTGATCTATCAAGTTTGTGAATTTTGTACAGGTAATTAGAAATCCAACATTGGTCAAAGTTTTTCATGGAGATGTTGTGTATAGTGTGAGGAAGGTACTTTAAAGTTTTAGAGTATTGAATTATTTTATAGTTCAAGATATAAACCTTAAAATTTGCTTTAGCAGACTGTTATGGCTATAGATTATCAAATTTAACTACATTTAAGTCTAGGGTCAACTAGTCAGGATAGATCTAATGATAAACATTTAATCAAGTGATAAATATCTATGGTAAGTGTGAAACTTATCAGATAAAGATCAACAGTGAGCATGTAATCATGAAAATTATGATAAAACTAAGTGTGTTAAGTTAATAAGTTAATAAAGTGCTCAAATTGCACACATAACTACCAAATGGAACAAGCACATTGAATGAATGGTGCAAGGTGTGCAGAAGGCACATAGAGTTCCTAAGTGGCATGATCACGGAAGCACAAATATAAGATCGATGGTGAGCAATGCAAGGTAAATAATAAGAGAATTATAAGGAGATAAATGGATCACAATTGATCTAGATTTTTGGGAGCATGAGATGATGACAAGTGTTAGATGTTTCATTTTATACAGTGATCATTGGAATTTGAATATTAAAATTAACAAAGGAAAAACTATTTTGTATTGTTTGAGCTATAAATTTTGATATATGTAGAATTTGATAATGATCTAAAAGGAAAATTTGTATATAATTTTAAGGGATATCTAGAAAAATTGGTTTAGAGGTTTGAATATCTATACAGATGCATTTATTGTAGTTGGAATCTAACTTTTTATTCATTCATGGTGTTCTTGTGTACAAAATATTGTTTAATAAATTTGTGATTTAACAAAAAAGTGTTTTGGTGGGAGTAATCACCTAAAGATGTCATAAGGGTAATGTGGAGTGTAACCATGTATTTGAAAGTGATCTTCTGTTATTATTTGGTTGATGAAGTGATAAAGAGGTAACAGGTCTCCATGAGATCTATAAGGGATACTAAGGCCTAATTAAAAGGTGTAGCTTCTTAAGTGTGACCCATAGATGATATAACTGACCTGTGATAATGTATTTGAGCTATGTCTTAGAATTTTAGATGTATTAAGGTTTAAGTCAAGTATTATGATTGACCTATAAGTTGATATTCGTGAAGACTCTATAAAGAGTGAAGGCTAAGGAAATGTTTTCTAGACTTGTATGAGAATGCATTGAGAGAGCAGAAGATAGAGGAAAAGGAAATAGATCATAATGAGTGTGCTCAATGGATGGACTAAAGTAAAGAGTAGATTGAGGATGAGAAAATAATCCTAGAGCAATTAAAAAGGGGTGTTTGGATGCATTTATTGCATGATAAAGTTTGAGTGTGTGTAATGAATTGAAAGAGAGGTTTTGTACATTTTTCTCCAATCAGATTGAAATGCAATCAAAGTATTTGAATTATTGATTTTATATGGTATTGTGTGGGTGCTCACCATCTAGAACAAGTGGGTGCTTATTCATACTTAAGGGTGGGTTCTCCTTGTGAAGTGGGTGCTTCACTAAAAGGTCTCATGTTTTTGATCATTTTATAGGATAGGTAATCCATGTGTTTTTAGGCTTGAGAGTGGGTTATATTCCCTAAGAGGGTTTTCTATGTGGATCTTGTTTTATGTGTGTGATTTCACATCATCTTTCTCACTCATTGATATGAACATCTTGTATGCTTTATAAACTCTTTTTGTCCTTGATTAAGAGTTTGAAAGGATTACAATTTAAGTTTGAAATATCTTGCATCATTTATTTACCTCCCCCCTCAGTGATTGTACTCCCAACACTAATATGATGTACCTTTTCAATGCATCACCTAGTGATGAATATCGAGAAATATCAATTCAATTGATAACTATTAGACAAAAAAGACAAACATGTGAGATTATTGGAAATGGGTACAAATTTTCCCCTAGTTTTCCTATAGAGGATTTGTGTTATTTAGTTAGAACACCCAAAAAAATCTCTTACATTATTAGACAATAAAATTGCCTCTAGCTAGGATAAAACTTTAAATTAAGCCCTAATAGTGTCATAAAAATGGAATTTAACCTCCCACACAATTCTGGATTATTAGTTCATAAATACAACATGCTAATATGGCTATAAATACTTTAGCTAAATCTTTGCCCACATTAAAAGTTCAAAATCTGACATTATTAGAGTTTAATATTCTAATAAAGAAACCATTGGAATTATCTATATATCACATTTATAATCTAAATACATTTACCACTAAGATATTAGTTACAAACATGTTTAACACATTGATAGTTGAAAATAATCTAGTGACTAATTCTAATTTAGATCTCCTTGTATATTCTACCTAGGATGTGGTGGATATCTCTCAAATAACATAATTTAATCCACATTGGGTACCATCCAAAATGACACAAAATATTATTTTGTCTTCTCCATGACCTCCTCATTAAAACATTATAATTTTCTTGTAACAACAAGTTGTAAGCCCACCTGAACCATAATATTAGGTTGTAACTACCCCACATCGATAGGTGGTAACAATTACTCCACCTCCACATGGGGAAACCATTCCTCCACTTCAGCAAGTGGAAACTATTCCCCTAACTCAATAGGTGGTGACTAATATTACATTATAACTGATAACTCTAGAATCAAAATAGGTTGAACCTTGTCCCCGCTTAGTGCAAGTGCACAAGTATTTTATTAATTTCAAAAAATCAAGTACATAAGGGTGCCTTTACTCCATTAACCCTTTTACAATGCAAACATGGATTTATATAGTTTTTACCAATGACCGGTAAAAATAACTAATCCTATAACCAACTAAATACGGGAAAACAACCCGTAAAGCAATTCTAATTAATAAATATAAAACATTAAAACTACTTAATAATTTAACTAAGTTTATTTTATGGGGGTGTCTTTACTAAAAGATGCATACCCCATTTACAATAATTATTTATTACCTACCAAAAATCTAACCTAACGTTAAGACTTTGGAACAAGTCCTAACAAACCCCCCTATGATCCAAAGTCAGGTCTTTGGACACATACCAAGCATTTTTCTAAATTTTTCAAATTTGATTCTGTCAAGGGGTTTTTGTGAAGATATTAGCTGTCTGATCGGCAGTTGGGCAATATATTAGATCAAGAGTTTTCTTTGCCACTAGCATTCATAGATAATGGTATTTGACATCCATATGTTTTGTTTTGGCATGAAACACTAGATTCTTGGACATCTTGATTGCACTCTGATTATCAATGTATAATTGTGTAGGAGCAAACTAAGAAACCTGAAGATCTTCAAGAATACGACGAAGGTAAACAATTTCTCTAGAAGCATCCCATGCTACAATATACTCTAATTCTGTTGATGAATTTGCCACTGTATCCTGCTTCTTACAGCACCAAGCAATGGTAGCTGAACCCATATGCATAGTGTATCTTGTGTTTGACACTCTATCATCCACACATCTGCCAAAATCTGCATCACAATATCCAACAAGTTTGAAGTTCTTGTTGTGGCAGTATTCAAGGCCATATGTTTTCATTCCCTGAAGGTAATGAAGTACTCATTTTGTTGCATGCCAATGAATTTCTCTAGGCTCATGCATAAACCTAGATAAAATTCCAACTAAAAATGAAATATCAGGCTTGGTAGTCATCAAGTATATCAAACCTCCCACCAATTATCTATATGTGGTGCCGTCAAAAAAGGCACTGCTATCATCCTTAGACAATTTCAAGTTACTTTCCATGGAAGTGAGGGTAGGTTTGCAATCACTCATGCCAAACCTCTCTAATAACTAAGAAATATACTTAGTTTGTGAAATGAAAATACTATGCTCTTTTTGAGTTACCTCTATGCCTAGATAGTAGTGAAGAAGTCCAAGATCTGTCATCTCAAACCCATCTTTTAATTCCTTCTTCACAGACTTGCTATGGTTTTCATCATTACCTGTAATAAACAAGTCATCAACATAGAGAACTAGTATCACCATTTTCTTACCCTACACTCAAAAATAGAGAGTATCATCTGATTCACTATGATGAAAACCAATGGATTTCAAGTATGAATCCATTTTCTCATACCAAGCCCTGGGTGCCTGTTTGAGCCCATACAAAGCTTTTGTCAATTTACACACTTTGTGTTCAACACCCACCTGTTCAAAACCCTGAGGTTGTTTCATATAGACTTTTTCTTGTAAAAGAAAAATTTTAAAAAGCACTTTTAACATCCAATTGATGCACTTTCCAACCATTTTGTGCTACTAAGGCAATTACCATATGAATAGTGTGCCATTTGGCAGTTGGTGTAAATGTTTCCTCATAGTCAATACCTTCTTGTTCTGCATATCCTTTTGCAACAAGTCATGCCTTATGTTTATCAATGGAGCCATCTAATTTATACTTAGTCCTATAAACCCATTTACATCTGATGGGTTTAACATGTGGAGGAGGATCAATTAAAACCCATGTATTATTGTTAAGTATGGAATCATACTCACATTTCATTGCCTATTGCCAAACATGTTTAGTATATGCCTCCTCAAAAGTGGATGGCTTAGTGGAAGAAGTAGTAACAACCATAGCATAGTTCACCTATTTTCAAGAATTCCTGGGCCCTGTTAAACCAACTTCATCTGTTTTCAAGTCAAAAAAGTACTTTGAGCCCATTTTGGATACTTAGACAAATTATTCAAATCAGGGACTCCATAATTCTCATTAGGTGCATTATTCGATGGGGGACTTAGAGAATTTTCAACAATTTATAATTCATCAACCTATGAACTTGTAGATGAAGGAGAGGAAAGTGAAGGAGTTTGAGTCTCATACCATAAATTTAGAGATTTATCCCCATTATTCAAACCCTTATCTCTTTTTGTATTTTTCCTCTCTAATCTATCAAGTTGAGAATCAATCTCTGCAGTGTTCATAGTCCCAAACTCATCAAATATTACATCTCGACTCACTATGAATTTTCCTGAATCCTGTGGAAGCAAATGAAACCCCTTTTTATCTTCAAAATAACCAAGAAAGATGCATTTTTGACTTCATGGTTCCAACTTAGTTCTATGTTTAATAGGAACCAAAGCGAAACAAAGACATCCAAACACTTTCAAGTGTTTAACTTTGGGTTTAAACCCATACCATGCCTCATATGGAGTTTGTCCCAAAAGTGCAACTATGGGGGACTTGTTTCTCAAATACACTATAGTACCAATAGCTTCGGCCCAAAATTTATCATCAAGCTATTTATAGTGCAACATGGCATGTGATATGCCCTCTAAAGTTCTATTCATTCATTCAGATACTCCATTTTGTTATGGAGTATAAGCATTATTATATTGTCGATGAATTCCATGTTCTCGACAATAGTCTAAAAATTCATTAGAGGTATACTCACCTCCATTATCTGAACGAAGAGTGGCCAAATGTGAACCTTTTTCTTTTTTGACTAAGTGTAACCAATCAACAAACTTAGCGAAAACTTCAGATTTATTTTTCATAAAGAATACCCAAGTCATCCTAGAAAAGTCATCAATAAACAAGACAAAGTATCTACACTCACCAATGGATGACTTTTTCATGTCACATACATCACTATGAACTAACTGTAAACATTTGTTAGCTCTCCAAGATGACTGTTTAGGAAATTTTTCCTGATTTTGTTTACCCAAAACACATGACTCACAATGAATACTATCTTTGTGAAAAGTGGGCAACCCATTCACCATACCATATCTCTACAAATCCACTAAAGAGTGGATATTCAAATGTCCATAGCGGAGATGCCATAACTATTGTGTAGACATAGTACCTGTACCTATGTCAATAATTGTTGCAAGTTCTATATTGGGAGGAAGCACCTTATAATGCAATCTAACCAAGTTTCCATCTTCATATCATGTATACATTGTTATATAATCATCCTTCACTGAATTAATGTAAACGAGCCCATTTTCAAGCACAATTTGATAACCTTTCTTTCGAATAGTTACCAAATAAAGTAAGTGTTTCTTCAATGTGGGAACATACCAAACATCCTCCAAGTATTTTATAGACCCATTAGGAAGAAGAATTCGAATAGAACCAAGTCCTAGTGGTGTATGCATAGACTTATCTACTAAGGCAATGGGAGAGAGAGAAGCTTCCTAATAAGACCAAAAGAAATCTTTCCTAAATGTCATGTGTTTGGTTGCTCCTATGTCTAAAACCCATACATCTGTCATCTCATCTCTAGCCTCATATTTAATATAATCAATGTGCCCCAAAGTAGTGAATGTAGATTCATGGGCAACATTACTAGATTCATCATAGTCATGATCGGCATATTGAGCAGAGTTAGTCTTAGTCACTTTTTGTGGCCTTTGAATTTCATCAAAAGGAATCCTTCATTATGAGGCAATGTGACCAAAATTTCCACATCTATGACACTGAATGTTTGATCTACCTTAACCTCTACCCCTATATGAATTGTGACCATGTCCTCGATCACTTGTTTCATGTGAATGTGATTGATTAGATTGTTGATTATTTGAATGACCCCTACCTCTATTTTGATATTTGACTCCTATGTAACCTCGACCCCCTCTATAGTTGTTTCCTCTATTGTTTTGATACCCAGATGAAGATGAACTAGGCTTTGACTCTAAAACATGGGCTTCTTCAGTTTTCTTGGACTTATTGGGTAGAGAGAGGTCATGTTGGATGAGCAACTTAGCCAACTTATCAAAGGTGATGCTTGTGATCTTGTCAGAGACATGCAACATTTCAACAAAATTCCTATAGGACCCTGGTAGTCCTTTCAAAGTAGTAGTAACTATGAGGTCATCATCTAGTTTTCCAAAACCAGCCTTAGTGTACTCAGTAGTGATATTTTTCAACTTAGACATATATTCTCCAATATCCCCATCTTCATCTAATGACAAAGTAAACAACTGCATATGAATATCTATCTTCTTATGTTTAGGTTTCTTATCATACAATTATAACAATGTTTTCCATGTAGTGTAACTATGAGGAGAATTTTCAATATGAACATAAGTATCATGAGTACAATAGCATTTAATGAGAGCTAAGGCCTTAGAATCATGTAAACTGAAAATATCTAATTTAGCCTGCTCTGTTGGCAATGTGGGATTTTCATTCTTAAAAATATCCCAAAACTCATTAAACACTAGTGAAGCCTCCATCAATCATTTCCAATCTGAATAATTGGAAATTTTTAATCTATCACCATCTAAAAGCAAATTTTGAATTTTTGGCATTTTGAACTAAAAGCAAGTGCAGTAGAGAAATGTGTGACAAAATACAAAAGAAATGAAACAAATATCACACTCACTGCACAAGACACTCCTTCTATGGGGTTTTGCACTTAACCTCCACGTAGAGCGTAAAAGAAAAAACAAGTATTTTTGATGGGTTTTGCACTTAACCACACCAAAAATTAATGATTACACCCTTATTTCACCAAATTACAACCTTATTCCACTAATTACACCCTTATCTCACCACAACAATGCAAAAGAAATATGATTGAATTCCGCCCCTTTTTCAAAAAATTAAATAACACAATACAATAAGTATGTGTTTTCCAATATTCTGAAAAAAGGGAATATTCCTTTTTCAAAAAAAGCATATTCCAAGGCAAAAATAACTTTCTTCAAAAAGAAGGGATTTGAACCCTTGACCTCCTCCTTTGCAAGCTTCTAACAAAATAAGCTTAACCAACTGCTCTAAGAGCATCTGCAGAACATTACACTTAGAAATTTTTACTTATTCTAGATTTTGTGTATGAGGGAAAATTTAAAAAAATTACATATGAGTAAATAAATTCAAAATTTTCCTTTTTTTTACAGCCTCTCTTTCAATCTTCTCTCGTATTATACCAAATATTTGATAAAAAAAACTTTAGAAATGGCCAAACATTAATTCCCTATATTATACTTGTGCCATGCTTGCCTGGGATGCCATGGCTGCTGCTGGAGATTTTCTTGCACTGCTCTCTTTCCTACAGGCCGTACAAATCTGTACGACTGGGTAAAATTGTTTTTGACTGAGTTTTGGCATATTTTTAAAGTATTTTTTGTAGGGAATGAGTTGAAAATGAAGCCTAGGCATTGGAAGGCCATACAACAGGCCGTACAAGTTCAAAAAAATTCTAGATTTTCAATTTGAATGCACAAACAGAAGTTTAATACCATTTGCAGATGTTTTAGCTATTAAGAGGCCTGAGAATGAATGGAAATAACAAAGGCAGCCATGAATGGAAATTTTCAGAGGTTTTCAATAGAAAATAGGCCGTACAAATATGATTTTGGCCAAAAAACAATGAATTTAATAACATTAAAATGCTAAAAATTCATTTTTATGCCAGATGAGGAGGTTTGAACACAAGACAATGGAGTATCAAATGATCAAAAAGACCAGACTATGGTATATGGAAAATACAGGTTTAAATGTGAATAATATTTGAAAAATTAAAATAATTTAATAATTTTTCAAACATTTAAATCAATAAAAAAATTTCATTTTATATGGCATACCTTATTTAGTGCCAAAAGATATCACGTGAATTGATTTTTCACCTTGCTTCTTTGAATTCACCATGCTTCCAAAATAACCATGCTCTGATACCACTGATAACTCCAAAATCAAAATAGGTTGAACCTTGTCCCAGCTTAGTGCGAGTGCACAAGTATTTTATTAATTTCAAAAAATCAAGTACATAAGGGTGTCTTTACTCTGTTAACCCTTTTACAATGCAAACATGGATTTATATAGTTTTTATCAATGATCAGTAAAAACAACTAATCCTATAACCAACTAAATATGGGAAAACAACCCGTAAATCAATTCTAATTAATAAATATAAAACATTAAAACTACCTAATAATTAAACTAAGTTTATTTTATGGGGGTGTCTTTACCAAAAGATGCATGCCCCATTTACAATAATTATTTATTACCTACCAAAAATCTAACCTAACATTAAGACTTTGGAACAAGTCCTAACAATAACAAGTGTTAATTAATCCCCAACCAATATTGTCTCACCAAAAACATGTTTCTATTAGTCAACCACTTGCCTCTTCTATTCAACAAGGGACCTCTTCGAGTCAACAACATGTTCCCCCTACATGATATATTATTAAGAACCAACACCATATTACCATATAATCTCATCAAATCCCATTTAGTACCTAATAAAACATTCTTCCATTAGGCCTTAGTTCCCTTCAAATCAATGTTGCACTCAACAACAAGTGCCTTACCAACATAAAATCCCCTATCAACTATATAGCTCAAATCAAAGAGTTAATATTCCTAATAGAACTAATCACCTATAGATTAATCAATATTATATACAACATCTTTATCTAGGCCAAAATAATGTACCTTTTAATACCTAGTAAAAGTTTCCCACTTCCTCTCATTCTAGTCCCACTTTTCAGGATTTGTAGGAGGTCAAAGATGTAGTTTCAGCCATTGAAGTAGGAAATCAGAAAAAGAATTTTAAACTAGATGACTTATGATCTTATCCCTTTGATATGATCTATCTTTAAATACCTTTTATTCATCATTTTGATATACCTAATTTTGAGAAATACAAAGGGAAAGGTGATCTTAAGGAGCATCTAAAAGAGTTATATGTTGTATGCCAATAGATTGCATATAGTAGTATCTACCTACTTTGGTTGTTTCCCCATAGTTTGGTAGGGCATGACTTAGAATGGTTCCTTGGTATACCTAATAATTCCATTGACAACTTGTCGTAAAATTTTGTTTAAACTTCTATTTTAATGTGGAACATGAACTAACTATGGTTGATCTATGTAAGGATAAACAATAGTGAGGAGAAAGCTTTACTACCTATTTATAATGGTGTCACTCATTAGCCAGCTGAGTCCTACATAATCTCCCCAACAATAAATTGGTTTCAATGTTCAATTCCAATATACATGTTGATGTAGCTCATAATATCAAGCTTCATTATGTCAATACATTTTAAGAAGTTATTTTTGAGGTGATACAAGTTGAGTAGGTCCTCATTGATAAAGGGATTATCAAGATTTACTCTCAGAACCAATATGGGAATAAGGCTCAGATGCAAGTAAGTATATTAAAAAATACTAAACCATTTAATATGAATTAAAATGTTATAGGATATGGGGTAATTAAATCTTATCATGTGAAAATGATGCAACCATTGCATGTTCAAGCAAATCAACCTATTTAACCTATCACCTTACAAAGACCCCCTCCAAGAAGAGGTCATTATCATAATATATTTTTTATTAATATTGGTGAGCCTATTGAAATGGTTCTCTAAAATCTAATTACTACTAATATGATCATTTGGATAGTGCCAAAACCATTTATAGAAAACTTGCTTAAACCTGATTGGTATAATTAGAATGACTTTTGTGATTATCATTGGGTTAAAGTTTATTATATTTAAAAATGTGTGTAGATTTTCCATCTTATCCAAGATTTGATTGAAAGTGGTGAAATAATTTTTGATAATGTATCCATAACATCTAATCATAAATTGGGTGTCTATCAAAACCCTTTTCCACATCATAATCCCAATAATAATCAAAACTAAAATCAACATCAAGCTAACAACTTGAACTAGCACAAACCTCTTAATATTTAAAATCAAAGGTAGAATCTATAACAACAAATCTAGAATCAAGGTCAAGATTCACATTCTAATCAAGTTAACTATAATAATGTCCCTTATGACTACAATGTTGTAGGCTACATTAATAACAGACATATCACTACCATTAAGATCATTCTTAAGCCAAATTCCAATAATACCTAAAAACCTTTTCCATCTATTTTAGGACCTCCACATTCATTTGATGGTCATCTTAATTTATGTCATAATATCCTAAATGTTAATCAATAGCCAAGAGTTACCATTTCAGGCCTTCACTCCCCTTCTTCTAATTATGTTAACCCTTTGCTAACTTGAGGTTGTACAATTATAACTTGATGTTTTAAGGTTACAATTAAAGGTCCTACATCTTGTTATTCAACAAATCTCATTCAATGTCCTTTTCCTCAAAATACCAAGGAAATTTCTCCTATTAATGATAAACATTGTGATATTGTGTAACAACTATAAAAGACATTAGTGTAAATTTTTATTTTAGATCTTATGTATACATCAAATGCCCACAATAACATATTGAATGAGACTCTAATATAGTCTAAATTCCAAAGTGACATTACACCTAATAAATTCCAAACACTTGTGAATCATCTGGCTCCACAACAACAAATCACCTTTGATCAAACTAATATGTCATCCCTTGGACCATTACATAATAACCCACTTTACATAAAGGTAATAATTTATTGACATAAAGTTCAATGAGTCCTCATAGATAATGGTTCAGTCCTAAACATTATAACTTTTAAGTTTTTCAAACATTTGGGATACACAACAACATATCTTTAACTAGATACCATTACTATCAAGGCATATGAAAAATAAGGAGCAAAAATCTCATTGCATCATTTTTTTACCTATTATCATTGGGACTTTGACCCATGATACTCTTTGTTATGTTCTTGATTTAGAACTATATTATAATTGTATCCTTTGGTGGCTATGGATTCATGAAGTACATTTTGAACCTTATACTCTCCATCAGTGTATCAAAATTCTCTGTTTAGGATTAGAAGTTACTATTCCTAGCAACCTAAAGCCATACCAAGTCTATAAACACTTGGAAGTAGAATATGTAATATACACCTATCACTTTGTCTTAAATTTTATCCATAAGAAGGACAAGGATATATTTGATCAACAACTTGAGTCTAATTATGTGGATCCAAGTACTCTTGACTCCACTTCATCAACACTACCTACTATAATAGCCAATAATTTTACTATTCAAGCATCCTTGGGGAATACAAACTAACAATGATTTCCATATATCCAAGCTACCTAAGATGCCCAAATCATATGGTAGACATAAAATTAAAGTTGTTAAAATGGAATGGAATAAAAATGATGATTCTTGTAAGAAAGGACCCATGGTTTTCATAAAATAGCTTTGCCAGAATAAGAACAAATCAAGGCTGATGATGATTCATGGTTATTTAATGATGATTTTACTACTTATTACCAAAACAAAAAGTATTATATTCCAAATAGGATAATGGATAACCAAGCCTAAAATGGAAAATTCCTATGGGGAAATCAACAAGGACTTATTAAGATAGTATCAGTTACCAAAAATAAAGGAACTTAAGTTATTAGATATAAACCACTTGGGGGTGACCCCTTAGATCTTGAGAGTGAATCTAATTTATTGTCTAACAATGAAAATGTTGATAATAACATAGAGTCCTAATATAAAATTTATGATGATTTGGATAACACTAACTTATTTGACCCTAATATCATATGTGCCATTACTTCTATGCCATATTATTTCGTTCTTTTCCTCCATTATCACCAATTGATCGATAGGGATTATTTAACCCTAAATTGGATGTAGTAATCCTAACTTAGTGTTAATAGGGTTAATAATATAAAAATGACAATACACAAGGGTGATAAACATATCTGTAAAAGGCCAATTAAATGTTAAACTTAGATATAAACATACACTAAGTTTATTGTGTTGAGTATAGACTAAATATAGAAAGTACAACTAAGTTATGCATGGAAATAACAAAGAAGTAATATAATTATTTGGTTAAGATGATAACATGATGTTGGATATAGAACATGAAAAAATAGGGCTTGAAAGAAATTCTATAACATTCCCTAGATCTTGGATTTGACATTTCTAGAGATCTATACACTAACATTAGCCTAGGATGGTTATGTCAACATTACTATCTAGGTTTAACATAATTATATTTTATAGAATATCTGATGAAAATGGATTCAACTAGTTGGATGATTATAGGTTTGAATTTTCCTTTGATTTGGTGCATTTAGATCTGGGTCATGGACTATCACTCCTCATGAATTTATAAAACCCTAGTTATTCATCTTCATTATGACCTTGGGGGAAAATGGGTTAGTGGGAATATGGTATTGAGCTGAGCCCAAAGACCCCTCTATCAATGGGTACTATTTACATAGCTAATAATATGAAGAGGGCCTCAAACTAATGTATTTCTCCCTTATGTGTTATCTTGTGTGTGAATCATACAATATGTGGATAGTAAGTACAATAGTGACCTAACGTGTAACTTAGAAATTAGTATTTTGGGATACTCCTTTATTAATTTAGACCTATAAATGTTTTGTACCTATGACTAATATGGAAATATGGAAGATTTACTCAATTGAATGCTATTTGGTAAGAATACTTGGTATTGTTCCCATGTTACTAAGTGACGAATGAATGAGGGTTGATCTTGTATTTTATCAATACCTTCAAAGAAGTAACTCACATTAAATCACTTAGTCCAATCATTATAATACATTTCATTTATAATTTGGATGACTTTAGGGAAATGGACACTTATATTTCATTAGGACACTAACATCGATGTTAGTGTCTATCCTATACATTAGTGTCAAAGGAGAATGAAAGTAGGTATAGGTTTAGAACTTGCAGAGGTGGAAGACAAGAATATTTTAAGCATTCTATGCTAGATAGAAGTCCTAGGTCATCAACAAAAGATTATTTGGACTATGAAGTAGGCTGAGGGGCATAATATAGAAAATATTTAAGACTTGTATAAGTGGTAAAGGTTCATAACTAAGAGGAACAACCAAGTTCTGAGTTTTTCCAAATGTACAAGACTAATAATCCATAAATATCCTCTACTCCCCCCCTTTAATATAGTAATGAAATTTATAGTTTAAAAGAAAGGAATGCATACCTAAGTGTGTATAACATACCTTGTTTTTTAGTGTGCCCAATTTGAGTGCTTTGATAGTGACTGGCATAACACTAAAATCATGTTATAATATACAATTAGTGCATATAATCTATAATTGAAAGTACTTGAAATAGATTAAAATTAAAAGATCAAGGTTTAGGAGTACACATGTATGCCAATATAATCACCTTTCCTATTGGGAATTTGTTTTTAAAAATATGTATCATTATAAAGATCTAAAAATGAGATTAATATAAATATAGATAAATATTTAAAGTACATATATCCAATGAGAGAGAGAGAGAGATTGGAAAGAACATGCCCCCAACCTTGGAGCAAAAGTGAGTTTCCACTTGGCAGTTGAGATTAGCTCAATTGTGAAACCTAATGATTCTTATAAAATGGTGAGTGTGAGTGAACTAAGTCACCCACACTATCAAACTAGTGAGGA